>CM025786.1:29892824-29910378 GCA_014636745.2 Centella asiatica
ATATATATATATATATATATATATATATATATATATATATATATATAATGTAATACTATTTGTGAATATAATAATTTTATTTATAAAATTTGTAAAAAATATGAAAATATAAAAATTTGTATATAATTATATTCTCTGTACTCAAATATATTAAAAGTAAAATTTTATTTTAATTTTAAATTATAATATTTGTAGAATTATTTTCTAATTTTAAGACGGAGGAGACCTGTTCAATTTGATATTTTGTTGTTGGTATTAAAATGAAGTAATGAACAAGGAATAATAGAGAAAGGGACAGAGATAGAGAGAGTAGTGTGCGTGATCAGTAGGTCCCCATAACTACTCCACTAAATGTTGTTCAGCAGATGAATCCAATTGGACCAAAATGGTATACCGGAGGAAATAAAACATACCACTGTATTTTTTTTGTGGGTAGCCAGATTGCGATTGAAGTCTGTGCCGATGAACATTTCCCATTATTTTTATCCGAATATGTGTCAGATTGGCTTTATGATATTTTTCTATTCGCTCGGTCCAGATTTATATATCTACACATTTATTAAAAAATAGTATTAATATTATTATTTTATAATAAATATTGATGTAATATTATTTAATTATCTTTTTTCTATAATAAATACTATAGAGATTAAAAATTAAATTATTACATTAAATGTGGGGATACGATAGAAAATTACCTCTTTTAAGTACTCTTTAAATACTATGTGTAATAATTATATTTGAACAAGTAAAAATATTAAATATAACATATAAAAGTGGACGGAGGAAGCAATTTTTAAGTAAGACTTATTATAAATCCGGGCGATCTTAATAATAATAATAATAAACATGTTATTATGTTAATCGCAATAATTTTTTAAATAAACTATGGACATGTTTATCATTTTCATTTTCTATTTGTATTTCAAACATTTTGGTAAAAGTCTCTGTTTAACCCCTAAGTGGTATTTTACCATTTAACACGTTAATTTGAATATATTTCTGATCAGCTTTGATTGCGAACAAAATCTTAACTTATGCATTGTTAATCAATTTTCCATAAAATGTTTTGCATATCCTCTTACTTGGCTTGTTTGTATTATTCCATTTTGTGATTTAAAAACTCAGAAACAATCACCTTTAATTTTAAAATTAGTACCTATTATTCGCTATTTTTTTTACAATTTTGTGGCTAATTATTAACATTAGTGATTGATAAGTGAAATCCGCTAATCTTTTAAAACCAGTTTATTATTTAGGGGTCTATAAATTATACATGGTGTAGCACATCCAATTATAGGTGTACACACTGTTCTAGGTCACCCGTTTAAGCACTAGGCATCAAACATCTCATCATAGTCGGTGAATTTGAGTTAAGGTATAAATTAAAAGTTTCAGATTCCTAAATCGCTTCTCTCTCATAAGCATAAAGATGGATGAACACATCATACTTTATGTTCGGACTTTGTATTTGTCTCACAACCGAAACATGCTCTTTCTCTTTAACAAGAATAGACTAGACTCTACTAGAAGTGAATTGACTAACCCGTTAAGAACTATTTCTTGCTACGGACATATCAATCATCACCTCAAAATGGAGTGATAGGAACTCAACTAAGACTCTGAGTAAGACGCTACACATGAAGACGAACTCCTATCAATGAAGTTACAGTCCTCTAGTCCAAGGGCAAAACATACACTTAATTATTCCTTGTTCCCTGATGGAGATAGGATGATCTTTCTAGTAAACTCTTTTCCTTCCAAACCCTAGATCGATTAGTTAGAAAACGAGTAATAACTAAATAATGAGATTATTAGGAGTTGGGAAGTAACTGATACAATATTAATTTTTTGTGTTTAAAAAATAACCGATATCTTTCGTAACGTCCTAAATTTGAGTTTCTTTTTTTAGAACTACTAATTGCCTAACAATAACTACTCCCTATTAAAACTACAGTAGCAAAACTACTACGAGTACAAGAGTACAAACAACCATTCACAAGTAGTACTAGTATAATGCTATTGTTGTTATCGTAGTCATATATAAGTTGTACTAAAGAAACTCCTAGTAGTAGGGTCGGTCAACTATAGTTTTTGTTGTTATTGGCTAATGTTACTAGTAGCTAGTTATGTTATTGGCATTGTTGTTCTTGTAAGGAGTACAAATACTGAATAAGCAGTACTATATTTAAATCCATTTAATTCTCGTCTAATTTTAACTAATTTTGTATAATACGCGATTAAATGTTAGATTTTTATTACCATATAAATTTGCTTCACGTCTTTTATAATACTAAACTTAAATATTCAATACATTCACCAAATTTTCAATGGGGGAGCCGCTTCACAAAAACTAATATGTAAATGAAGGCATCATAAAGAAAAAGTACATCTACTGATAAAATCATCGACATGCTATGTGTAATGAGTTGGCAAAATATGGTCATGTAAGGTCTTTTAGATGTATGCTCCTTCATCCGAATTGAAATCTCAATTAAGGTATTTCATATTTTGCTACAAATTTTCCCTGGGCATATATATTTCAACCTTTCAAAGTACATAACCCCCAATCTTGAAACTTTGTGCTTTGACTCTTCTATTATAACACCTTACAATTTTTTATTGATATATTGCCTTCTGAATCATATCAGCGTTTTGAAGAACAAAGTTGAAACGAAACCTTTCATCGTTTATAAAAGTGATGAAATTTGAGGCCCAATGAAAAGGTGAACCAACCTTGACAAGGACAAAAAACTTAGACACCATAATTTATAATTAAGCTAGCTTTGGTCATAGAACATTAAGTTGTTCCTCATTCCCCTTTTTTTCTTAGAGTTCTCTACTTATTTCATTCTTCGATTCAATAGCGCTTGAACCGTGAGAGTAGGGTTGGATAAAAAGACGAGGATTGGAGTTTGAGATATATTTGAGACCAACTTAAAAGGGATTAATTCGTTAAGGGATATGTTCAATTTAGAACTGACCCGCAAAATTTTAGAAATTCGTAATAGTATGGTAAAAGATTGCCCCAACACGGCCTGTACATAATAACAAAACACTGACCCGAGACCTAAACTAGGACCCAATTAAGACTGAACTAGGATCGAGATTAAACTTGTTCAAATTTTTATATATTACACTTACAATTTATTGATTCTCAATATATTAACATTTTTCAATAATTCAAATGTATTTTAAATTTTATACAAAATTGAAAATCTTATATAAATAAAATAATTCTAAAATTAATCTAAATTGTTGGCGTGTTTTATTTAGAATTTGTACATTTTCAATAGAATTAGTTTGTAGTAACCGTAATTGCAACAATCTGATAAAAAAGAGAGAAAAATTATATTTTAATATTTTATTTTAAAAATAAGTTAAAATGTGGTTTTAAAAAAGAAAAAAATAATGACCGACACTAAGACCAATCCAATCCATAATTATACATAGCCTAAAGTTTTCGATATTCTTTGTTTTGTTGAACTAAGACTGATTTGACTCCCACTTATTTATTCCAGGATTGTAGTAGTCAACACCACCCTTGCAAGGAGCTAGTAATCCAATCTGGACGGGTTAGTCGGTTTGTTGAGACCTACGTGAGGATCGTTATCCTATTTCAATAGATATTTCATTCCATATTAGATATTCCTATGTAGGGAGACTAAAGAAATTTTTTGGAATAGGTGAATTTTTTTGAAAGCTTATAGCAGAGAATGTATCACAATAATGTAATACAGACTAACTCATTCCCCGATGGTCACTAAATAATTACTCCACTAAATAACTTGTCCGATGAACCTAATTTTCTCTTTGTATTTGAAACATTGAAGTAATCCGATTAATGTCGGTCGACGCGTTAAGTGGTATTTTGTAACATCCCTAATTTTTGAAATAAAACTAAACTTTAAAGCAACAATGAACTTTAACTGAATTGAGTAGTAGCTCTTAAATACACAAATTTAAATCTCACTACAAATTTGCTATGAACAAAAAAAATACGACCGAGTCAAATGTCCAATAGAAATATAGAAAGCAAAAAACATAATATAACATTATGAAAGTTAAAAAATACTATAACAGAATAACCGAAATACTAATATAGTAACTTCAAGTACTCAACAACATTCCAACCTAAAAGAAGCAGAGACTATCTAAAAGTCAAGATATTTTATACCGAGTATTTCGTAGAACATATCAGAGCTGAATTGAATAGAACAAAAGCACAAACAAGTGCGACTAATCAAAATCTATATCACAATTCATACAATAGGAACTGTTAGAGTTGGATCATACTTTAACATTATCTATTTCTAATTAGGAATAGGTTTTTCTATTTCCTATTAGGATGTGTTTTATTTCTATTCCTAATCAGAATAGGTTTTCAATTGAGTTTTGGATTTGGTTATTTTTTCCAATTTCTTTTGGGTTTCTAACATTATGTTTGGGGTCTATAAATACAATGGTTTATTGTGTTTATGGGTAGATCAAAACTAAATATAATTTAGTTTTTTGTGAGGGTCTCTTACAAGGGTGTGAGGATATTATGTAACTATTGAGAGTTTGTAAGATAGATTAGCGAAGTGTGAGATATTCCACCATAATTGTATCTTGTGAAAAACTTGGATCAATAGTAATAATATTCAGACAGGCTGGACGTAGCCCGGATTTGGGTGAACCAGGATAAATCTTTGTATTCTTTTCTGTGATTGAATTATCTCTTTACTTGCGGTTTGGTATTTGTCAAGGTCTTATTCCCAACATCTGGTATCTAGAGCTTGGTTTGCGCATAAAGTTTCTGGGATTAATCTAGGTTTAAGATGTCGACAAATACATCTAGAGTTGAGATTGACAAATTCAATGGGAAGAGTTTTGAGTTGTGGAAACTCAAGATGGAGGATCTACTTGTGGATCGTGATCTGTGGTCGGTGATTGAAGATCCGAAACCGGTACTTATTACAAAAAAGGAGGATGTGAGTTCTTCCTTTATTGTTAATACAGAGACAAAAGATAAAATTGTTGAGTGGGAAAAACTGGATCGAAAGCCTCGAGGATTGATTCGGTTGTGTTTAGCCGATACTGTTTTGGTGAATGTTGCCGATGAAAAATCTGCAAAGGACCTATGGACAAAATTGGAGAACCTCTACCAAAGTAAATCTCTTGTCAACAAATTATTTCTAAGGAAGAAATTGTACAAGTTGCGGATGGAGGATGGTGGATCGTTCTCGGCTCATCTTTAGGAATTTAATACCTTGGTAAGTCAATTGGCTTCAATTAATTGTGATATGAAGGATGATGACAAAGCCATTACCTTACTTTGTTCACTGCCGGACTCGTGGGACAATTTGATTGTTGCGATTGGTAGTGGGAATACAGAGATCTTGTTTGAGAGTGTTGTTGCGGCCTTGTTATTTGAGGAGATGAGACGCCAAGGTATGGAGAGTTCCACCAAGGAGGCCTTAATTGTGAGAGGCAAAAACCAAGACAAAAGTAGGCGGTCAAACGGCAGATCTAGATCACGTGGGAGATCTAAAAGCATTGATTGGTCAAAGATGCGGTGTTGGAAGTGTCAAGAAATTGGACATGGTAAGAAGACTGTCCAAACAAAGCAGCCAAAGGAGACAAGGGTGATCCTAAGAAAAAGGAGGATGACGACGATTTGTACTTGGTGGCGGCTTATGTGGCTCAGTCAGATTCTGATGTATGGTATATTGACACTGGAGCTTCCTATCATATGCCTTCCCACAAGGAGTGGTTTTGCGAATATGAAAAATATGATGGGGGTAGTGTCTACTTGGGGAACAGTGAGACACTAAGGATAGTTGGACGTGGGAAAGTTAGACTCAGAATGAGTGATGGGATGGTGAAGACCCTTCCTGGAGTTATGCATATTCAAGGACTCAGCAGAAATTTAATATCAGTGGGCATGATGACAGATGCAGACATCACCTTCAGTTGCACTAAAGATTCATGCAAGATGACTCGCGGTTCAATGATAATTGCGAGGGGCACTAGATATGGTACTTTGTACAAGCTGCTAGGAGACACTGTTGAGCCTCAATTTGGGAGTGCAATGATTTCTGAGACAGAGCCTAGTGATGACACTAGTGTAGCCATGTTGTGGCATCAGCGGCTCGGACATATAGGAGAGAAGGGACTTTCTACCATAGCCTCGAAGCAGCTAATGGAAGGGGTCTCAAATTATTCTATGGGATTTGGCTTTTGTGAGCATTGTTTGTATGGAAAGCAAAGTCGAGTAAAGTTTAAGGGTGAAGGTACAAGGGCTACAAGGGTGTTGGATTTGATATACAGTGATCTTTGTGAGTCTCCGGATGAATCTCTTGGAGGATCAAGGTATTTCATTTCCTTTATAGATGATTACTCAAGGTATGCTTGGATTTATTTCTTGAAAAGGAAATCGAATGTGCTTGAAAAGTTCAAGGAGTTCAAGGCATTAGTTGAAAATCAACTTGATAGAAGGATCAAAGTTCTTCGGACAGACAATGGTTTGGAGTATAAGTTAGTGGACAAGTATTGTACAGAAGTAGGCATTGCAAGACAGAACACCATAAGGTATATACCTCAGCAGAATGGAGTGGCGGAACGGTTGAATCGTACACTCATGAATAAAGCTAGATGTATGCGAAGTTGGGCAAGTTTGGAACCTGAGTTCTGGGCAGAAGCAGTTGCTACAGCATGTTACTTGAAAAATCGAACTCCTACTTCAGCAGTAAATGATCAAACACCATATGAGGTAATATTTGGAAAGAAGCCAAGTATGAGTCATGTTCGTATGTTTGGTTGTGATGCTTATATACATGTGCCTAAGGAGAAAAGGACAAAGCTTGACTACAAATCTGAGAAGTGCAAGTTTGTTGGCTATAAAGATGGAGTCAAGGGGTACAAATTGTGGAATCCAGAGACCCGGACTATTGTGTATAGCAGAGATGTGGTGTTTAGAGAAACATCAAAGGTTGATGCTGTCACTGAAAATTTACCCAAGGAGACTAGTCATGTTGAGTTTGATATGAGCTCAATAAAGGATGTAGAAGATGAAGACCCATATGGTACATCAGAAGCTATTGATGATGATTCAGATGAAGAACAATCAGTTCAACAGGATGATGATGATAGTGTTGATTCAGATCATGGAGTGGAGGCCGAACAAGAGCCTCAAGCAGAGCCAACATTGAGGAGATCCACACGGGTTAGGAAAACACCTAGCAGGTATTCACTTAGTGCCTCTTATGCTTTGACAGTCACTAGTGATGAACCTGGTTCAGTTAAAGAGGCGAGAGCCTTAGATGATGATAATCTGTGGGAGGAAGCAATAAAAGAGGAGATGCGGTCACTTGATCAGAATCACACATGGAAGCTTGTGAAATTGCCTAAGGATATGAAGGCAATTGGGTGCAAGTGGGTATTTAAAAAGAAGCAGAATACAAATGGTAAAGTGGAGAAGTATAAAGCTAGGCTGGTTGCGAAGGGGTATTCTCAAATAGAAGGAGTGGACTATGCAGAGATCTTCTCACCAGTGGCAAAGCTAACATCTATTAGAACTGTTTTATCTGCGGCAGCTGCTTATGATCTTGAAGTTGAGCAAATGGATGTAAAGACAGCCTTTCTTCATGGGGATTTAGAGGAGGAGATTTATATGAAACAACCGGAGGGGTTTGTGGTCAAAGGAAAAGAGAACTTAGTTTGCAAGTTGGATAAATCCTTGTATGGCCTAAAACAGTCACCTCGGATGTGGTATCAAAAGTTTGATAGTTATGCTCAACGGATCGGATTCACTCGAAGCCATGCCGATCATTGTGTATATGTGAAGAGGTCAGGTGAGGATTTTGTCATTCTGACTTTGTATGTTGATGATATGCTCTTGGTGGGTAATAGCAAGAAGATGATCAAAACTGTTAAGGGATTGCTAGCGCAACAGTTTAAGATGAAGGATCTTGGGGTTGCTACTTACATCTTGGGCATACATATACGGAGAGATCGGGGACAACGGAAACTATGGCTTGGACAAAGAAAATATGTTGAAGGAATCTTGAAGAAGTTCAACATGTCTGATTGCAAACCAGTCGGGACTCCTATGTCAGTTGGAGTTAAAATGTTTGCGGAGCTATCTCCTAAGAGTGATGAGGAAAAGGAGCAGATGACACACATTCCATATGCTAGCATAGTTGGTAGCTTAATGTATGCAATGGTGTGCACTCGACCAGATATTGCTCATTTAGTGGGAGTATTGAGTAGATATATGTCTAATCCAGACAAGGAGCATTGGAATGCCGTCAAAAGAGTGTTCAGTATCTTCATGAAACCTCAGATTATGCTTTATGTTTTGAGGGTAATGGAGATAAGGTGCCTTTTGGTGTGACGGGGTCAGTTGATGCGAATTGGGGTGGTGACTTAGACTGTCGAAGATCGACAAATGGTTATGTATTCAACTTGTTTGGTGGACCGGTTAGTTGGATGAGTAAGAGGCAAAGTGTTGTTGCCTTGTCATCTACTGAAACAGAATACATGGCATTGACTCATGCGGGGAAGGAAGCAATATGGCTTTGTCGGTTGTGCAAGGAGCTTGGATTTAAGGAAAAATTTGTTGTGGTGAAATGTGATAGCCAAAGTGCTATACATTTGGCAAAGAATCCAGCGTATCACTCTAGGACGAAACATATTGATATTCAATATCACTTTATCCGAGAAAAGGTGGAGGACAAAGTGGTGCACTTGGAGAAGGTTGACACAGTGACAAATTGTGCGGACTTCTTGACAAAGTCGGTTACTTTGGAGAAGTTTCAGTGGTGTACTTCTGAAGTTGGGTTAAAGACTCAGGGTATAGGAGCTATTGCATTGTGTGTGAAGTATTCACCAAGTGGGAGAATGTTAGAGTTAGATCATACTTCAACATTATCTATTTCCAATTAGGAATAGGTTTTTCTATTTCCTATTGGGATGTGTTTTATTTCTATTCCTAATCAGAATAGGTTTCCAATTGGGTTTTGGATTTGGTTATTTTTTCCAATTTCTTTTGGGTTTCTAACATTATGTTGGGGGTCTACAAATACAATGGTTTATTGTGTTTATGGGTAGATCAAAACTAAATTATAATATTTAATTCTTTGTGAGGGTCTCTCTTACAAGGAGGTGAGAATATTATGTAACTATTGAGAGTTTGTAAGGTAGATTAGCGGAGTGTGAGATATTCCACCATAATTGTATCTTGTGAAAAACTTGGATCAATAGTAATAATATTCAGACAGGCTGGGCGTAACCCGGATTTGGGTGAAACAGGGTAAATCTTTGTATTCTCTTCTGTGATTGCATTATCTCTTTACTTGCAGTTTGGTATTTGTCAAGTCTTATTCCCAACAGAAACACACGCCCAGGTACAATATCCATAACACAAAACATACCGAAAACATGAGCTCAGATGTATAATAACAAAACAAAACTAATACAGACCGTAGATATAATCAGTATACCCTAATTTCCATTCTAAAATAGTTTCTAATTGTACGTGTAAATCGTTTCACTACTAAACAATACCACAAAATTTTCACAATAATAACTCATGTGCAAATTCTAATATCCCCAATAAAATATCAAAAGGATCACAATCTTAAATCTAATATTCTATCTCAAAATAACCACCTAATACTATACATGCAAAATTCAAATACGAAAAAGAGTACAAATAAGAAATAAAAGAAAAGAGATGAATGAATAATACAAACGAAATAGTATGGCCGAAAAAAAAGTGAAATTCGTACCTTAATTATTATTCCCAAATAACATCCGTTCCGAAATATAAATCTACCAATCCCGTTTGAGTCAATCTGAGTATCAAATTATATTCCATTGATAAATTAGGTTTAGAATTATAATATTATATCTAATATTATATATAGATTATAACAGTTAATTTAAAACTTTTGACCATATATAATATTTTAGGCAGATTTTGGTATTAATTTATAATAACATAACTATAAGGTATATTGATTATTAAAGCATTAACATACATATTCACAAGTTTAGAGTCACCTGTGGGTCACTCCCACGAAGATCTCAGTTTCTTTTTGTTTTTCCTCTACAAAAGCATTAACAAGTTATATTCACACATAGGCATATATATTTTTTACATTATATATATGAACGTCCAAGTTCATATTTTAATTAGCAATGCATTACATTATGGAGATATCAATAATTAATTTTTATTTACTTTTTACTTTGCAAATCATCAGATTCATGTAATGGAAATGTTTGGACTTCA
This sequence comes from Centella asiatica, assembly GCA_014636745.2. Classification (NCBI taxonomy): domain Eukaryota; kingdom Viridiplantae; phylum Streptophyta; class Magnoliopsida; order Apiales; family Apiaceae; genus Centella; species Centella asiatica. The sequence continues at coordinate 29,903,104 of CM025786.1, forward strand.
AAGTTAGTGTCCGGATGTATTGCATTCTAAACAGTTTGGAAATGCTTGGACTTCGTATCGTGTTTATAAAATTTTTCTTTTACCGATCAGTAAAGAAAAATATCAACCCTGTATATCGTATAAGGATTAGTTTTGAGTCTGAAAACATTTAGGCATTCTTTTGAATTGAAATTATTTTGTCTGCATAACTTTATCTTTCTTTCTTTCTTATGACAAAAGAAATACTCCTTTGAGACATCCAAATTTTAACAAAAAATTAGGTCTTTATTAGTAGATTTAGAATTGTTTCATATGAAGTATTTGAGTCAAGTTTTGTACTTTTTCTTGTCTCACATCGAAAACGCGAGAGAAGGTGAGAGTCTCCTTTAATCTCTCAGGTTGTAGACATATACAGAGATTCACGTCCACCCTCCTATAGAGATTTGAACAATGTTTTTGAATAATATTTCTTCCACATCCTATATATTAAAAAGGGTGAAAAAGAAATAATTCAGACTTATCAATAAAATGAAATATTTGGTTCGCTAGATTAATAGAGTTCAGTAAAATGCCTTGCCGATAAAAAAACCAATAAAAGATCCTTATATTACTTAAATTTCGGATGAATTGATAAATCCTAATTTTTAATTACCATAATGACTCCATTAATCTAATTAGGCGGTTTAGTATTTTTCCTGACATTTAATAACCGTTTATACCCTAATTTTCAAAACCTTAAAATATTTATTTTTACCCTAAAAATCGTCCTACTCTCTTGAAACTTAATTTTCGTTCCTTCTATTTATTTACTTTGTCATATTAAAGTTTGTCCTACAAGAAAATGAAGTTACGACACAAAAGGATTCCTCAATATTTTTTATTATTCTTTACATAAAAATAAGGGTAAAAAGAAATTCATATCTGAATGTACACTCAATAGATTATTATTATTTTTTTTATGTGTCTCTGCTCTTTTTCCAAAGAAGATGTTGGAAGTTGTAGTAGTGTGGTTGAACTATACCCGCAAATGAAAAGATCTCTGTGAGTTTTCTTTAGTTTTAGGTCTGTTTTAATCTTATATTGTTAGTTTTTAATGGTTTCTACAGCTTGGTCTGTGGCAGCAACTTGACCAACTCCAGGTCCCCTAGAAGCAAGCTCTACAGTCAATCCAGCAGCAATAACTGTTTTTTATTTTCGAGTGTAAATGAATCCTGAATTTAATCTTACTCAACATTCGTATTTTTCTTTCTTTACGCATTCATCAACTTTTCTGAGTGACCTATTCAACAAGTTGATCTCTCTCTCTCTCTCTCTCTCACACACACACACGCGTCACTCTCACCCTCTCTTTTTCTCGTTTCTTTTGTTTAAAAGCTTTGTTACTTCTTATTTTCTCCAGATCCATGCATATATTTCCACTGCACGAGCAAAGACTGAAAGAGAAAGGAAGTGTATAGAGGGTGGCCGGTGGGGGACTTGGGAACTAAAATACAATTAAAAAAAAAACCAAAAAAACTAATTGAATAAAAATGAACCACCTATGTGATAACTATATTCTATTAATGTCGGGAAGAGAAGTTTAGTGAACCATATTTGTTTTCTATTAGTAAAAATAATATCATGCTAAGTTATGAAATAATAATTTGTAAAACATGTTCTCAGTTTGCAAGTAAATATTATTTTTAGAATTTTCAGATACTCTAACTTTATTCGTACATTCATGTCTAGATTTAACATATAAATAATTATTTATGTATCCCTTTAAAATATATTATGAACTATGTTAAATTTGTTATTTGCTAACACCAGTGAAATGAAAAAGGGTAACAATTCAACAACTACTTTAAAGATATAATTGGAGATAGTTTCAAATAACGGTATAAATTCCGGAAAAAACAACCAGCATAACCATGGATTATAACTAAAAAATCAAATCATTCAGTTTGATTTGTCCCTTGTAATGAGATCAAATCACATTATGCAAAGTTCAGAAAGGAAATTTTGTTCTTATTTTCAGCTAGTCCACATATTTGGGGCGTCGACATATAGTGTTCAAGCAAAGTTCAAGACTATGTATAAGTAATAAAACGCAATTCAGGTTTGGGTTACAATAATTTACGATTGGATACGTAATGTACAATTACAATCTGTTTATATATATATATATACATGGGAATGCTGGAAATGTGCTGGTACTTTTTATTTTTATTATTTTGTAATCTTATTTAAATATTTAACTGCATGAATGAAAATTACGTTGAAAGATAAGAGAACATGCAAATTTTCATAACTTTTTATAATATACATTTTTGACTTTTTAATCATATAAGTTGAACATAGTAAGGAGTAAACTTTTTACACTATGCTACTTTGGTTGAGATGGTATGACTTCCTACTTTGCTATGCAAGGGGAAGGGTTCGAATCTTAGTGGCTCATATTGGGGTGCGTGTGATAGTCCAGTGGGAATCCGTAGAACAAATTTTTTTTAATATTTTTATGATGTTATAAAAATTATTCTATATATCATCAAAAATTAACTTTGCAAATCTTTATGTTTTTTAATGTCTTATCCATCTATAAGATTGAATATTTTAGAAACTTTGTAAAAAAAAAAAAAATACTACAACTTACTTTTAAAAAAATAGGTTGCAGTTTATTTCGCTTTTTCTCTATTTATATATATATAGCTAATGATCCATAGATAAGGTTAATTCAAAGTTTTAAACAACTAATTCACATGCAGCCATTGGATGAAACATCGTATGGTGGAGGTCGAAGGCCATCCACCTGTTAAAAGGGTGGATGCCAGCTTGTTAAATGAGCAGATATGGTGAGAAAACTAGCATAAATTTTCTCTCTCGAAGTCTACCCCTTTAATAGATAGATGACTTTTTCCCCTTTCTTCTAAAAATACCCTTACACTACCATTTGCCTCTTAGGCTTAATTACTTGCTTAATCACTTGTGCCTCCAATATCATTGATACCTGGTGAAGCAAAAATTTCTTTGTTTTGTTCGAGAAAAATTTTGGGGAGTTGCCCATTTGAGATGTTGCGAAAGAAAATTTTGGTGTTCACCATATTTATATCTGTAAGTGATTTAATGACTTCTTATAATAAGTTCCATTTAGTTGATGATAAAAAAGAAATATATTTTGCATTTGTAGATTTAATTTTACATTTCAACCAAAATTTAAGAATATATGTGATGGTGAAGGAGATTAATCTAGTAATGCATATCTTATTTAAGGCAACTCTAGTAATATAAATTTTTGTGAAGGAAGTTTAGGCAACCTAAATATTGGTTATGTTAGTCAAAATGAAAAAAAAATTTGGTTATGAGAGTCCATATAATACAAATGTTGATTTTGAGATTCCTCATAATACAAATGTTGGTAATGAGAGTCCAGATCTTGGTTAAGGAAGTCTGATTAAAGAAAATGCTTGTAATGTACATGAAGAATACATCCTATATGTTGGTTAGATTTTTGAAACTATTGATAATGCTGAATCATTTTATAGATCCTACGCAACATCATACAGTTTTGAAGTCAAAATTGAAACGTCTCGTAAACATGCTCATACGGACATACTTTGTTCTAGACTTTACACATATAAAAAGGAAAAAAATCCTATAAAACGTAAGAATGCTACGGATGAGAGTTCGAAAGTGAGAAGATGGAGATATTGTGTGGGACGTACAAACGGTAAAGCTAGAATGTATGTCGTTCATGATAAAAATATTGAAAAATGGAGTATCACAGTTCTTGAGTTGAATCAGAATCACTAGTTAGTAAGTCCTAGAAAAGTTGATTTGATCAAAACTTATAGAAATCTTACTCCATTTGTCAAAGACATGATTGACTTGATGAATGATACCACTATGGGGACAAGAAGAATGATAAGTGTTTTTAATAAGTTTGTTGGGGGTAGGGAGCAAGTTGATTTTTTTGATCGTGATGTTAGAAATGTGGTTCATGGTCTCTCTAAATTCACAAGTGAATCAGAGGATGTTGAAGGGGTACTAAAATTGTTGAGAACACTCGAGGTGAAAAGTTTAAGTGGGTTATTTCATAGTGTGAAGGTCGAGGAAGATCGACGTTTGTCTTGTATTTTGTAGATTGGTCTCGAACTATAATTGCTTATGAAAATTTTGGGGATATAGTTGCATTTGACACAACTTATAGGACCAACAAGTATCAAATGCTTTTTGCCCCTTTTACATGTGTTAATCATCATTTTTAGAATATTTTATTTAAATTTGTGCTGTTAAGAGATGAGACCGAGTAACATTTTACTAGGTTTTGGAAACGTGGCTAGAAGCTATGGATTATAATGAACCTATTACAATCATTATCGATTAGGATAGAGTAATGTCAAATACAATTGCAAAGGTTTTTCCAAACAAAAAACATATTTTATGTAGTTGGCATATTACTCAAAAATTTCAAAAAAAACTAAATTGTGTTTATGAAGAGCATCTAAAGTTTAAGGATGATTTCAATAGGTGCATATATTCTATAACAATAAATGATTCTGAGCAACGATGGAATTATTAGATGGAGGATTATGAATTGCATGGACATGAATGACTCTAGTATATGTACTCGTTCAATGAGAAATGGAGATCGGTGCATATTCAAAAAGGTTTTTTTACTGCTGCAATGATAACCACCGAGAGGAACGAGTCAATGAATAGTTACTTTGATGAATTTGTGAATTGCAATATAGGACTTGAACAATTTATTTTGAAGTCCCAAGAAGTTGTTGATAAGAAATTCTATTTAGAGAGAAAGGAAGATCACATTACAACTCATAGAAAATGCAAACTTAAGTTGAAGATATCGTTGGAGAAACATGTTGTAAGGTTATACACCAAGGAAAGTTTTAGAAAACTGAAAGTGAAATTGATTAATTCATTGCAGTATAATGTTATTAGGAGTACTGAAAATGACTTAAAAGATTGGAAGTCCTATGAGGTGTATAAAGAGAATGCGATGGAAGAAAATCATTTTTGTTATACAATTGTAAAGAATATTCGGGATGATCATCTGCAATGTAGTTGTCAAATGTTTGAACTTTTGTTGTCATCTTCTAAGCTTTTTGCAAAGAAAAGGTATGTCAGAAATACCAAAAGAACTTATTGCTCGACTATGGACAATCAATGCTAACAAGGAGAACACACAAGAATCAAGCAATGTTCGAGATGAAGGTGATTTGGTAAATAACCGCCGCTCGATACATGAGTTTGTGCAAGAAATTGAATAAGTTAGCCGTCAATGCTCATATTTCGTATTAAGACTATAAACACGTATCAGAACTTTGTGATGTGCATCAACCCCTTGTTGATGCATATGATGTAGATGAGCCTAAGAGTAAACCAGAACCAAATCAGAATCTTGATGAAGAAGAAGATGAAATATTACTTCGAGTGACTTCACAAACAAAAGGGAGAAAAAGAGAAAAAAGAATTAAAAGAGAGATTGAATTTGTTATCAAAGCAAAAAAAGAGAAGAAATGAAGAAAATGTGCGATTTGTAAAGAATATACCGATCACAACAAAAGAAACCATGATGAATTTATGAAAGCAAGAGAACAAGCTTCCCAAGCGAAAGGTGTTGAATCCTCAAGACGTAATAATTATTGAAGCTAAAATTGTATTAAATATTATTTGTAATTTGTAATTTGTATTTTTTAAATTGTAATCTTTTTTATTATTATTTGACTTTGGATTTGCAATGAATTATTTGTTTAAGACATGAATATTTGGCTAAAGGGGTGTTAGGGTATCAAAATTTGGCTAAGACATTAGGAAGGTTTTTTGAGTGAGTAGGCTGCTCCATATTCTTCCCTTTAATACGCTGCCTCTTTAATAGTCGGATTTAAAAAAAAATTTATTTGAGCAATAGTTGAACACAAAATCTAAGGGACAAACATGTATTGTATATGGCCATGTGACCACCCGAACACCACAAGTTAGCTATTGTAAATGTATACATGAAAATTTATGTAGTTATTATATTGATTATTGTTTTATTTTATTATTGTTATAATAATTATCTTATATCGATGAATCACTAAATTTCCTATCAATCAATCATTTAACATTTGCAAACAAATCAAAGAAAATATATAATAATTTTGGAAATAGAGTTTCCTCTAAGGGGGTGTTTTACAATAGACCGTCGAAGATGGTGTATTTGAAGTAAAGACTAAAAGCAGTGGATACACATTTTGGAGATGAGAATTTTGATAGTGGGTTGGTGAATTATTTTGTTTAAGAAGAATCACCGTTTTATGGTGTAAGGGTGTTTTACAATAGACAGTCGAAGATGGTGTATTTGAAGTAAAGACTAAAAGTAGTGGATACACATTTTGGATATGAGAATTTTGATAGTGGGTTGGTGAATTATTTTGTTCAAGAAGAATCACCGTTTTATGGTGTAAGGATTAAAATTTAATGAAGCACTGGGTAAGAAATTTGACTGTTGTGAGAATTAAAAGTGCTGTTTTGAAGTGCTGTTTTCTTTTTTATTTTTAAAGTAACCATTCGCTTGTTAAAGGGGTGGATCCCCTTTAACAGACAGATGGTTCCTTAACAAAATATTTGCCTATAGCAAGAATTGACCAAGGGACAAACATGAGAATTATTTGGTCATGTGACCACCCGAGCACTATGGGTTAGCTAGTCTAAATGCCCTTTCGAAAATATATATATCGTTAATCTATTAATTTATTTATATAATATTATTAATATTATTATATTAAATTATAAACATGATTATATTTTATTAAATTAATATGTACACATGATTATATTAAATTGTACACTTGATTAGTTATATAATATTAATTCGTTATATTAATTAATTAATTATATTATATTAATTTATTATATTATATTAATTTATTATATTATATTAATTTATTATATTATATTATATTAATTATATTATATTATATTAATTTGGTATATTATATTAATTCGTTATAAACAACCTACCAAATAATAATATAAATGATTAGCATTAATTTGAACAAAAATAAATTCAACTATTATTTTGAATATTGAAAAGTATATAACAAATTAATATACATATGTTCCTTTATATTAATATTAACGGGTTTATAACAAATTAATTGTACACATGATTATACTTCAATAATAATAATAATAATATGAATTTTAATAAATTAAATGAATATATTGTACTAGTTTGACTTATACTAGTTTCAGGTTTGGCCTGTAGTGTGAGAACCCGAAAATTGTAAATTTGTTTTATAATATGAGATAATA
>CM025786.1:29916887-29955058 GCA_014636745.2 Centella asiatica
TGTCGGAGACTAAGTTTTTGAACTGTCGGAGACTAAGTTTTTGAACTTTAGGAGACTAAGTTTTTGAACTGCCAGAGACTAAGTTTTTGAACTATCTGTCGGAGACTAAGTTTTTGAACTGTCGGAGACTAAGTTTTTGAACTATCAGAGACTAAGTTTCTGTCTATCAGAGACTAAGTTTCGGTCTATAGGAGACTAAGTGTTTGTTCATCAGAGACTAATATTGAAGCAACCAGAGACTATCCATTAGAGAATAAATTTCCACTGACATAAGGGATGACATATGGCTAAAGACGGTGGAAATAAGATAAGGATGGTTGTCCAATAAGGAGAGATTGGCTACCAAGGAAGCTTCAAGGAAATAAGTTACACACACACACACACACACTATCAAGTTGCAAGTATGAAACCTGCAAATCCGCAAGCATGAAACTTGCAAAACAGCAAGTTGAAATACTGCAGAGACAACTTATAACAACTTGAAGCAAGAAGTTCATGGAAGCTGGACTAATTATGTCCAGAGAAGCCCACAAAGATAAGATACATATTGTTGATATCTTATCTTGGGAACTCCATGAAGAAAAATGGAAGCTGGTGCAGAGAATATACACCAGAAAAGTCACATAAACAGGTTGGCATCTAAGGGAGGCTGAATAATGATGAAAGTTGTGTGACAGAACTGCAAGTACCAATAAACTACAGAGATATTTTTGGTAAACAGCTCAGAATAGAAGCTTGGAATATATGGAAGCTGTGTCTATAAATAGACATAGAGCAGCTGAGGTAAATATATTTGAGAACTGAGAAACAACTGATAACAACAAGAATATATTTCATCTTAAATCACATATCTCTTAGAACAACACTTCCATACATATAGAGAGTTAGCAACTGTAATTAGTTTTACAGAAAAAGAAGCAAGTTATTACAACTTGAGAAGCTGTTTTTTTTAAACAGAAGAAATTGTAAAGATTTAATTTAATTGGCAATACCATTCTTTATTGTTGATTATAATTTATATCTTGCAATTTTGCTTTACTGTTTCTATTGTTTTATCATTTTAGTAAAGTTTTATAATTATTCTTGGAAATTAAATTGTTCATAACAGTTTAGTTTTTATGAAAAGTTTGTAATTGTATTCAACCCCCCCCCCCCCCCTAACAATTATTCACACGGGAAAAACAATTGGTATCAGATCTGTTCTAGATTAATTTAATCTAGAGATCATGTGTAATTCGAAGGACAACACTAGAGTTCCACAACTCAGAAAGGGTGAATACTCATTCTGGAAACAAAGGATCTTGAGTTATCTTGATGCAGAAGATGACCAATACTTGGAGATTATTGAAAAAGTTCCTCCAGAAATAAAGAAGCTTGTACCTGGCATCACCTCTGATGGAGTTACTACACCTGACAAGTATGAAGCAAAAACTCCAAAAGAATATACTCAATCAAAAAAGGAAGAGGTTGCCAAGGATAAAAAGGTCAAAGATATCCTTATCACAACACTTAATAACAGCATGCTATACAAAGTTATGAAGTGCAAAACATCAAAGGAGGTTTGGGACAAGCTCATTGTCCTATGTGAAAGAAATGACCAAATCAAGCTGAATAAGCAACTCCTGCTGATTCAACAATATGAGTTGTTTACTGCCAAGGATGGTGAATCTCTTGATGATCTATATGAGAGATTCATCCAATTAATTAATGATTTATCTACCTATGGCCAGGAGTATTCTATGCTTCAAGTGAATCACAGATTTCTAAGAGCTCTTCCCAGACATTGGGATCCAAAGACTACTGAAATCAGAGAAGCCAACAAAGATCTAGGTCTTCTAACACTAGATGAGATATATGGAGATTTGAAAACCTATGAGTTGGAAATCCAACAATGGAATAAGCAACACTCCAAAGATAAATCTGTTGCTTTGATTGCAGAGCAAAAGAAAAATAAGCTTAATGGACACATGAAGGTTTCCATTAAGAAAGAAGATTCCAATGATGAGGAAGAAGAAGAGAGTGAGTCTGAAGAAAATGAAGTTAGAAGCTACACACCTGAGGAGCTAGATGAAATTGATGAAAGCTTGGCCTACATTGTTAGAAGATTCAAAAACCTAAGATTTTAAAGAGGGACGAAGTCCAGGAAAAACTCATCAACATCAACATCTAATTCGGTCAAGCCAAGTCAATCAACCTTGATTGACAAATCTAAAATCAGGTGTTATAACTGCAATGAGTTTGGTCACTTTGCCAGTGAATGCAAGAACCCCAGCACTGAGAAAAAGAAAAACTTCAAGGATGATCAAGTAGATTACAAAAAGAAGTACTTTGATCTTCTCAAGAAAAAGGGAAAGGCATTCGTAGCTGAAGGCAAGGACTGGGTGGATTTAGATGAATCTGATGCTGAGGAAGAGTTTGTAAATTTGGCTTTAATGGCTAAATCCTCAAGCAATTCTGAAGGAGAAGCTGAATCACAAGACTCATCACCATCTAAGGTACATAACTTCAATATTTCTTCAATTTCTAAAGTTGAATGTGATGCCACCATTCAAGAAATGGCCAAAGAGATTATGACTTGCATGCTAGTTTAAGATCTCTTATAAAAGAAAACAATAGGATTACTGAGACCAATAATATTATTTCTAAAAGAAATACTTTTCTAGAATCTGATTTGTTAATCCTAGAAAAGGCCAAAATAGAAGCTCTTAATGCTAAGAGACATCTTGACAATGCCTTGAAAAGAGAAGCGTATCTAGTTAAAAAACTCAAGGTTGAACAAGATAAAATAAAACAATGGACACAATCCTCACACAAAGTGCAAGATCTTTTAAACTCACAAAATCCAAATCAAAAGGCTGGATTAGGATACTCAAATGTGCCCATTGTTGTAACAGTTGGTGAACAACCCATCACCACTGATAAAGAATCAGAAGCTAGCTCAGAGCCTAAATCAGTAGGAAAATTAAAACAATCAAATTTGTTAAACCTACTGAGATTGAAAAAGGTGAGAATTCTAAAGGTAAAAATTTGACTTCTGTAAAGAAAACTTTGGAACCTGGGCTAGAGAAAAAGGCTACTAAAAATGTTGGTTTGCTTTCTAACAATCAATTAAAAGAGAAGCTAAAAAGCAGTCCAATATCTGAGCCTAAGAGAAACAAGAATGGAAAATTAGGTATTAATAAATACAGTAATTATGCAAGAATGTCTAATGCACCTAGGAAGACATGCACCAAGTGTGGGAACTCCAACCACCTTGCTTTTAAATGCACAAAAATTACTAATAACATGCATGCTCCTCATGTTTCTATTGCAGCTCCTTGTCCATACATTGCATCACCTCAATATATGCCATGTTATAATTGTGGTGACTTTAAACATCCATCATATGCTTGCAATGCTTGTTGAAATTGTTATTATGCTCATCCCTTAATGCCTAATGTTTATAATAACACAAGGAGAAAATCACCTCAAAGATCAAAGGTTGTCCGCAAACCACCTAGGACCAAGGTGGATCTTTCACCTCCTAAAAAGAGGGAAAAAAAGAAAAAGAATACACAACCAATGACTAAGTGTAAACCTGTGATTAAAACTATTAAATCTAAACCCAAGCAGGCTTGGGTTCCAAAAAGATCTAACTAGTTGACATATGTGTGCAGGGCAAGAAGAAGCAGCAGTTGTGGTACTTGGATAGTGGTTGTTCAAGACACATAACTGGAAATAAGTCCCTGCTCTCACAGTTTGAGGAGAAAACTGGCCTTAAAGTGTCCTTTGGAGATGACAGCATTGGATACACTATTGGATATGGCAAAGTAGTTCATGGAAATGTCATCATTGAAAATGAAGCTCTGGTTGATGGTCTAATGCACAATCTACTCAGTATTAGTCAGTTTTGTGACAAAGGCTATCAAGTTGTCTTTAAGGATGAACAATGCCTTATAAGCAACAGAAAAACTAGAAATGTTACATTGTCTGGAGTCAGAAAAGACAATGTATACATAGCTGAATTCTGCTCAACAAATGAAGGATTATACACATACTTTTACAGCAAAACATCAGCAGATGAAAGTTGGCTATGGCACAAGAAACTGTCTCACCTAAACTTCAAGACTATCAATAGTCTGGTGAGAAAAGGATTAGTGACAGGAATGCCAGAACTTGAATTTTCTCAAGATGGTCTTTGTGGATCTTGTGAGAAGGGAAAACAAAAGAAAATTTCCTTCAAAAGTAAAGAAGCATCAACAATAACAAGACCAATTCATCTAATTCACATGGATTTATTTGATCCTGTTAATGTGATGTCAATATCCAAGAAAAGGTATGCATTTGTATTTGTTGATGACTACTCTAGATACTCATGGGTTAAGTATCTACATACCAAGGATGAAGCTCCCCAACTGATCATTGATCACATTAAAAGAATTGAACTTGAAGCTGGAGAGAAAGTCAAGGCCATAAGGAGTGATAATGGGATTGAATTCAAGAATTCAACAGTGGAAATGTTTTGTGTGGAAAAAAGGCATTTCACATACCTTTTCAGCTCCTAGAACTCCTCAACAAAATGGTGTTGTAGAAAGGAAAAATAGGACCTTGATTGAAGCTACAAGAACCATGCTTGAAGAAGCTAAGTTACCTACCTACTTCTGGGCTGAAGCTATCTCTACTGTTTGTTTCACTCAGAACAGATCAATTATTGTAAAAGCTCATTAAAAGACTCCTTATGAGCTCATGACAGGTAGAAAACCCACACTTAAGTTTCTTCATGTGTTTGATTGCAGATGCTTTGTTCTCAAAAGTCAAGGAGAAAACTTAGGAAAATTTGATGCCAAAGCTGATGAGGCAATTTTCCTAGGGTATTCTTTAACAAGCAAAGCATATAGAGTTTACAACCTTAGACTCCACATTGTTATGGAATCAGTACATGTAGCCTTTGATGATAAAAAATTGAAAGAATGAATGATAATGCAGAAGGAAGCCATGACAAAGTAAGGTTTGAAAATGAAAATGAGTCAACAGATGCTGAAATTGACTCATCAGATGATGAAGCTGATGTGTACAAATCAATGGAAAATCTAATAATCCCTGATGACAATTCAAGTCATCTAGAAGCTTCATCAGGGAATGCACCATCAGGGGAAAACTTAAACCCTAATCTGAGCACTAATTCAGGGAGAGTTTTCAATGAAGCTGAGAGCACTAAACATCATGGAGGAAACTATGATTAAGAAGCTTTTTGTTAGGTTTTATGAACATTTGATGATGATTGTCTTTAGAATACTTAGGAATACAAATGTACAGAAAAGTGTTGGTTTGTGACACTTTAGTTTTGTAGCTAGCAGTAGTATCTCTTGTTTGTAAATTAGTCATTATAATAAAGAGATAGGTTCATTTCCTTTGTATGTACTGCTGGAATACTTGTTGAGTTTGTTCAACAAGTTGTTTAAATTAATTAGTCCTTCGGAGATTGATTTTGGCTTGTCGGAGATTAAGGGAAAAGTCTATCAGAGAATAAAGTTTTGTTCATCAGAGATTGGACTTTGCCCATCGGAGATTGAAGAATCCTTCATCAGAGATTAAAATGTTTTGTTCATCGGAGATTGAAGGATTGGTCATCGGAGATTGAAGGATTGGTCATCGGAGATTAAAGCTTACGTCATCGGGGATTGTAACTAAAGAGTCAGAGATTAATGCTGACGTCATCAGAGATTAAAACAATACCTCGGAGATTAAAAGCTGACATCACCAGAGACTAAAGCCAAAGCATCGGAGATTACACGAAGTAAAGCATCAGAGATTACACGTTGTAAAGCATCGGAGATTACTCGAAGTGATCAGGGACTAATTAAAGAAGCTATCGGAGATTAGTCGAAGACTTAATCACTGATGGAGTTAGAGTTCAAATCAAAGAAGGAAAGTCTTCCATACACACGTAGACTTTATTGAAGACGTAGCTGATAAGGAAACTTGTTAGAAATCTTTCAATTGGAAAGATTGTATTTGATTTGAATTAGGAAGCTAGGTTTTTGATAACTTAGTTTTAGAAGCTGTAATTATAAATTACAGAAAAAGAATACGAAGCTGTGTATGTGTATAGAGAAAGAGAATTGAAAGTGTTGTATTTTATATACACAGAATAGAAGCTGACGATCAAAGCTTGTTTTGATTGTTAGAAAACTTGTAATCAATTGTTAAATCAATAAAAGCAATTGTTTATAAAGTTTTGATCTTGTTCTTTATATTCCGCAGAAGAGTTTAATTTCTTAAAGAACAAGAAATCAAAAAAGTTGTGAGAACTTGTATTCAACCCCCCTTCTACAAGTTCTAGGTCATCTCACTGGGAAAACACTTCTTCTTCAAGAAGTTTTCCTTCATAAATAAAATGGACAAGAGATCATCCTAGGGAATCACTACATGTAGCCTTTGATGATAAAAAGATTGAAGGAATTCTAGATGAAGGAATGCATAAGGTTCTAAGGTTTGAAAATGAAGATGAGTCAGAAAATGCTGAAAATGGCTCATCAGATGATGAAGCTGATACCCCAAAGAGCCACTCCACCAGTGGATAACACTTTAACTACTGAGGGGGAGCAATCAGTAGAAAATGAATCAGAAAATCTCCCAAATCAAGAAATATCCACTAATTCTGGGGGAGTTTCACAAGCAGCTAAGAGCACTGAACACCATGGAGGAATAAGGCCAGACTGGTTACACAAGGTTATTCACAAGAAGAAGGAATTGACTATGATGAAACCTTTGCACCAGTAGCTAGAATGGAAGCCATCAGGATATTTCTTGCCTATGTTGTTCATGCAAATTTTAAAGTGTACCAGATGGATGTAAAGAGTGCTTTTCTGAATAGAAAAAATACAAGAAGAGGTGTATGTCCAGCAACCTCCTGGCTTTGAAGATTAGAAGTTTCTCAATCATGTCTACAAGTTAGACAAAACACTCTACGGACTTAAACAAACACCAAGAGCATGGTATGATACCCTATCTCAGTTTTTAATTGATAATAAATTTTCTAGAGGTATCATAGATAAAACTTTATTTTACAGAAAACATGCTGGTCACATTATACTTGTTCAAGTCTATGTTGGTGATATTATATTTGGTTCTACAAATGAGAGTTTATGTTCTAAGTTTTCTAAGCTCATGCAAAGTAAATATGAGATGAGTATGATGGGAGAATTAACTTTCTTCTTAGGTTTACAAGTTAAACAAACCTCTAATGGAATTTTCATCAATCAAACAAAATATTTAAAAGACCTTTTAAAGAAATTTAATTTACAAGATGTTGCAATTTCTAAAACTCCCATAACAACAACCACTAAACTTGACAAAGACTCAATTGGTAAAAAGGTTGATGTTTCAAGTTATAGAGGCATGATAGGCTCTCTTTTATATCTCACTGCAAGTAGACATGATATAATGTTTTCAACTTGTTTATGTGCAAGATTCCAATCAGATCCTAGAGAATCTCATCTGATTGCAGTTAAAAGAATATTTAGATATCTCAAGGGTACTCCAAATCTTGGAATTTAGTATCCTAGATATTCTAGATTTGATCTAATAGGCTATTCAGATGCAGATTATGCAGGTTGCAAATTAGACAGGAAAAGCACAACAGGAAGCTGTCAATTTCTTGGAAGCAAACTAGTATCATGGTTTAGCAAGAAACAACATTCTGTGTTAACCTCAACAGCTGAAGCAGAATACATTGCTGCTGGGAGTTGCTGTGCTCAAATCTTATGGATGAAAAATCAACTGATGGAATATGGTATGGTGTACAATCATATTCCTATTTATTGTGACAACATAAGTGTCATTTCCATTACAGAGAATCCTGTGCAACACTCTAGAAGAAAGCACATAGACATTAGATACCACTTCATCAGAGAACATGTGATGAATGGTACAGTGGAACTTCATTTTGTTCTAATTGAGAAGCAGCTTGCAGACATATTCACCAAACCATTGGATGAAGCCACCTTTAATAGGTTGGTAAGTGAGCTAGGTATGCTAAATTTTGGTGAATAAGATTCTTTGAAAATTTTGTGCAAGTCTGATAGTTGCAGCAGTAGTTAATTATTTTCTGATAACTTAGTTACCAGAGACTAATTAACAGCTGATTGAAGCAGTGACTAATTATCCCACAACAGTTTAATTGTTAGTAGATAATTAACTATTGATTATATATATAGTAGAGAAACTAATATACTATGCAGGATTTCCTATGTTTAATATTCTTCATCTATTTAAGGATCTTGTCATAGCTGATTCAGGTATTGTCTTAACTCTCTATTATATTATTCTTTATTTCTTCTAATTCTGCTACAATGAAGGATGTTACTAATGAACCAACTCCTTCTACCCAAGTAGCAAAACCCTCTAAAAATAAGTCTATGTCAAAAGCCACCCCCTCTATCTCTCAAAAGATAAAGGTTGTAAAATCAAAACAATCACCATCAGCATTAGCTGAGGGGGAGGGTGAGCATTTAGAAAAAGTTATGAGGAAGAAATAAGGAACAATGAGAACCCTTGGAGACTGCTTAATATACTCTCAAAAGGATATTAAGTTCTAAAAGGAAAAAGCACATTTCTAGGTGCAACCTCTCAAAAGGCTGTATCTATTGAAAATAGTCCACCTCCAAGGACACAGGTATTTGAGTCTACAATGATCACATCTATAAATACCTCTCAAAAGAAGAAGAAGAAACATGCTCTGATAAATGATCAACCTGTCACTTAATACACACATAGGGTGTCACAATGATGTTTCTCTTTTCTCTATTCAAGAGAAGCATCCATTATTCAAAATTCTACCCTTATTCATTCTTTTTCATATTTCTTAAGAAGCAATGGAAATTTCTTAATTCAATTGGTTTCAGATTCTTTGATATTTTAATTATCAAAGAAGGCAATTTTTGAAGCTGAAACAAAGAGCAGCTCTTAAATCATCAGTGGATACTACAACAATTCTTTATCCAACATCCACTGATGCAAAATACTTTGTTACTATATTTTCTACACCACTCCAGGTCACCCACAACAGGAAGATTTTATATTTAGTGAGCCTGAGAGAATTCAAAATGAGAGTCAAACCTTGTGTCTGGAAAAAGGTAAAGAAAAAGAAATTAAAGAATTTTTTTTAAGTGTGAGAGGCTGACTTATACAAGTTAGGCAAAAGGAGAGAGTGTGAGCAAGCTAGGATGAGATCCTTGAAGAAAAGAATAGAGAGAAATTGTTTCACTCACTTCCTTTGTAGCTCATGTATTCTCTGATCACCATTCTGATAAAAAATCAAAGGATATTGAGAAAAGAATTTGTGATTGTTTGGTTAGATGCAAGCAACACAAGAGCAGCATACTTAATATTAGAATATTTGATCACACATGAATCATATGCAGTTGTACTCACAAAATGTTTTTGAAGCATTGATAAAAGAAAGTACAACATGAAGCTCCAACACTTCATAATCAATGATCTTCAAACAAAGCTCAAACAATTTCTCCCTTCTAGTCAACCTCTACTGATGATTCCTACCTTCCAACATTAAGATGTTGATTTCAAAAAGGGGGAGAATGGGAGAATGATCAAGGCAGGGGAAACAAAGTAATTCTGATGAAGACATAGGGAGAATTGTTAAAAAGGCTAAACAGAATGATGGTTGGGCTTTGAAGATCTAAAAACAACAAAACCATCATTGATTGTGTTTTTGTACATTTATGTTTTTACATTTTTTAATTCAATTCTAAGTTATGGAGTTATAAGGTTGGTGTTTTGAGATCATCATCAAACCTTGATTTATGCTTATCATTGATAGACATAAATAGGGGGAAATTGTTAGGAATTATAGCATTTGATGATAATGTATAACACTTAGAATTGTTAAAATTTTGTAAATGTACAAGTACCTGCAGTAATGCACTATGAGAATCTACTATCAAGAAACTGCAGGAAAGCATCGGAAACTACAATGAATACACTTGGAGAGTTCAACAAATGTCAAAGTTGATCAAGCAAAATTAGTCTATCGGAGACTAACCTTTTGTCTATCGGAGACTAAGTTTTTGAACTGTCGGAGACTAAGTTTTTGAACTGTCGAAGACTAAGTTTTTGAACTGTCGGAGACTAAGTTTTTGAACTGTCGGAGACTAAGTTTTTGAACTGTCGGAGACTAAGTTTTTGAACTGTCGGAGACTAAGTTTTTGAACTATCAGAGACTAAGTTTCTGTCTATCAAAGACTAAGTTTCGGTCTATAGGAGACTAAGTGTTTATTCATCAAAGACTAATGTTGAAGCAACCAGAGACTATCCATCAGAGAATAAATTTCCACTAACATAAGGGATGACATATGGCTAAAGACGGAGGAAATAAGAAAGGATGGTTGTCCAATAAGGAGAGATTGGCTACCAAGGAAGCTTCAAGGAAATAAGTTATACACACACACACACACACTATCAAGTTGCAAGTATGAAACCTGCAAAGCCGCAAGCATGAAACCTGCAAAACAGCAAGTTGAAATACTGCAGAGACAACTTATAACAACTTGAAGCAAGAAGTTCATTGAAGCTGGACTAATTATGTCCAAAGAAGCCCACAAAGATAAGATACATATTGCTGATATCTTATTTTGGGAACTCCATGAAGAAAAATGGAAGCTGGTGCAGAGAATATACACCAGAAAAGTCACATAAACAGGCTGGCATCTAAGAGAGGCTGAATAATGATGAAAGTTGTGTGACAGAGCTGCAAGTACCAATAAACTACAGAGATATTTTTGGTAAACAGCTCAGAATAGAAGCTTGGAATATATGGAAGCTGTGTCTATAAATAGACATAGAGCAGCTGAGGTAAATATATTTGACAACTGAGAAACAACTGATAACAACTAGAATATATTTCATCTCAGATCACATATCTCTCAGAACAACACTTCCATACATATAGAGAGTTAGCAGTTGTAATTAGTTTTACAGAAAAAGAAGCAAGTTATTACAACTTGAGAAGCTGTTTTTTTTTTAAACAGAAGAAATTGTAAGGATTTAATTTAATTGACAATACCATTCTTTATTGTTGATTACAATTTATATCTTGCAATTTTGCTTTACTGTTTCTATTGTTTTATCATTTTAGTAAAGTTTTATAATTATTCTTGGAAATTAAATTGTTCAAAACAGTTTAGTTTTGAAGAAAAGTTTGTAATTGTATTCAACCCTTCTACAATTACTCACACGGGACAAACATAGGTACATGTTGGAGAACAATGTACATGATTGACCCACCATGAGAACTCCACATGAAAGTGAAGTGTCATAAGATATTCTCATAATGACAATGATGTAATGGTCCTTCGACCTGAAGTCATTACATTTCTACACGAGGATTCATATAGTTTGATATCATCAAAAGTCATCTTTAACCAGATGAACCATAAAGGTGACTTTTGGCTATATTATGAGTCGTGTGAGGAATGTGAATGATCTAAATGTGATTTTCCCCTTCTATGTAAATTAGGAGTGATATCTTTGGGTCTCTTGATTGAGTGGAACTATAAAATGCCTGGTCATGCTCAAATAGTGATTTGTCTCTTATAGTTTACTCATCAATCAAGAAAACAAAGATTAAATTATAAAGATGATGACATACTTAATGCCTTGAGTTTAATCTTGGATATCAAGGGCAAAATGAATTATATTACATTGAAACATTGGTCACAAGAGAAAGTTATGTTGAATCACCAACATTATTATTACTTGGGTAACAGTGACATATTATTAGATATCGCTCACTGTTTATACTTTTATAATATGATTATAAAATTATTGCCAACATAATAATAATCTACAAAGTCACACACTAAGAGCGTAATTAAAATAAGAATTAATTTAGATATTGGATTTTAATAAGTGAATATGATTGACTTATTTAAAATTGTAGTTGAGAATTAATACAAGTAATTGACTTAGTCAATTGTAACAAAAACTGCAAAGTATTAAATGTTAATAGTATGTTGCATATATCAACTTGCAAGATGTGGTTAGCCACCTCTGTCCAAGTTCATTGTATCTAGACACACCTTTGTCTAGGTTCATTGTATCTAGGTAGACCTCTGTTCAGGTTCATTGTATCTAACCACTGTTAGATATAAATGTTGATGATGATAATTATATAGTAAATAAATAAATATGTATCTATAAGTACTCAAGGTATTCTACAAACCTTAGTATATTTGCACAAGTTTTGCATCCACTAATGGACAAACCAGTCATTAGAGGATATACTATTACACTAGGCAAGTTATCAATGATAACTTCAACGGACTTAACAATGTTAAGGAATGATTGTTTTTACTTAAAAGAATTTGAGTATTCCGAACATCAGACATTCCAGGAAAAACCAACAAAGTATCAGTGCTTAAAAGTACAAGTATTTTTAAAGGTATCAGTGAAAAACCAATCACGGGAAGCCTAAAATATTGTGTCAGGGGATGACCTCGTCAGGGGAACCTATCAGAGGATGAACTCATCAGGGGATGAACCCGTTAGGGGATAAACCCATTAGGAGAATCCATCAGGGGATGAACCGGCAAGGGAACCCATCAGGGGATGAACCCGTTAAGGGAACTAGTCAGGGGAACTCGTCAGGGGATGACATCAAAGGATCAATCCGACAGGGGAACTCATCAGTAAATGTCATTAGTGGATACAAGAAGATCTCAACAATCAGTGGATAATGAAGCACTGATCAAGTTTCCATTAGGGCTTGACATCGGTGGGTAGTGAAGCACTGATCAAGTCTCCATCAGGAACTTGTCATCAGGGGATCTAGAAGTACTGATCAAGTCAACATCAGGGCTTGTCTTCAGTGGATGGTTATGACCTAGTCCACTCGTCATCAAGACTTATAAGCAAATCATTGATACTTGGCAATGAAGCAAGAGGTATAACTAGGAAGATATTCCTTGAAGTTTGGTTGTCCAATAACAACTCTCAAGCATTAAATGCATGAAGATCAGGGGATGAAAAAGAAGCAACACTAGCCAAAAACAATTTGACACATTACTCTGAAAGGACATTGATGTGACATACAGTGGCTATGTTGAAAAAGTGTTAGGTTTTATAACATTTGATGATGATTGTACTTAGAATACTTAGATATACAAATGTACAGTTAGTGCTAGTTTATAGCATTTGAATTTTTGTAGCTGGTAGTTTACTCTCTGATTCGTGTAATTTATTTTTATATGAGAGTAAGTTAATTTGTATTATAAAAGACTACCAGAACTGTATTAGAGATTTCAACAAGTCAGAGATTGTGTTTGGTCTATTAGAGACTAAGGCAAAAGCTTATTAGAGACTATAGTTTAAAGCATCAGAGACTAATCTTATGTCATTAGAGACTAAGCGTAAGCCATCGAAGACTAAGATTAAAGAATCAGAGACTAAGCTTAAGCTGTCAGAGAGTAAACAGTTGATCAGAGACTAAGATTGAAGTAGTCAGAGACTAGTCAAATTACTCTCTAATACGGTACATAGTTCTATTTGAATTAGAAGTTATCTTTGACATGGACATTGAAGATATATTGAAGATGAAGTTGGTTAGGAAACTAACTAAAGAGAGATATAGTTTTTCATCATGAAATGAAAAAAAAAACCTATTCCAATGGTACATAGAGAAAACATATATTGAATAGGATTAAAAGCTGAATTACGTTTTCAGATTTGGAAGCTGTAATTAATTTTACAGAGTTGTATTAGAAGCTGTATGTTTTCATTGATTTTTTATATATATAGTACATGAATTGAAGCTGACAATCGGTTTGTGATTGTTAGAATTTGTAATCAATTGTTAATCAATAAAAACAATTGTTTATAAATTTGTTTTTGTTTTTGTTCTTTATTTTCCTCAAGTTATATTATGTTAAAGAACAAGAATTTTAAAAAGATTCTAAGAACTTGTATTCAATCGCCCTTCTACAAGTTATAGGCTATTTCACTGGGACAACAAAAAGCAGCACGTCTGACATGTGGATTCAACAACTGATCTACTACATATATAGCACCTAGAGATGTGTTTTTCCTTATTCGTTCAATATTATTTTGAGAAGATATTGAGCGTCCTTTGAGGGTTCTCACCATTCTTTTTTTCTTCCTTATCTCTACCTCTAATTTCTCACCCTCCCCCACAACTGTTGTCGGTGTTGGTTATTTTTTTTTTACAATTGTTGTCTTTTGAGAGATATAGGAGGTGGCTCTTGTTGTACACTTTGATTTAGAGGGTTTTACTACTTGGGCAAAAGGAGTTGAATCAGTAATAACCTCCTTCATTATAGCAGAAGTAAAAGAAATAGGGATTGAAGTAGTAGAGGGTTGAGAATATACCTGTATGTGATGTGGAAGCACAAGTTCAACGTGAGTGTTGGGATTGTTCTTGACTAAGTTAGAGAACAACCTCTTGGCCTGCTTACAAACCTCCACTATATCATCTTTCTTATCTATACCAAGTTCCTTATATAAATGATTGGCAATGATCATAACGAACCTATCATAGTAGATGATATTTGATCTGTTTGATGAATTACCTAACTTCTCATTTATTTCATTAAATAATAGGCTACCAATGTTAATAGACCTATTAGAAATCAAACTATAAGCTATTTTCTATACGAGTAAGGTAATTGTATTATAACCACCACACTTTCTTGTGAAGATCTTAGTGAGAGTGTCAAAGAAATATGGCCATTCTTTTCTAACGTAGTTCCTATTGATATGACCTAACTGATGGGTTTGTCTTGAATATTTGATATCTTTTAGCATATCAACCAAGTTCTCATCAGAAGGCATATCATGGAAATTATCCACTGGTAAATGTAGAACATTATGTTAGAGATAATTAAATGATGATGATGATGTTTAGAGAATAAATGTGCAATTGTAAATACTCAAGGTATTCTATAAACCTTAGTATATTTGCACGAGTTTTGCATCCACTGATGGTTGACTTAGTCATCAGGGGATGAACTACACTGCACTGGGTGAGTCATTAGTGTTTACTTAAACGGACTCGACAGTGTCAAGAAATAGTTTTTGTTACTTAAAAAGATAAATATTCTGCACAACAGACATTCCAGGAAAAGCCAACATAAGTATTGATGATCAAAAGGATAAGTATTTTTAAGAGGCATCAGTAAGAAGAACCCACCAGGGGAAGCCTAAAAATACTATATCAAGGCGATCGAAGGAAGCCATCAGGGAACCTGTCAAGCGATGTCGTCATCAGGGGAACCTGTCAGGCAATGACCTCGTCAGGGGAAGCTATTAAGGGAACTCATTAGGGGATGACCTAGTCAAGAGAAACCATCAGGGGAAGGCATCAGGGGATGACCTCGTCAGGGGAACCCATTAGGGAAAACATTCTTGTGTCCAGACTTTGGCGACAACATACCTCACGACAAGTTTGGCGATGGCTAAATATGACTTGGGTGATAGCTTATCTTGCGATGAGTTTGGCAACAGTTATTTCTATCCACTGACGATGAGTTTGCCGATGGGTAAAAAATGACTTTGGCGATAGTCATTTTTATCCACTAATGACGAGTTTGGCGATGACTTAACTTGTCTGATGAGTTTAGCGATGACTTAAGATTACCCGACAAGTTTGGCGACAACAAAAGATCAACTCGTCAATGGAACCCTTTGGTGGATAATAAGCAGGTCATAACATCAGTGGATAAATAAAGCACTGATCAAGTCTCCATCAGGGCTTGACATCAGTGGATGAAAGAAGCACTGATCAAGTTATCTTCAGTAACTTGTCATCAGTAGATCCAAAAGCACTGATAAAGTCAACATCAGGGCTTGGCATCAGTGGATCCAGAAGCACTGATTAAGTCGACATCAGGGCTTGGCATCAGTGGATCGTTATGACCTAATCCACACGTCATCAGGACTTACATGCAAATCATTGATACTTGTCATGGAAGCAAGGGGTATAACTGGAAAGATATTCCTTGAAGTTTGGTTAACCTATAACAACTCTCGAGCATTAATTACATGCAAATCAGGGGATCAAAAAGAAGCAACAAAAGCCAACAACAGTCTGACACAACATTCCAAAAGGATCTTGATGTGACATATATACGACTATGTTGAAAAAGCAGCATGTCCAGCACATGGGTTCACTATCTAATCTGCTATACATACAGAAAGAGTTGTTACACGCAAAACCAAGCGAAGAAACAAGAAGTCACGCAACAAACACTAGAAGGAAGCTTTGTAATAGTTATGCAGAGATATATTCAAAGAAAATAAGTAGCTAATGAGTGTGAAAAAAGAAGCTGTAATTTTATTACGGAGAAGCTATAACTCGTTACAGAATTTGTAGCTGATTAATCACGTTTGTGATTAAATAGATTTCCAGAAAACACCAAGTTTTAATACAACTATTTTAACTTGAATGCTTGTGTGTTCATTTTAATTTCAGTTAAGTTTTTCTGGTAATTGTAGCTATTCCAACTGGTGCTAACAAGTTTTCAAAAGAGCAAAAAGATTGTAGTGTTTGTATTCAACCCCCTTTTCCCCCTACAAACGCTCGAGCTTATTTTGGTACAATAATTGGTATCAGAGCCTACTAGCAGATTACACTTGTTAAAATATCTTGAACAATGTCCAACAAAGTTGGAAATAGTAAAGTCCCCATGTTAGAAAAGGGAAAGTACTTCTTCTGGAGACAACGCATGATAGTTCATCTAAGAGCAATCGATGATGAATACCTACAGATTCTAGAAGAAGGCCCTCACGTACCAAAGAAGCTCATTCCTCAAGAAGTAGTGAATGGGGTCAATGTCCCTGAAAGATCAGTCTCAAAGACTACTAAAGAAAATGACTCCAGACGAAAGAAAGAAAGTGAAGAAGGATCTAAAAGTCACAGACATCCTATATAATAGCTTAGACGATGATATGTTAAACAATATCATGAACCTTAAAACGTCTAAATCTATATGGGATACTATTCAAATTCTATGTGATGGTACTGAAGATGTGAGGGAAAACAAGTTGCAGTTGTTAACACAACAGTATGAGTGGTTTACAATGAAAAATGGTGAAACACTCACTGAAATGTTTGACAGATTCAACAGGTTGGTAAATGACCTGAGAATGTATGGGAAGACATATGCCAACAAAGATGTGAACAGAAAGTTCATGAGAGCACTTCCCATATCATGGGATCCTAAGACGACAGCCATCAAAAAATCCAAGGACATGAATCTCTTAGACTTGGATAGGCTCTATGGTACTCTCAAGACATATGAACTGAAGGTTCAACAAAGATCAGAAATGTATGAGGATACCAAAAAACTTAAATATGTAGCTCTGATGGCTGCCAAAAAGGACAAAGTTGAAGCAAGACCAAGTGTCTTGATGAAGCAGCAGTCAGGAGATGCTGAAAAAAAAAGGGACAATGAAGCTGACTCAAAGGAGACTGAGTACACTCTTGAAGAGTTAGAAGAAATGGATGAAACCATGGTCTCTCTTGCAAAAATATTTTCCATGCTGAAATTTCAAAAACCATCTGGATCAAAAATATTTTCAGCAAGGAAACCTAGTAACACAAGCAACTTTATTGACAAATCAAGAATAAAGTATTACAAATGCAGTGAGATGGGCCACTTTGCAAATGAGTGTCGCAAGACCACAAAGGAATGTGAATCTAGAGGAAAAGAAGCTGAAGTGGACTACAAGAAGAAATACTTTGACCTTCTTAATGCCAACAAGAAGGGAAAAGCTTACATTGCAGAGGGAAAGGATTGGACTGACTTAGATGAAATAGATACTGAAGAATATGTCAACCTAGCCCTGATGGCCTCATCCACAAACAGTAGCAGCTCATAAGTAAGTCTCGAGATTTCCTCCAACATGTCTAAAACTGATTGTGTTAAAACTGTTAAGAAAATGACTTGTGAGATAAGAGACCTTTATGACACCTTAAGAAGTGTTGTAGCTGAGACTGGGAGAGTACAGAAAATCAATGAACAATTGACCATTAGAAACACTCAGTTAGAATCAGAACTCACTAGACTTGAGAATCTTGAAAAAGAATTTTCTAAGACTAGGAATTTTTTTGACTGTGCCATAAAGAAAGAAGAATGGACCTCCAAGCTTTTGAAAGAGGAAAGGGAGGTCATTAAGAGATGGAATGAGTCGAGCAAGAAACTAGATGATCAATTATGCATTTAGAAATCTGATCACAAATATGGTTTAGGATATGAGGAGACTCAAGTGAAGCAACCTTCTGACGAGGTTGAAAATGCAGCTAGCTTTGGAAAAAGGCCTATACAACCTATCAAGTTTGTAAAGGCTATAACAAAGTTGAAAAAAGGGAATGTTTTCTTGATATGTGTAGCTTCCACAAGTGGTGGGAGTGGCAAGAAACCTGTTCTTGCCAAAGCATTTAAACCCCCAGTCAAGAAGGAACTAGACTGTGCATCAGTGGATACATAGTCTGTTAGAACAAAATAGGCTCAAGTATTTGTAGGGGGGATGAATACAAATACTCAAAACTTTTTGATCTTAAAACACTTGTTAAGCACTGATGGAAATAGCTACAAAATCAGAAAAAACTATAACAACTTTAAAATGAACACACAAGCATTCAAGTTAAAATAGTTGTATTAAAACTTGAGGTTTTTTCTGAAAATCTGGTTAATCACAAATGTGATTAATCAGCTACAAATTCTGTAACAAGTTACAGCTTCTCTTTGACACTCACTAACTATAATACTTCTTTGAATATTTTCTCTCAATAATGTTTCAAAGCTTCTTTAGTGTTTTTGTGTGCTTCTATGTGTTGGTTGATCCGTTGGATTGATACTTATGTGATGAGAACTCTTTTGCATATATAAAAGATCAGTAGTTGAACCCACGTGCTTAGACGTGCTGCTTTTTTCAACTTAGCCGCATATACGTCACATCGATGTCCTTTTGGAATGATGTGTCAGACTGCTACTACTTTTGTTACTTCTTTTTCTTCCCCTGATCTGCGTGCATTTAATGATCGAGAGTTTTCATTGGACCACCAAACTTCAAGAAATATCTTTCCAGTTTATATCTTTTGCTTCTGTAACAAGCTTCATTGATTTGCATGAAAGACCTGATAACGAGTGTATGCAGTCATAACTATCCACTGATGGCAAGCCTTGATGTGAACTTGATCAGTTCTTCTAGATCCCCTGATGACAAGTTAAGTTTTTCTGGTAATTGTAGCTATTCCAGCTAGTGCTAAATAGTGTTTGTATTCAAACCCCCCCTACAAACATTTGAACTTATTTTGTTACAACAAATTATTAATTATAAAGGGAATTAGAGAGAAGGTTTTACCCTTAATTGTGATTTTGGTCTCCTTAAGTTGCAAAGTGGGCTGACGTCCATATTTCTTCAATGATTTTTTTGTATAGGACTGGACATTCCGTCAGAGGATAACTTAGTTGAGATTCTTTTAAAAACTTCATTAGTGGTCAGAAGGATTTATCCACTAATGACATTTCAGTGTAAGCTACGTGGTTGGTTTGAGCATATACGAATGCATTCTCGCTCGAATATCTCCTGGGCGCCATTGAACTTTTTAAATTGTTTGAAGAAATCGCGCAAAAGATCTAGGGTTTTGGGAGAGAAATTTGCTTTGCAAAAATATTGGTTAGTAACGAATGAAGTTGAAAGTTGTAAATTATGCAAATATTTAAGTGTAAACGTTTTTCTCCCACGCATGATACACGTTAGTTATTTTGAAAAAGAAATTTTAATTAAAAAGTTAAAACTAATTGCATACATGGCTTGGCGAGATTGGTTAATGATTTCTGAAAAACTCAATTTAACCGCCAATTTAGAAATTAAGATTTTATCCACTGATGATGTTGGGTCATCGGCAGATAATATTTTTATTTCTGCTGCCAACAGGTAATTATCCATTACTACTTTTATTCATCACTTAATAATTATCCTCCAAAGAGTAAATTATCTTTCGATACTTCATTCATTCATCAGTCGATAATTATCTTTCAAAAAGTAAATTATCTTCTAATGCTTCATCAGACTAAAATTATCTTCTGATTAGTTATTCAATCAGCTGATAATAGTATCTGCTTCTTTTGTCAGCGGATAATTATCCACTGATAGACATCAGATAATAATTATATACAACTTTTTTTATCAGCTAATAATGATCCACTAATCAGTTATACGGTCAAAGGATAATTATCTACTGCTACTTTTTAACTTGCATAAAATTTTCAAGATTTATCCCCAAAGTTAAGCATACCTAGCTTATTTACCAACCTTGTGAAGGTGGCTTCATCCAATGGTTTGGTGAATATGTCTGCAAGCTGCTTATCAGTTGAAACAAATTGCAGTTCCACTGTATCATTCATCACATGCTCTTTGATAAAGTAATACCTAATATCTATATGCTTTGTCCTAGAGTGTTGCACAAGATTCTGTGTAATGACAATAGCACTAGTGTTATCACAATAAATAGAAATTTGATTGAACACCATACCATAGTCTATTTTGCACCTTGCATAATCTGCATTTGAGTAGCCTTTTAGTTTAAATCCAGATTCTTTAGGATACCAAATTCCAAGATTTGGTGTGCCTTTAAGATATCTAAATATCCTTTTCACAATAATCAAATGAGACTCTCTAGGATCAACTTGAAATCTAGAACATAAACATGTAGAAAACATTATATCTAGTCTACTTGCAATTAAATATAAGAGTGATCCTATCATTCCTCTATAACTTGATATTTCAATTTTCTTTCCTTTCAAATGTATATCAAGTTTAGTGGATGTAGCCATGAGTGTTTTAGCAGTTGAAACATCTTTTAAATTAAATTTCTTTAATAGGTCTTTGAAGTATTTTGATTAATAATAAAAATACCATCTTTGGTCTATTTAATATGTAAACCTAAAAGGAAGTTTAATTCACCCATCATACTCATCTCATGTCTACTTTTCATTAAATTTGATAATTTAGAACACAATTTCTCATTTGTAGATCCAAATATAATATCATTTATATAGACTTGAACAATTATTATATCACCAACATATTTTCTATAAAATAAGGTTTAATCTACAATACCTCTTGTAAAATGATTTTCAAGTAAAAATTGAGATAGAGTATCATACCATGCTCTTGGTGCTTGTTTAAGTCCATATAGTGCTTTGTCTAACCTATATACATGATCCAAAAACATCTGATATTCAAAATCATGAGGTTGCTGGATATACACCTCTTCTTGTAATCTCCCAATTAGGAAAGTACTTTTAACATCCATCTAGTACACTTTGGAATTTGCATATACAACATATGTAAGGAATATCTTGATTGCTTCCAATCTTGCTACTAGTGCAAAGGTTTCATCATAGTCGATCCCTTCTACTCGTGATTAACCTTTCGCAACCAATCTGACCTTATTCTTTATGGCGGCCCCAAAAATCCCATACCGGACTTCGAGCATCGTCAAAAATTGACAAAAGAAAAGTGATAACATCCAAGCGTGTTTATCATTAAATAAGAGAATTAAATAGTAATCTCTATTACATTCATCCAAAATAAAATCCTAACATCAGAAGTCTATAGGGGGCCTACACATGCTTTACAATCTAAACATTTCAATAATTGCATCACGCTTCACTTTTCCCTTGACTGCCATCCATAAAAGGGCAATCAGGAAGCGTTCATCATATCTTGTAAAACATTAGTTAATAGCAACATGAGTGATTTATGCTCGCAAGTATATAATCAAGTATTGGGTGAGCTTTGAAGATGAATAATTTATTGGTTTAAGTGTTTATGAGGTTGGACGGAAATAATGTCCACACCTCTTAATAACTTAGATTTTAGGGTCCCCGAGAGATTTGATCCTTTATTTAAAAGAATAAAGATAATTTCACATGCACCTCATAACCATGTCCGTTTGGGACACGTGCCCTTAGGAACTTCATATCAAACAATATATCAGCTGGCCAGCCTGACCACCGTTTGACTTCATCATAATGACATACGTAGTCAAAGCAGAAATCTTTTATTTATAAAGGTTCGGTTACCGATGCCTCAGTTTTCATCCCTTATCATTTCTAGGCTCAGAGTGTCAGACAGATACATCCCACTAGCTTGTGGTTACCCACACAGATGTACTTTACAAGTATGGGGTGAGAAAAATTAAGTCTTTTTCTATCCGTATAGGATTTAGCTTGGCGTGTTAGCGAATTTGAATAGCTAACAACTGCCCAAAGAATGCTTGGTTCTAGTACAACATTTTTTCACGTACATCGGATCAAGGGATCATATGATACTTAACTTTGAAGAAATTGAATCATGAATATTGACATAATAATATCTTGGATACATTACGTATATCAAAAGAATGATCATACGTATTAATTGAAAAAAAGTAGAGTGAGTATATACTTGCCTTGGTCCTTAGCTAATTTAACTCAAAATACTTGTGAGCGAAAAACTCTATAAAACATTTACATTGACATAACATGAGAAATTTATGCCTTGGACAAGGGTATGAGAAAATGCGCAAATGTAATGTCCTTAAACTTGTAATCTCGTAATTTGACATCTAAACTGTTGAGGTTTAATAAATCATTAAAATTATCTTAAATAATTGAAAAAAATAATATTTTATACCCTTAAAGATAAATTGTGCATCAGTGGATAGTCATTGTAGTATAAAAGTGGTCATCAGGGACTAGGAATGACCATCGGGGGATAAATTAGCCATCAGTGGATAATTTACTCATTACGGGATAGCTAGTGATCAGTGGATAATTTACTCGTCAGGGAATAACTAGTCATCAGTGGATAAATTACCCGTCAGGGAATGATTCACCCATCAGGGGATGTTTTGGCCATCAGGGGATGGCCCTCGATCATCAGGGGATGATCCTCGACCATCAGGGGATGACCCTTAACCATCAGGGGATGGTCTTTGACCATTAGTGGATGAATTTGTTCATCGCCAAACTCATCGGTAATCCATTTAACTACCACCAAAGTCTCTTGGCTGTAGCCAAACTCAACGGTGGATAATTTGTTCAGTGCCAAACTCAATAAGTCAGCGCCAAACTCATCGGTGGATAATTTGTTCAGCGCCAAACTCATCAGAGACTACCATTTTTGTCTCTCAGAGACTAAGAAAATTTTCTCATCAAAGACTAACAAAAATTGCTCATCAGAGAGTAACAAAAATTGTTCATTAGAGACTAACAAAATTTTGTTCGTCAGAGACTAATTTTCTACATTATCAGAGACTAAGTTGTAAATCTCTGGGGGACTAATTTATATTGTTAGAGACTAGTTTCATGTTGACGGAGACTAAGTTAGAACTTGTCTAAGATACAGTGGTGACTTCTTCATTCTTTAATGGGTGGTGTTATCAATAGATAACCATACACAGGGCATTCTCTCATCATATATCTTGTAGTGTGAAACATTTCTTATTGCCTTCTTATTCTTATGGACACTGTTAGATTTCAAGGGCTCTGGTTGTCAAAGACATAAGCATGGTGTTTAAACAAAGTATTTTACTAACATGGCATGGTATGAATAAATGGACATGGCATGGTGTTTTACCAACATAATCTAAGAAGTTAATAAATAAAGTATTTTGCAAACATGGCAAAAATAACGGAACAGAGCAGGACTTTAATATAGTGCTCTTACCTTTTTGGCTGTAAAGAAGAAGTTAAAAGCTTGGGTTGTTCTTCGAGAAAGACAGTTGCTCTTGAAAGTGAACCTGGGATTTATGTGGGTGGTTGGCTGTATAGAAAATTTTATGAAAGTGGGGCTAGAGTTGTACTCCAAATGATATATTTATATCACTTGCCAAACAACAAGAGCAGTTGGATTATTTGTGAGTAGATTTCAGTCATTGGCTGTTTGGGCAGTAAGAAGCTTTAGAATGAAATGATTAGTTAGAAAAGGGCGGTGTTACGGCTGCTAAAAGTCGGTCAGTCTTCTATCATAGCCCACAATCTAGTGTACTGTTGGAGTTGATTTACAAGTTGACGGGTCAAGTGCAACTCAACCTTGATATAATATAATTATATCACTTGTCTCACTACAGCCCTTGGTTCAAAGATGGACACTGTAGCTCACCTGTGTGTTGCCTTCCCCACATGAAAAGTTATACATATTCTTGTTAATGCTTGGATAAAAAAAAAACCATTTAGAGATTTGAGCTCAAAATGTATTTATAATCTTTTGGATATCACATTGCCATAGAAATTTTCATTCAAGATATGAATTCATTATTCATACCGAACGTAAATTAAAACTTTATACGTAATATGAAATAATCATAATATGAATTTATTAACCATACCACAAAACCTATTTTTATTTTCAGGTTCTCACATTCCTTGTCACTGTAACAATTTCATCCAGCTTATTTCTAAAGACCCATTTAGTACCAATGATAAATTTATTCCTTGGTTTTGACACTAGTCTCTAGACTTTGTTTTTCACAAACTAATTGAGTTCCTTTTGCGTAGTAATCACCTAATCAACATCTTTTAATGTCTCTTCAACTTTCTTAGGTTCCATCTGTGATAGAAAGTTGATATAGAGACACTCATTCTGAGCAGCACTCCTAATTTTAACACTTTCAGTTGGATCTCATATAATATGTTTCATAGGATGATCTTTAGTCCATTTTCTCTGTGAAGGAAGTCTTCTTGAAGAAAATACTTCATTGTTTCCTTGTTCTTCATGGTGCATACTACTCTCAGCTTTTTGAGAAGCTCCCCCTGAATTAGTGGGTATTTCTAGATTGGAGTTTGAAGTATCGTCTGATTCATTATCTACTAATAGTTGATTATCTGCTGATGCAGTATTCTTCAATGTAATATTATCCACTAATAATGTATTATCCTCTAATATGTTTTCCTCAACAGATATTGAATTATCTACTAGCAGGGTAGCTTTATGTGGTTCAGCTTTATTATCTGAAGAGTCCAAAAGATCCAATTCATCTTCATTCTCAAACCTTAGGGTCTAATGATTTCCTTCATCATGCATCCCAGTTATCTTCGGATCATCAAATGCAACATGAATAGATTCCACTACAATGTGCAGCCTAAGATTGTAGACTTTGTATTCTTTTCTTGTTAAAGAATATCCTAGGAAAATTGTTTCATTAGTTCTAGTTTCAAACTTTCCTATATTATCACCTTGATTTCTTAGCACAAAGCATCTTCCACCAAATACATGAAGAAATTTCACTGTTGGTTTCCTCCCTGTCATCAGCTCATAAGGAGTCTTGTTGTGAGCTTTGTTGATCAAGGTCCTATTTTGAGTTAAACATGCAGTTGATATTGTTTTAGTCCAAAAGTAGGTAGGCAGCTTGGCTTCTTCAAGTATTTTTCTGGCAACTTCAACTACAGTTCTATTTTTCCTCTCAATTACTTCATTCTATTGGGGGGTTCTTCGAGTAGAATATGTGTGATATTCCTTTGTCCACACAGAAGCTTTCAACCTTGGAGTTTTTGAATTTTGTCCCATTGTCACTCCTTTGAACTCTTACATACAACCCAAATTATATTTCTAATTTCTATTAGGTTTTAGAACATTTGATGATGATTGTCTTTAGATTACTTAGAGTACAAATGTATAGAAAGTGTTAATTAGTAACACTGAAGTTTTGTAGCTAGCAGTTATCTCTTTGTTTGTAATTTATTCATTATTTGTAAAGAGATAAAATTGTTTCATATTTGTAAGTAACTGCTGGAATGGTGTATCGAAGCTTCAGAAAGTCAAGATGTGTATTTGATCTGTTAGAGTTTGCGAAAAGGCTTGTCGGAGACTAGGAGAATTGGTCAGGGACTAAAAAGATTTTATCTGTCGGAGACTAATTTTGCCTATCGAAGACTAAGACTTAGGTCATCAGAGATTAAGTCTAAAGGAGTCGAAGACTAAAGCTTACGTCATCAGAGACTAAAGTTAAAAGCATCAGAGACTAAGCCGACGTCATCGGAGACTAAGCCTTAACGCGTTAGAGACTAAATAATTCTGTCAGAAACTACACAAGTTGACGTCATCAGGGACTAAATGCACCGAAGACTAGTAATGATGTCACCATAGACTAAAGATGAAGCATCAGGGACTAATCGAGATTTAATTCCTGAGAAATACGAAGTTCGAATTAAAAAGGAATGTCTTCCACGTAAAGCAAGATATTATTGAAGACGTAGCTGGTAAGGAAACTAACCAGAAATCTGTTCTTATCAAAAAAGAAAGATTGTATTTGATTCGAATAAGGAAGCTGAATTTTATTCAGAATAGAAACTGAGTTAATAATAATTCAGTTGTTAGAGAAGCTGTAATTAGGTTTACAGAGAATTGTAATTTTGAAGCTGTATAGGTTTTTCATAGTTTGTATCTTTTTTCCTATACAGAATAGAAAAGAAGCTGAAGATCATATTTATTATGGTTGTTAGAATTTGTAATCAATTGTGAAATCAATATAGCAATTGTTTATAAATTGTTTTGAGTTTTAGTTCTTTATATTCCGCAAGAAAGTTTAATTTTTTAAAGAACAAGAAATTCGAAAAGAGATTAAAAGAACTTGTATTCAACCCCCCTTCTACAAGTCTTCTACAAGTTCTCGGCATCTCACTGGGAAAACAATTTCTTTATATGATCAATTACTAACTGGGTTGTTTCAGCCTTGGCATGCTGAAATTTAACCCATGTGTATCTGGTGAAATCATTAACTATCACCAATACATACCTTTTCTTTGAGATAAACATAATGTTTACAGGTCCAAGCAAATTGATGTGTAGTAATTGTATTGGACTTATAATTGATGATATCTTTTTACTTTTGAAGGAAGTCTTCTTTTGTTTTCCTTTTTAACAAGCTCTACATACCATCTTGAGAGTATTTCAATTGTGGAAGTCCAGTCACTAAGCCTTTCTTCACCAGAATGTTAACTATCTTGAAATTTAGGTAAGAAAGCTTCTTGTTTCATAATGAACTTTCATCAACTGATGTTTTACTATAAAGGCATGTTGATTGATCTTTTGATGAGCCAAAGTTAGCTATATAGATATTACCTTTCCTAACTCCAGTTAGAGCTATTTTTTCATCTTTGTTGTTACTTATCAAACACAATTCATCCTTGAAAATAACGTTGTAACCTCTATCACATAGTTGACTGATACTAAGCAAGTTATGCTTTAGACCATCAACTAGTGCTACACTGTCCAAAATAATATTTCCATTTGTTACTTTGTCATATACCAATGTATATCCTTTGTTGTCATCTCCAAAGGAAACTCTTGGGCCAACTCTCTCCTCATATTATGTTAGCAGAGTCTTATCACCAATCATAAGTCTTGAACATCCACTATCCAAGAACCAAATTTGTTTCTTCATGCCTTGCACACAACAAACAACTAAGTTAATATTGGTACCCAAGCCATCTTGGGTCCTTTGGCATTAGTAGTATATAACTTAGCAGTAGTTAAAAATTTTCAACTGTAGACTTCTTTTTCACTTATTACCTAGAGAAAATTACTTTTTTTTAGCCTTAGGTGTTCAGATTTAGCCTTTAATTTCTGAGGAGATTTCACACAACTGCTTTTAACCTTTTTAGCATGCATGTGGTTTTTAACAGTTATAATTGTCTTTTTATTAGAGGATGAATTCTAAGCATATATGTTCCTAGGAACATTTTTACATTTGAAAGTAAGGTGGTTGGGGTTTCCACACTTCCAACTTTGTTTCCTAGGTGCATTAATGATAGGAGTATAATTTAAAAACTTATTTATTCACTCCTTACCATTTCTTTTTTTCTTCATTTTATCTTTTGATGAGTGAGTTTGTTTTTCATCTTTTGAATTACTCACTCTTTGTTCTATCACATTCTTCTTAGTCTTGTACTTGTGCTAACTTCACCAGTTTTGGTGATTGGAAACTCCTCAATCACTTGCTTCTTTTCTTGGACCTTGTTATAGTCTAATCCTTCAGTATGATTAGAACTATATATTTCAATTGTTTCCCTCATAGTTTTTGAGGAATTGATCCACTCTTTTATGAGATTGTGTTCTTTTTTTAGTTTAGCCCTAAGCCATGCTTCTACTTTTAGTGAAACGGCAAGATTCTCTTTTGTTTGTTTGCACTCCTCTTTAACTTCTTCTAACTTAATTAGTTCAGTCTCCAATAAGGCATTCCTAGCAACTAATAGATCATTAGCTTCTTGAATTGTTTCATTTTTCCTTATTGAAGGCCTTAAGGTAGCATACAGATTATAAATTTCAGTGGACATTTCTTTAATAGTTTCTTTACAATATGGCAGAGATAGTTTAAAGAGATCAGATTTTACCTTAGTGTTCTGAGGTCGACTACTAGATCCAAATGTTGTCCCATCAAATGATATTGCCACTAGTGCAAGATTGATAAATTCCTCATCATCTGATTGGTCTAAATCCACCTAATCTTTCTCTTCTACAATAAATGCTTTGTTTATCTTGTTGATGACTTCAAAGTATTTCTTCTTGTTGTAGTCATCATCCTTTCTCACTTCTTTAGTCTGTTTGGCAGAATTTACTTTTTTGCATTCATTAGCAAAGTGTCCAAGTTCTTGACAATTATAATATTTGATCTTAGACCTGTCCACCATGCCATATTGGACTGGCTTCATTGTTGTTGTGGTCTTTTTGAAACCCTTTCCCTTCCTGAATTTTAACTTTTTAAATCTTCTTGCCAAAAAGGTCATGGCTTCATTAACAACTTCTAGTTCCTCTGAGTATAGATTTCATCATTCTCATCATCTACACTCTCAACTTCACTAGCCTCAGCTTCACTTTCTTCGATGAGAACGTCCTTCTTCTGAAGCTTCTTGCTATTGACTCCAACCATAAGTGCCACAAACTTCTCATTTATGTGGTCTTGAGTTAGATTGTCTCTCTGTTGGACCTTTAGTTCATATGTCTTGAGATTCCCATAGAGCTTTTCCAAGGACACAGAACTCATGTCCTTAGCTTCCCTGATGGCTATTGTTTTGGCATCTCAGCTCTTTGGCAATGCCCTCATGAATTTCATATTCACATCCTTGTTAGAATAAGTCTTTCTAAAGATCCTCAAATCATTAATCAATCTATTAAATTTGTCAAATAAACTTGTTAACAATTCACTAGATTTGCTTATAAATAGTTCATATTGTTGGATCAATAGGAACTGTTTATTCTCTCTTACTTCTTCTGTTCCTTCACATAAGACTTAGATTGTTTCCCAAATCTCCTTAGCAGACTAACATTTTATAACACTGTTGCACATGTCATTATCTAAATCATTGTAGAGAATGGTTGTGATTTTAGCGTCTTTAATTGAGTCTTCTTTTTAAACATCTGTGAGGTCGCTAGGGAGTTTAGGCACTAGATGTTCATGAACAATTTGGTCATCTATGGTTGCCACGGGAACAAGCTTCATAAGTTTGGAAGGTCTTTCTTCAACAGTTGTTATATAAAAGAAATCTGTTGATTTCAGATGCATGTACATCCTTCTTTTACATAGAAAATACTCCTCCGTCACCAACAATGGAAGCTTTACATTACCATTTTTCTTACTTATCTTGATCGTTTAGTATGTATATGTACTAGGAAACTCTAATACCAATTGTTGGTACCAGATGAATATTTGTAAAAAGGGAGTTGAATACAAATATCAAATCTTCTTTGGTTAATGTAAAGATCAGGAAATAATTCAAGAACAATTTTCGGAATTAAAAACAAGTTTAATTATCTTTGAAAGAATAAAACTTCTTTTATTGAATTTGAACCTGAGTTACAACCTGGTAATCACAACTTGATAGCAGCTTCTGAAAAAAAAAATTCAATGATGAACAATTGCAAATTCTAGAATATATTTCTAGCTACTCAAGTTCTAATAACTTGTTGCGTTATTACAATTAATTAGTCTCTCTTTCATAATCATAATAACAATAATAATATATCGTATATTTAAAATTATATATTATATCTATTTACTCTGAATCTAAGTTTATATACAAGTTTTGACAATCCAAACTAGATTCAAATCAGCTACCCGACCTTGTCAATCCTAATTTAACTTTGTATTGGCTCTTATGATTGACTTCTTGTTCACAACTCCAAATCTTACTCTGATTTGGATTCCATTCTGAATGTGTTCGTCAATATCATCTGATAAATCTTTATCTGTCGATGAGCTTGTCCGCCGATGAATTTATCTACTGGTGAATAACTTTATCCGCCAATGGTCATTTATGCTCTGATGAACAAATTACATCATTGGGGGATAAATATTCACTGGATCTAATTATTATCTGTTGATGAACAAATAATACATCAGAGGATATTACTTAGAAAAATTCAGATTCAAAAACTTATCTGTTGATGTTTATAAAACACATCAATATTTGTTGTATAATTTATAAACCTATTAATTCAAAGTATAATTATCATCATCAAATGCATTATTTCTAAAAATATTTACATAATAGTAACCTGTCAATTCCTCTGCTAAAAGATCTCCATGAAATACTATAGTTATTGGCTTTCTTGTTTGTGCCAAACACGATTTCTATTTTTTATATCTATACATTTGTCTAAGATTAATTAAAATTTAAAATATATTGATAGCCTTTTATTAATTTATATAAGTATTCGTTATCATTATTTTTCAATTTAGATTATTCTTTGTTTAATAAGTAATTATTTTATTGATATTATGTACTCCCTCCGTTAAAAAAAAAAAAAAAGTTACATTTGGAAAAAAAATTTATTCCAAAAAAAAGTTACATGTGAAATTTTTCTTTGTTATTTTGCTATCAATTAAAAAACTTTCAACTACAAATTTCTAAAGAACTATTGAAGAATCTGAAACAAATGAAGTGGTAGTGGTCTCCATTGCTTATAAAGAAATATCAAGAGAAGAAGAATAAAGAATAAGATTTAGACATGTGTGTTGGCTGCTCTTCTTGAATAGGAGGAAAAAGAATCATTAATGTGAGACTCGTTGTGTGTCCACTTAGTAAGGGGTTGAGAAAATTCTTAAAATATTAAGTACAAACCTGAAAATTAGTTTAACAAACACATAATATATAATAGATCAAAGTTAAGAAAATTCTTAAAAATATTAAGTACATTAGTTTAACAACTAATAATTAGTAAAAAAATAGTTAAGGAATTAAATAATAAACTAAAATTATTTCAAGGACTACATAATTAATTTTTTCATATTTAATCAATTAATATAACAACATCATTTGTAAAAAAAACATATACAATTGAAAAAACATATAGAGACATAATGTGAGTTATTTTGTTTTAAAATATAAAAGCATATGTTTAAGGAAAACATATAAAGATATATATGGTAAGAGCTCTTCCACTTAACTTTTACGTCGGGGTACAAACCCATTGGGGGATATATTTCGTCGTTATAAAAATGTAAAAGCATATGTATAGTTGATGGAAAATATCAGTCTGATTTATAATATTTATTGCTTAATGTTTTAATAAACTCTTATGTGATGTCGTTTATATGTTAAATTTTTTAATTTAGTTAAATATTTATTCATTATTTAAAATATTTTTGATTAATATTTCTTTTAAAATTAATAAAATATTTAACATATAAAAAAATTAGTCTAAACTTAATAATAAATGAAGACCGAAAACAGAAAGCACTATTATCATATAAATTATTCTAACATTGAAGATGATGGTTTTGGAGAAATTCGTGAATTGTCCGTCATGTTGACCAACTTTTTAACGTGTTAAATGATTTTCTTTCAGTCAGTTAAATAGTTGCTTGTGAACGTTGCATTTGTTGTAAGAGATCGCAGTTTATTTAATTCACAACTTTTTCTTTGTCATTTTGTAACTTTTCTTATTTTCAATTTTTGTTTAATTATTACCTTTATTTAATCTATATAGAGGGCTCAAAATTATCACTATTACCTTTCTTTAATTCTTTTATTTTTTTTCCAGTAATTTAAATAATTGCTAAAGAAGAGTGAATTCAATTTAATGTAAACCATGTGGGTATAATGGAGATTTTTTAAATACGTGTGCAAATTGACTTGTTAATAGTACTACTGACGATAAATCATACTCGTCTCTTCACTCTCCGGACTGGGTTGAACTTGTTGATTCTCATGGATCCATGAGAAGTGTTTGTTGAGAACACCTAAAATATAGGGTTTTTTTTGTTACTTTAGGGGCTTTGCCCTTCTTGTTCCTAAAAAAGAAGAAAGTTTTATCAAGATAATATTATATTTGTTTTCCTGTACGTTTTACGTACATATATAGTAGGATAGTATCACAAAATGATGTAAAGTGAAGTGTTATTTTCCTGCTTATGATTTTAAATGTATTAGTAAACAAATTATATATAAATTTTCATATTCAGATATTACAATATATATATATATATATATATATATATATATATATATATATATATATATATATATATATATATATCTTCGTTTGTCTAAAAAATATGACTTAGTTTATTTTTTAACACATACATCAACTATAATTTAAATAAATATAATTTAGTAGATGTTAGACATATTATATAATTCAATAAAAAATAAAAACAAAAATATAATAAGTAAAGATTAATATTATAAAAAATTAAAATTATTTTAGATACTTAATATTTACTAAATTTTTGCATAAAATTGTGTTTGTCGCAATGCCAAAATCATCTTTTTGCGAGAAAGGCAATATATAAAAAAAAAAAAAAAAACATTAACTATAACTTATTTTTCAATCTGTATACCTACTCGTACGATTAGTGCTCTATCAAAATACTAGCTTAACCAAGTGCAATTACTAACAACCTACTCGTAGTATCAATACTTGCACCATTGGGAAAATACTACATGAACAGGATCAGTGCATCACCTGACCAACAACCTCCTCCCCCACCCCGACGTACCCCATCTCACCCCACCCTATCTCAACCCCACCACCACCCCACGCCACCCCAAGTGTTCTTCGCACATAATTAAGGTCAATCGTGGCACTTAACCTAGGACGTTCTTTTGCAGCCCTAGTTGCGTTACATATTACTTATAAGTTGTGGAGAGGGAGTCATTTTTTTTCATGGGAGCTTTTTTTTCTAAGAAAAAGGTGGATACAAATTCACCCTAATTTTTAAGAGTTCTACATCTTTAATAATAATAATAATATATATGTGACGACCTCAAAATCCCTCACTGGATCAGGGCTTCGTCATAAGAAGGAAAAGATAACCATACATCCACTCAAAGATTAATTACTGAAAGAAACAGTAATAAGGAGTTATTATAACCCAAAATATTACATTTACAGCGGAAGCTATCTTGTTTCTATCTTGTAATACAAAATATCCTATCCCAGGTCATCTTCCTTCCCTCCCTT
The DNA here is from genome assembly GCA_014636745.2 of Centella asiatica. NCBI lineage: Eukaryota > Viridiplantae > Streptophyta > Magnoliopsida > Apiales > Apiaceae > Centella > Centella asiatica. The sequence goes on from CM025786.1 coordinate 29,950,356, forward strand.
CCTAATGGCATCACAAGGCTAGCCAGCTTCAGTAATCAATCATTTTTGCCTTCCCCTTATCCGAGGGTTCAGCCTTAACTTCTTGTCCTGCAAGACATTAAAATTCAACAAAAATGAGCGATGTACGCCCAGCAAATATATAGACAATTTAGGGAAAAACGAGATTGAAATGCTTCAAAGAAATTCATTTCTGTTGGAAGGCTTGATGGAACGATATCAATGCCTTTGGATTCCTTAAGAAATCTTTAGGGTTACTGATGATATTCAATTGTGTAACCCTTCTTAGCGTCAAGCATAACTTTCTTGGAGTAAAGATATCCTTCGGGGGCTATACCCGTTGGATCTGCTAACCATACAGTATACAGCTGGCCTAACTGTGCTCGCATGATCCCTCTGGTGTGAACGTACGTAGTCACATAAAATTCCTCTAGGTTAGGTGAAGAACAAATCAGCACCTTTCTTTTCCTCTTGCCAACTATGTGGTACTTCCCAATTAAGGGACATAACATTCTCATTCATTTGCACAGATATAAGATTGAATAATATCAGATAAATCAAGGCTCCTTTATATCCATGCATTACATTTATCATGCTAGCGGAAACTAAGCATAGCATTTTGTTTCACAAGGAAATTTAAATATAAAGGATGTAATTTGTACGCATGTCGAATCAATTGGTCATGCGCATAACTGAAATAAACGTCAGAGTAAGGATATACTTGCATTATCAAGCATAATAATGAAGGTATACTTCCTTTAATTTGAGATAAATATAAAAGTGTAGATATACTTGCCTCAGTCCTTTGCACAAAATTCAAATCAATTTACTTGCGAGAAAGGATTCTGTAAATCACGCAAGTAATATCTTAATACCTTGATAATAATTTATGGAAGAAAATGGATATAAGATGTCCTTAGACTTTACTGACTTGAATCTAGTATGATAACATTGTGAAATAACCTTAAGAAAATAATGTTTTGTGGCTTTAATCACAAACTGTGCATCGGGGAATAATCCCCTTAGCCATCAGAGACTACGGGAAAGTATCAGGGACTAATACGTGTACTGGACGCGCCAGAGACTAAACGTGTCGGGGATTAAAAACTCATCAGGGACTGATGACGTCACTTTAAATCTATCGGGGATTAAGGATGACGTCATCGGAGACTAACTTCTTATCAGAGATACTGGTGACGTCATCAGAGACTAAACTTTAGCCTATCGGGGATTAATCCTGACGTCATCGGAGACTAAATAACCCATCGGGGATTAAATAACCCATCGGGGAATAAATAACCCATCGGGGAATAAATAACCCATCGGGGAATAAATAACCCATCGGGGAATATCAGAATATCACATCGGAGACTTCGACTATCTCATCAGGGACTAGCAATATCTCATCAGAGATCAACAATATCTCATCAAAGATTAACTGCAGAGACTGCTTCTGCTACAATGGAAGACTTTAACATGAACATCTCTGATTATGATGTCCCATGATGATGCAAAGAGCACTAATCTTTAGCATAAATCTTCGATGTTATGCATGAAAGAAAACTGAATAGAACACTAAGTTCTTACCTCTTCGTTCTCAAAGTGGAATCAAAGCTTTTCTGAGAAAATTCTCCAAAAGAAAATCTCGGAAGTTTTTAGAGATAACAATTTTGATGAAACTCTTAGGAGAGAAATTTGGTAAAGAGTTAGAATATCACTTCGGATGGGGTATTTATTGAGTTAAAAAGCAGTAAGCTACGATTAAACTTGAAATAAGATAATTGGTTGATTTGGACGGTAAATACGGCTGCTCATCATGATCTCTTAGCAGCTAAGTACGTATAAGCAGCTGCTGTCCTTCATGCACAAACTTGCCACCTAAATCATACACGTAGTTATAAAGCTACGTAATCCTTTCATTCTCCTCCTTGTAGATCAAATAATCTTATATGGGATTCGCTAATCCCCTTTAATACCTTCTCAAGGATTTAACCTTATAATCATGAGTACCACATTATTATTAAATTCTTTTTGAAAAATATATGAATTTATCATTCATATCCGAAAGAATTAAACTTCATGCATAAATAAGATAACATAAAATAAAATTTGCCACAAAATATATTATCTCATATTATAAAACAAATTTACAATTTTCGGGTTCTCACATCCTCCCTCCCTTAAAAGAAGTTTCGTCCTCGAAACTTAACTATGGAATAAATGAGGGTACTTGTTAATCATAGCACTTTCAAGTTCCCAAGTAGCTTCCTCTATACTATGGTTTCTCCATAGCACTTTTACAGAAGGAATCTCTTTATTCCTTAGAATTTTGACCTGTCGATCCAGAATCTGGATTGGAACCTCTTCATAATTTAGATCTGATTGCAGCTCTATTGGTTGATAATCAATTACTCCTCCATAGTCTGCCTTGTAAGGACGTAACACAGATATGTGAAATACATCATGAATGTGGCCTAGAGCTGGTGGCAGTGCTAATTGATAGGCCACTTCCCCTATCCTTTTTAATACTTCGAAAGGTCCTATATAGCGAGGACTCAACTTTCCTTTCTTACCAAAACGTAGTACGCCCTTCCAGGGTGATACTTTTAATAATGCATAGCTTCCAACTTCCAAAGTTTGATCCTTCCTATGTTGATCAGCATATTGTTTCTGTCGATCTTGAGCTGCCTTCATTCTCATTCTGATTATCTTAATTGCTTCTTCAGTTTGTTGAACTATCTCTGGTCCAATTAACTTTCTTTCTCCTACTTCGTTCCAGTAAAGTGGAGTTCTGCATTTTCTACCATACAATGCTTCGAAGGGGGCCATACCAATGCTAGCATGATAACTATTATTGTAAGCGAATTCAATTAGTGGCAGATGGTTATCCCAATGGCCTTTGAAATTGAGCACGCAAGCTCGTAGCATATCTTCTAATGTCTGAATTGTACGCTCAGATTGACCATCAGTTTGGGGGTGGTAGGCTGTGCTCATATCCAATCTTGTCCCCAAATACTCTTGGAAACTCCTCCAAAACCTCGAGGTAAACCTTGGATCACGATCAGAGACAATGGATACTGGCACTCCATGTCGACTTATAATTTCTTTAACATATAACTTCACCATTTGATCCATCTTGTAAGTATATTTGATGGCTAAAAAGTGTGCCGATTTGGTCAGTCTATCAACTATGACCCAAATGGCATTCATTCCTCCAAACGTGGTTGGTAATCCAACTACAAAATCCATTGTGATGAATTCCCACTTCCACTCGGGGATTTCCAAGGGTTGAAGTAATCCACTTGGTTTCTGGTGTTCTGCTTTGACCCTTTGACATGTTAAGCATCTACTTACCCATTCAGCTATTTCTCTTTTCATATTGGGCCACCAAAAACTTTGTTTCAAATCTTGGTACATTTTTGTGCTCCCTGGATGTATGGAGAACAGTGAATTGTGAGCTTCATGTAAAAGTTCTTGCTTTAACTCTACTTTCGCAGGAATCCACACGCGACCCTCATATCGCAACAATCCGTCGTTATGCATGCGACACTTGTCCTTCTCTCCTTTAATCAATTTATCTCTTTCTTTACTATACTCTTCCTGTACATCTTTAATGAAGTCGTGCAATTGAGGTTGAGCTTGGATTTCTTCTTCCATATCTATACTCTGGGTAGTGGTAAGAGCATATAATTGAAGACGCTCAAATTCCTTTCTGATTTCTTCTTGGATGGTCATTATGTTCAGTCTTTCACGACGGCTAAGCGCATCAGCAACTACATTTGCCTTTCCGGGATGATAGTTGATAGAACAATCATAATCTTGGATCAATTCTAACCAACGTCTTTGCCGCATGTTAAGTTCTTTTTGCGTGAATATATACTTCAAACTTTTGTGATCCGTATATATCTCGCACTTCTCACCGTATAAGTAATACCTCCAAATTTTCAATGCATGAACGATAGCCGCCAATTCTATGTCATGTGTGGGATATCGTTTCTCACAATCTTTTAACTGCCTTGAAGCATAAGCAATTACCTTACCGTGTTGCATCAAAATTGCTCCAAGTCCTTGTTTTGACGCGTCACTGTAAATAACAAATTCTCCCTTATCATCAGGTATGGCCAAAATAGGAGCGACAGTCAACCTCGTCTTCAGTTCCTGAAAATTTTTCTCACAATCCGGAGTCCAAACAAATTTTGTAGCCTTTCTTGTCAAGTTTGTCAAAGGCATAGCCAACTTCGAAAAGTCTTTAACAAACCTTCTGTAATAGCCCGCCAAACCTAAGAAACTCTTTACTTCGGTTGGGTTTGTTGGTTGCGGCCATTTCGTAATTGCTTCTATCTTATTAGGATCTACTGCAATACCAGTTTCATTGATCACATGACCAAGAAATTTTACTTCCTTTAGCCAAAATTCACATTTGGAAAATTTAGCAAATAATTGCTCTTTTCTTAAAATTTCCAGTGTTAACCTTAGATGTTCCTCATGCTCTTTTGCTGTCTTTGAGTAGACAAGGATATCATCAATGAAAACAATAATGAATTTATCCAAAAATGGTTTGAAGACACGATTCATCAAGTCCATGAAAGCTGCTGGGGCATTTGTTAATCCAAAGGGCATTACCAAAAACTCATAATGACCATAACGTGTTCGAAATGCTGTCTTTGATATATCCCCTTTTTTGATCTTCAATTGGTGATATCCTG
>CM025786.1:29960058-29976477 GCA_014636745.2 Centella asiatica
TATATATATATATATATATATATACACTCTCTTAATTCCAAAATGCATTAACGTTTGACTCATTTAGACGTAATTTTAAACAATATTTAATATTTATTAAATATTTTATTTTTTCAAAATAAAAATTAGAAACTAATTTTTTAAAAAATGAATATTAATATTATATAAAAATTAAAGTTTTATAAAATATTTAACAAATAATAAATTTCGGTTAAAATTATTTGAAAAAAATCAAATATGATAACTTTTGGAAAAGATATAGTGTATATATATATATATATATATATAGCATTGGTGGGGAACTACATGAGGCGCATTAACAAATTTATGTATTGAGTTTGTTTTTAAAACACTCCCATGTTATCGTTTATTTGTATGTTCACACACATGAAAAATGTTTATTGTTTATATATTCCCTGAAACGAATAAACTGACTGAGAGGGCTACTTATGATCTTTTTGACTTCTTTTAAATTGCTAAATTCCGTGAACATGGAATGAACTCCTTTGGTGTCTTTTTTTTCTTGTTTTGTAACTTTTTGTTTCTGTAATAACTCTGTATTTCTAGAAGCTGTTATGGTAAGCTTCTCAATATATTGAAGAGAAAAGGTACAAGGTGGCCATTTGTAATATACAGAGAAGGGTGTAGGGTGTAGGGAAATTAGGTAATTTAATAGTTTTATTTTCTCACGAAATTATAATATAAGTTAATTCCTATTAAATTATGGAAGACTAATACGAGATGACGAGAATATATTAAAAATTAAGCGATAAAGTTTTTTTCCTTATCTTTATTAACAAAAATTAATATTACTTTATAACAAATAAAAATTTGTTCTGAATTTGTGTGTTTACTTATATGCCCATAGAAGTTGTTAAAATCAAAATTCAAACTTAAGTCTAGATCGAAAAATATGTGAGTAATTTGTATGCAGCATCTCTTTCTTTTATTAATGGTTTTACTAATTTATATGTTTTCACAAATAATTGAAATGTATTTGAATGTTACAAATTTAACTAGATTTAATCTAACATATAAGCTAACAGTATATTATGTTGCATTGAATTAGAATTAATGAATCTATGAATTCTATCTAGAACGAGAAGGTTGCTAGCAACGTCGACCGTCAATCATATTGCTCTTGTCATGATTTGTATGACAAATGTCCTTATGGATGAGTATGAATAATTTTCCAGAACATATCAATTGTGTAAAAAATTCAAAACATGGTAAAACCAACTTTAAAGTTTTTCAACAATCCCATAGATCACTTCTTTGCATATATTATTGATCTAGAAAGGTTGTACAGTCATACCTTTTTTCTCTTCATTCTAAACAATTACATTTTTAAAAGTTACCTAATATTTTTGCAAAAGGGTATACTAAATATGATTTATATTTGATTGATTTTGATTGTAAGATAAGTAAAATTATAAATTATATATATTAAAATTCTATCAAAAGTAAACTCTTTGTTAGGTGAAAATCTTGCTAAATATACTTTCACAACAAGAATAACCTTTAATACAATAATATCTACGACCACTATATTGATGACTTTCAACCGTCGATATTAGACACTCAAATTGATGGCAAGTCGTCGACTTTAAATGCCAGCGACATTGAACCCATACCTTCCCTGCATTCGTGAAATTAGCACGAGAAGATATCGTAAAGGGCTAGCCGTTGAGGTTATTAACAAACTCACCTCTATTTGTTTGTAAAATTGATTTTCTTTTTAATTTTTTTTAAATGAAATATTCCATAAGTTGCGACGGTCACGCGTTGGCCGCTACAATTAGCCTGTAAAAAAATATTTTCAACATTTTAAGTTTTGTTAAAGAATTATCAATTTATTTAAAAAAAATTATTATTATTTCCTCAAAAAAATGTAAATAGTAAAATTTTCACTTCCCTCCGATCCTAATTACAACGGCTCTCCGTCGCAACTACAAAAGTGCCATCGAGGATAGTATAAATAAAATATTAAAATAATAAATTATTTTGACTGAATTAATATCAACGGCTTTGATCTTTATCTCAACGGAGAGTCGCAATGTAGTGGCCGGGAAAATAAATTGTGTAATTAGAAAATTTTCATGTCCCTACAGTTTTGATCTTAACGGCTGGCCGCCGATATTATCGTTACAAGCAGTCAATATTGTGTTGTTAAAGTATTAAAATATTAATTTACTTTTACCGACGGCAGGCGATTGATATAAAGATTATAGTCGTCAATATTTAAACGACCTCTATAAAACCTAAGTTCTTTTTCTTTCTTCCTCCATTTTTTGCATATCGATCAATGGCACTTCTCTGCACAATGACAAAACCTTCAAAGCGACGGCCGCACTAGAACACCACCCCCACCCCCACACTAGACTTTGGGGACACCTCACTATAGTTTTTCATAAAAAATTATCTTCAAGTTCACTATTAATGACTTCCGGCAGTGGCCAGCGAGTTGCCAAAGAAAGATCAAACTTTTTTTATTTTCATATTTTTGAAGACGACGTTGAATTTTTAAATGGTATTATATATTGTGAACGTCAAGAAAATAAATTTTTCATTAAATTTCGATCGGAGAATGTCGCAAAACATGTCATGGTTGCTTGCGGTGTTAGCGATTTATTAGGGACAATATCTATTACGAAAAATTCATCGCAAAAAGCTTTTCTGTGATGAAGTTTAAACTTTACTATGGACCAAAGAATTGACGATGCTCTTGACGGACGGTTTTGTCAACAAAAAATTTATTTGTGACAGTTTTTCTTCTTTAGTGACGATTCCGTCAATCACAATGTTGTTAAAATCAAGTAGTACCCACCACCACCACCACTACCGCCATTTACGTCATCCTTAAATTATACAATTATCACTTATACAATTATCAGATAACGTAGTTCATCCAAAAACCTTACAAAACTACTACAATAGAAAATAAAAATTCTAATCGTGGTCACAATCACCATCATCATCATGGTTGTCGTTGTCATCGTCATGTCTCTTATGGGCATGATGATCCAAACCCTGCTGAAAAAAAGTGTAAGAATAGTCTTACATTTATAATTTTATATATAAATATATTTATATACACACACACATCGCCACACACATAAAATCGGGAGAAATTGGGCAAAATCCAAAAATCAAAATTGGGGGAAGAAATCACAACACAATCATGACCATCATCATCAAAACACCGTAATCATCATAATCAACATCATAACAATGAGAGAGCAATGAACGAAGAAGATGAAGCCGAGAGCAATACATACCTGGTGAATTGAAGAACAAAAACCGAGAGAGAGCAGTGAAGAAGAACAAACGACGGTGACGGTGGAAGAATTACAGTGGTAGTGCGGTGGTGGTGGAGGAATTGACGGGAAGACATCGGTGGGAAGGAAGTAAAAATGGACAGGGAAGAAGATGAAATCGACGACAGGTGAAAAAGGCAAAAAGAAGAAATGGGAGGAGAAAAACAAAATTAGAAATTTAAGTTCATTAAGCTAAACTCGACGGCTAAATAAACTATATCGTATCCTCCAAACCTGGCTTTGTGGGCTTCTTATATGCCATTGTATTCCTTCTTTTCTTGCTGAGGTTGAGGTTGAGGTTGAGAGATTGGTGAACGGCGGTCTTCAACCTCCAGCGGCAGTATCTCCTTCGCCGGAATTTGCAGCCAAACCCAAATTGTGATTCAACCCAAACCAGATCGCAACCCAAAAGTCAGAAAATTCGTCCAAATGCAAGTCGTTGGATTTTGCCAAAAGTTGTAGAACGGCAGCGCCACAAACAGAGCCAAAGAAAACAAAACAGTGCTTGCACGGATGAAAATCTGGATTTTTGACCCGGTCAAAATTGGTCAACTAGTCAATGTTCTTCACTAATATTATTAACTATTGTTCTTGGTTTCGTCTCTTGCTTCAAGTTTGTTAATTTATGAGGTAAGAATAATAATTAATTAAAGAAATAAAATTGAGAGAATGATACAAGTATATATAAAGTTTTACTTAAAATATGACAATTTATGTATCAAGTTTGGAACACCCAGTTTGTTTTTCATATAATCATATATATGTATACCTTTGTGACCAGGTTATCAAACTCAATATAAAATCAAAATTATCGAACTCAACATAAATCCGAGCTTATATATCGAACTCAACATAAACACGAGCTTATATATCGAACTCAACATAAACCCGAGGTTATTGAACTCAATATAAACCCGAAATTATAGAACTCAACATAAACCCGAGATTATTGAACTCAACATAAACTCGTTTCAATTAAGATTTTATATTGGTTCATACAAATTCAACTTTTTGTCTACATATAATATTAATTAATTAAATATAATTAATATTTATCAAATTATTATTATTTTTATATTTCAACAATATGTATGTATGTATGTATATATATATATGTGTGTGTGTGTCTATATATGTGTATATATATAAACACACAATTTTAATCCATTGGAAAAAGTCAACAAATTTACCCAAAAAATTTAGTCATTCATAGTATTAGTCAACCATTATAAGCAAAGAATACATGGCGGATAGCGCTTGAAGTTCTGTGCAAACAATTTTAAATGCCGTCTATTCTCAAACACGATGCCCTAGAATGATAGCTATTTCATTTTTCCTTTATGAATTGTTTTAAGAAAATGAAAATTAAGCATCCAAATATATATAAAGAAGTAAATAATCAAAACGCCTCCAAAACCAAGTCAATCAAATTCCAAACTTTTAAGAACCATATTTTAGTAAGTCGCACTACTATCATACCCCAAATAATACGTTTTATATCCAACAACATTATGGACTCCCCTAGTCACAAACAGAAGAAACCGCCATGCACTCCACCTATATATTAAATAAATAAGTAATTATTTCGTTATCTCTTCTAAATAAATAATAAGTAGAAGAATAAACTTTTCATTTGATTAGTAAACAACTTTAAATTTGATAAACCAAACTACTTATAAATTAATCACTTTTAACTCTTTATTTTTTTATTTATCTTTTAACTCTTTGAAGAAACGGAATGAGGGGGGAATGAATTTAATCTATGTATATTTACTAAAGAATATTACAAAATTTTATGATTTCTATGGGAGATGGTGGTGAAATAAACCATTCCCTCCCATATCTAATTTCATTGCATAAGGAATGAAAAGGAATAATCCATCATTTATTTCTTCATTGTGATTTCTTCTTATATATTTATCTTTATCACTCATTCCACTACTAATTTTTACTAAATTTTGATTTATTTTCCTCTCATTTCCTTTACTCAATTCGAGCACAGCATAAACGTAATACAAATGTGTCAAAATAACTTTTTTTTTAACTCAATTTCTACTCTTATTAATTAACCTTGGTGTCGTGCCCCATGTCTTCCACAAAAAAATTAGTATAAAATTCACAACTAGGGTTTTAATTGATAAGACTTAGGACATAAGTTAAAATTAAATATTTTGATACCTTTTGACAAGTTAAAAAAATAAATTAATAAAGTAATGAAGACTGAATAGTTTATTGGTTGTTTTGATAATTAAGCCAAGAATAATTGTGCAATTTAATTTATGAAGTCTTTGTTGACTTATATCAAGTTTTGCTTACATAAATCACGTTTCGATTCGTTCTTTAAAATATTCTCCTTTGCTCGTTAGGTTTTTAAGATGTTACTTTGGTTTTGGTGCTTTTCCTAGCCTACACCTTAGTTTAGTTATTTTGTACTTGAGGTGATCAGGGGTTTAATAAAACTTTTTTTCTACAATATATATATATATATATCTGTGTGTGTGTGTGTATCTTTCGGTCAAATTCCTGTGGACCTTATTAATGCCTGGTGAGTTAAATAAATTATATTTCCTCCTAATAATAATAGTAATAACCACAATAGTAACAACAATTATATTACCCCGTTCCCAAAAAAAGAAAAACTAACATTTGAGAATAAATTTTTTTTCTTAAAAAAATAGCAGCATTTGCATAATTTTTTTATTATAATGCTATATTTTCTAAAATTTGTCATGACAATCTTCTAATTTTATCTTTAATTGAATATACATTACAAATTTCATAGGAAAAACTTATTATTTATACATTCAGTTCTTAGTCAAACATGTAAAAATAATATTTATTAAAAATTCAAATGTTATTTTTTTGTGAAACAGAGAAAGTAACAGTAATAATGAAGTCAGTCATTTACACCAATTTGAAATCTCTCATTTTGTGTCACTTCCTTCTCTAAAATTATCACATCATTCTTAGTGTTTTAATCTTTTAAAAAAAATATATAAAAACAAACACGTGCCGGGATGAGGTATAAGATAGAGGAGGAAGAGAGAGCTATGTTGAGTTGAAGAAAAAGAGATAGAGCAAGTGAGAGACAGAAAAAAGAGAAGAATTATTATGTCTTTTAATCAAAAAGTGATTCTTATTTGAGAAGATTAATATTTAATGAGATTTATTTGTTCATAATTTTACGAGATGATACGTGTATGTATGTTTACCCGAAATAAATACGCTCGTGTAGTCTAGCTACTTAAGTCAATATTCAAATACTCCAATAACACCACCCAAAATAAATTTGGAACCCAACAATTTCACTGAAGAAGTAAAGTTTGAAAATGTAAGATCTTATATTAACTAGATTTGTAATGGAAAAACCAAGAAGTTAAGACCATGACCAATAGAGGTGAGATGGTCAGCTTTAGCATGCACAAACTTTCCATTTCATAATTATTGTTTGAAATTTTAAACACATGATGACATTCTACCAACTTATATACTGTTACTTCCATCTACCTCCTATACTTTCGTCTGAGAATTTAGAGTCTACCAAATCTCCTATCAGTTTTTTCCAAAATAAACATTTAATTTAAAATATTTTTTTTTTTAAAAAAAAAAAGACAGAGAGGGAAACAGAAGAGATAATAATGTGGGGGAAAAAACCAAGCACAAGATATCTTTTTTTTTTCTTTCTCACAAAGGTGCATACATTTAACTTACTAAAGCTCAACAACTTCCCATATAATTATGTACAAGGACATAAAACAACCATAAGAATAGCTAAAACATACGATTTTTCATAGTTTGGGACAACCTAATCTTGTTTCTAAACATAAGAAAATGTATAAAACAACTTTCCCTAGATGCATGCACAAAGTTAAGGCAACAAACCTAAGTCAGCTATATGACTTAAGTTTTTTTTGCCTTAACGCACCGAAAATGGAGTACTTATATGACTTAGGTTTTTTTGCCTTAACGCACCGAAAATGGAGTACTTATAACTTCTTTATTCTTTTAGGGCAACGATTGTCTGATAGATGTGATGATAATGAAGACTCCGATGGCGAACATCGTCTTGGCTCCACCTCAGTCGGCTCAATGTTTGAGCCGATTAATTGAGGAAAATTAAGTATAGCACGTGAACCGCGTAGTTGATACGCGGCTCGATCATAAGCTAGTGCTGCATCTTCGGGTGTCTCGTAAGTCCCAAGCCACAATCTAGTTCCTTTCTTAGCCGGGTTCCTTATTTCAGCGGCAAACTTTCCCCACGGCCGCCTTCTTACACCTCTATACCTCCTAAAGTCCGGTGGCGCCCGATCTTCACACACCAAAGTTCCCTCCCTCTCTTTCTCCTCGCTTGTCTTTACAACATCAGATGAGCCTTTGTCCTTGAATGTTTCTTCTATGTAATCCTCCACAAAAGAAAAGCTACAAAAGCTTGAAGAATTCGGACCATAATCTTGTTCACTGCAAGGGCTCATGGACTGAAAGATATCTGAAAAATCGGAGTCATTGAGAAGCTGTTGATGTATGGATGCAAGAAGAGTGAGATCTAAGTCTAAAATAGTTTCTTCAACCATTTTTTGGTTGTAAGAAGTTTGTAGGTTTTGTGGACTTTGGAATGTATTCATAGGAATGTTGAATTTTATACTCACAAAAGCATGACATGAGAGATCATAACTCGTGCATATATTCATATATATAGAGAGAGAGATAGAATATTTTTCCAAGTATGCCCTTCCAACTTTGTGTGGTAGGTAGCGATTAAAGTTGTTTCATCACTTGAAATATCTTTTATCTTTCCACACTATAATAAGTCGCTTAGAAAATAGTAGGGTTAAGAAATAATTTAATTTGTCCTAAACGACAAACAAATTTCGTTGGTTGAAATTTAGGGTTTTGTCATGTACTAAACGTTGTAAAATCATGTGATTGATAAATGTGTTAATTTTTTTATCGTCGAAATCTCTCGTATAACTAATTCAATTCTCACACACTTTTAACGCTTATCATTTCTTGATCCATCATAAGTGAGTATTTTAATTCCACGTGAGCAACAACCTCTAATAAATGTGTATATCTTTTTTTTTTATCGGCAAAAGAATTAAAATTTATTACTGCTCATCTAAGAGTACAAAATTAGACAAAGTACATAATATAAGACAAGAAAAGATAAAGTATGATATAATGACGGAGAGATATGTTCCATTTATTCCCAAAAAATAGTGCATATCTACAGGCAAAATATAAGAAATAATGATATCACTAGACAACTCTCTCAATATTTGAAATAATCACTATATAGCATGTTAAACTGAGATCATTAGACGTTCTTAGGTGATCGGTGGGGTAAATTACGTTATGTGTTTGTAATACAATAATATTCATGTCAAATATTTATGGGTCTATATGTCATGGGTATTGAATTGTGGATTTTAAATTTAATGCTATGATTTTTGCGATATATCAAAATCTATAATTTCTAAATTTTATATAGAAACAAACTATAGATTATTATACATATATATACGTATAGGTGTCATTAAATATAAAACTAATCCGAACATATTATAAGGATATCGATATGGGGTGAAAGCTTGGATGGTTAAGAAAAATTGAAGAAAAAATCTTGACACAATTAAATCCAAGGTTAGTTACTTTGTTCTAGCTCGAAACAATGAGAACTCTAGAAACAAATTAATATTCATGTTTATACTACATTAACCCTTTCCTTCAAGGGCTTATATCTTTTTATTTAGTCTAGCAGAGTTATAAACGAATTGAGTTGTTCGCCTGTTTGATTCAGCTCAACTCGTTTAAAACTCGTTTAGCTCGGTTAGTTTATTTAAACGAACCGATCACGAATAAGATTTTTTGTTCGTTTAAGTTTCTAAACTCAATTCGGCTCGAGCTCGAAAGTTACATTAAGCTCGGCTTGTTTGTAATGTTCGACTCGTGTTCAGTTCATTTATCTACCTAAACGAATGGATCTTGAGCACAATTTTTTGTTCATTAAATAAAACATGTTCGACTTAACTTGACTCAAATAAGGAACAAACTCAAATAGACTTGGCTCGAACGCGATTCGACTCAAATAAGAAACAAACTCAAATAGACTTGCCTTGAACTCGATTCGACTCGACACGGTTTGACTCTTTTACAACCTAGACTATAGCTTCTTCCAAAACATGGCAAGCCATCACGCAAACAGTAAAATAAGATAAAGACAAGGCGATTTTTGGAGACAAGAATTTCAGCACAAAATTTTACTGTCTTCATTCCTTAAACTGACTTTAAACATATCTAATTCCAAAATGTTGAAAAGCTAGTGCAATTATTCCTTTGAATAAGATACATAAAAAGAAGATATGATTTGATACATTTAATATGTTGACCTTTAGCGAAGGTCATTTTCTATGCAAATGTGAGATTACATTTATTTTGCATACGTCGGTAATTCTTATAAAAATATCAACATCTAAGGGCCCGTACACACTCCTTTAACATTTTCTAATTATGAAATAGGCACATTGTAAGAGAAATCCACCTACACACATAGTAATGACCGTTATACCATACCAATTGATCTAATTGCAAAAAAAAAAAAAAAAAAAATATATATATATATATATATATATATATATATATATATATATTATTCACAGACCGAGTCGACTGAGAGTAAATTAATTTGCAGATTAAATTTTAAATTCTCTTAATTAATAATTATGATCCGACACTAGTGATATCAAAATCAACTATTAGTCAACTATAATCAAATCAATGACATTAAAAGAATTGTGATTTTGCTACATAAAATAATCAATAACAATTAAATAAATTACAAGATCAAACATTAATTAAATCAATCATATTAATGTAATTATAATTAAACTAATGATTACAAACTATTGGTAATGTACAGTGATTTTAAATTGATGGTCTCATAGTAATCACTATATTGACTAAAACTTATTAATTACCTTTCATTTTACTAATTTTCATTACTAAAAAAATACATCAAAATTTAATTACTCTTTGTATCCCTAATCAAAAGATAATAATTATTGGACCAACAATAATAGTGAATTAATATGTACCTTTGTCCTCGACGACGTTTTCAATAGCCTCTTACATAGATGATGTTTTTCTTTTTGTAATGATGTTTGATAGAATAAATGAATGTTCCTCCACGATGTTTCCAGCTCTCTCTCTCTCTCTCTCTCTCTCTCTAATTATGTTTGATGATAGAAGAAGTTGGAAATGCACCTGAAGACTTCAATAAATTCTCTTCTTATGATTATTGCCAACAAACACCGCAATGTTAAATGGTGACCAACACATAGTCCAAGTACCTCAAATATCTTATATTTTTAAAAACCTCTATTTTATGGAGTGATCAGATAGAAAAATATCCACAAAACTTTTCTTTGTAGCAGAACTTAGTGTTCTTAAATGGAGAACAACTTTTATTATAGAAACATTGGTAGAGTTCGAAAAGTAAAATTTGTGAAATATGTAAAACAATTAATTATGAGTACATGAGCAGCAGCAGTAGTTTCTTAAAAAGCTTTAGAATTCCTTACTTTTTTAGGGGTGTATAGAGAATTTTGGGAAAAAATGCTACTACAACAGTATGTCTAAAAAATAGTTGGACTTGTAAATCTCAACATCTTTTACTGTTAATAAGGCATCAAATCCAATGTATCACTGTTAATAAGGCATCAAATATATAACATATTTTACTCGTATTCTATAAAAGTATAAAAAGACTCCGTTTATTGAATCTATAAAATAAAATTTCTTTTAAGAGAAATGGATGGTTAATAACTTCATTTTGTTCATAAAATAGAGAATTTTTTCTGGTTTCTTTTATTTTTCATAATTACAAGCTTTGTTTTTACTGTCATGCATGAGTTCTGTTTTATTATAAATTTGTATAAAGATATTTTAGGATTAGATTATATTAATGACCGTTTATTAATTTGAGTAAGTATTCGTTATCCTAATTTGTTAATAATTTTAAATATTGATGCATATTAATATTGGTTGTCAATCAATAAAAATTAATTATGACATATTAAATTATTAATATAAACATAACTATAAAAATTAATATCTCCATAGTTGTAATAGTAAAATATTTATTCCTTTTCCAAATTTTAGTAAATAGTAATAATTTTTGGCATGTTGATTTAGTTAGTTTTTGTTCCAATATTTTTTTTTTTTTTTTTTTTTGTATTGTAAGTATATGTTGGGTCATTTTAATGTGTGTAATGATAATTTTTTTACATAGTTTCTGTTGATGATTTTTCAGTACATGTATTTTAATTTAATTTAATTGAAGTAAACAGTTAAAAAAAATTAACAACTTCAAGTTAATGAGTTTTATTGCATAAAAATTGTAATTGATTGTAAATTAAATTATAATTGGAGAAATAATAACTGATGTTCAACCCCATTAAATAAAATTAGAGATAAGATTTTCATTATAGTTTTCCTCTTTTCTTTTGGTGTCAATGTTCTAAATTACGGTCATCAGGAGATTACTTTAATACAATATTCTCTTAGGCCGAAAGGTGGTGAATTATTCGATTACATTTTTTCTTTTGCTGCTCAATAAAAAAAGAAAGAAAGAAAACGAAACTAGAATTCGACTTAGTTGACACTTCTCATTTTATTTTAATTTAATTTAATTTTTAAATTAATTATCTATAGACTTGTCAGGTTTTAGTTCTACTAAGATATTTCAAACTTGTTACTAAAAATATTAGGAGAAAATAATAAATTATTAGTACCATCAACTACAACATTTTACAAAAAATTCCACTCACATCTGCATAATATCTTTCACCATAATTATCTTCTATTGAATAAAGATACACATAAAAAATATTAATCCGAATTAAGCTCAAATCATTATTGAAGGAAATCAAAACTACTATTCACATACACAAAGAAATAAATTATAAGAAGACCGGTGTAGGTCCAAATTTAACAAATTAATATAAAACATATCTTATTTAAAATAAAAGGCCAAAAGCCCACATTCAGGCCCAACAACATTAATATACCTAAATTGTCTTCTTAAAATCAAAAGAAAATACAAAAATTCTTAGCTGAATAGTTAGTGTCGTGTGCACAGTACAGTACAGACACTTATTTTTATAAATATTTATTAAAATTTTTGGATATTTTAGTATACATTTGTTTGTATTTTAGTTTAAAATATTTGTATGACTTACTTTGTATGGGTTTTCTTTGTTATCGAATTTAAAAATATTCTAAATTTAACGTTAGAAATTAAATTATTACGATTACTTCTTGTTAATATTTGAATCAAACAAGCATTCCAAATAAAAATAAACAAATGGATATGCAAAATCTAACTAAGCGTACAACTAATTGACCTTTTAGTTTTATATAATATAACCCTAACTCAACCTACGTATAATATAGGTCAAAGAAGGAACCTACGACTCATTCACATTTTAATCTTATATATATATATATATTCTATTCCCCGCTTACTTATGTTTAGTCTAGTATCTAATCGAGTTATATATATATATATATAAGTATAGATTAGCATATGGTAACATTTAGTTTGAATTATTATTGAAATACTTTTATTATGTTATTGTTACTATTGTAAACATTATTCTTGCTAGTTAAGATAGGAACATTAAATTTATGTTATAATCTATCAACTAAATCTAAATCAAGATAGTAAATTAGAATTTGACGGGAATAATTAAAAGTTGAAATAATTAATAAACTACAAATCAAAATTGGTTCAAGACAATATTTTTTTCCTTCATAACATAAAACATAAGAGATCACTGTCTAAACTCATGTACACAATCACATACTTATAATAAAAATTTTATAGATTTATTTAAGTTGTAAAATTTGAAAGGATAATAGTGACTATTTTAACCAAGGACCAAGTTAAAAGAAAGTACCAATAAGGTGAGTGTGATGTAATTCCTTGTATTTTTTTCCCCCAAAATTATATGACCAAATTAACATTATGTGGTCGTAATAGGGTGTTTGAAAAATACTCAAACACATAAATTAAATTGAAAAATTTACTATAATTATCTTTATTTTTAAAGTTCTGGTCTTAATTTAACTGTATGCTTAAGAATTTAAAAGAAAATATGGTGCACCAGTTAAAATAAGAAAGAGAGAAAACAAAAATAAAAATGCACCAAGTTAAACATTCTTTTGGGACATTTTTTGAATCTTTTAAGAACGAAGAGAGTAGTATTCATTTACTTCTATTGCTTTTCTTTTTCTTTTTCTTTTTCTTATTTTGTCAAAACCCCCAAGGAAATAAATATTATTTATTCGGAATGGTACGAAAGTGTGGTACAATTTATCGGTGTCATTTCAATTTCAAAATGAAACACTAACTAGACAATTATCCTCTTCTACATATGTTTTCATTACTGCTTTTTTTGTAATTTCACATAGACTTTTAATTTGTAACTATATTTAATTCCGAACTATTAAAAACTCACTTAAAGTTAAAAGAAAAATTACATCAAATTAAAATTTGGGAACTATGTAATTACTTGAGAACTGACATAAATTTCTTTATCTATTTAAACATAATGAAACACAAAACAATTTGCTACAAATTTTCCTCTAACATCCTCAAATAAAATAAATGAAACATAAGTTTAAAATATTTTATAATAATTTTATTAATTTTTAATTCGATTTCTATTTCAATTTGAATTCTTCACATGCACGTACAGCCGTAGGTGGACAACCATAATCGTAGAAAATAGCGACTTATTTGTCATTCTCAAACTCAAACAACCGACCAAACCACACGTGTCAGGCGCGGGAGCTTAACAATTAATTAATGCCGTAAACAACCAAAAAACAGCCGATCGAAAATCAGCCTCAAGCGTCATGACCTAAACAGAATGTAATTGTCTATTTCATTCTTTTTTGTTTTCTTTTTTTTTCTCCACGAATAATGATAACTATAAAGATTAATATATTTAATAAATTTTACGATTGAAATATAGCTATATTATTAAAAAAAATTAATTGAAAATAAAATGTTTAGATCTTTTCTAATTTTATTGAACCTATATATAGCTTTTTCCCTTGTTTTATGAGAATTTAATCATAATTTTTAATTAACTCAAATTTGTTATTGTGTATGAATATATACATTTTTTTTTCATTTTTCAACAAGGATGGAAATATTAATAAATGAAAAGAAATAACTATGCACTCTCTTGCATTTAAAATATTTCTATCCGTCCTACTTGATGATATTAACTGTTGGTAAATGTGATTAGCATGTGCTATACTATATTTTTATTTTTTATTAAATTATATTCTCTACGTACATAGAAATATTTCAAACGACATACATCATTCCCAAAGTCATGAGAGAACAGAAAAGTATTTTTATCTCGTCTGTTTACCGAGAGTTTTTGAAAACTCTACTATTCTTTTTCGAATTGTCATAAATACAAATTAAGAAAAAAGGACAATCACTAATATTAGATAAATGAAAAAAAAAAAAAAAAGAACCCCTACACAAATTAAGGGCATACAAATTAAATTATGCAATAATTGAAACTAAAAATTAAAATTTTAGGCACCTCATTGTCAGTTTTAAAAGTTTAACATAAAATAAGATACGGAAGATGGCATGCTGCATGCATGTTACTCTTAAGTTTTGTAGCATTTGTCGTTTTTTTCTTAATAAATACCAGAATCATGAAATGGTTACCTTTTCATTAGGTTTTATTCCCAAGACATAATGGACTAAATTTTTTAAAATATATTTCTGGATTAAATTATTAACACTTGACTGGATTTATATAGAAGCTTTAATTCAGTTTTATTTATGAAAAACAATAAGGTTTCAATAAATTCAGATGAATCGATCTGTATTTTATCCATCTCTTGTTTTAAAAAGTGAAAATGTCCATTCATTTATCCAAAAAAAAAGTTTTAATTCAACAGATAATGACTGCAAGAGCATACCACCAGATAGGGTTTGTTTCTTCTTCTTTTTTCTTTTTTTCGTTTTTTTTTTCCTTTTCATTTTCTTCATTTTTATCTTTTCTTTTTTTTTTTCCCGTATAAATCAATCATGCAAATGTCAGAAAGACTGCGAATTGAATAGAGTACAAATTGATAAGGTTGATCATCTCTTTCTGCCGCATAAGTGATATGTATATACAAAGAAAAAACCAAAATAAATTAACTACTACTATTTTAAGACATCCCCACAAGTACTATAAATACCCTTCGAATGATACATACCATAAACCCAAAGCAGTAAAAAACCTATACCATCCCAAAGACAGCTCATATATCCCTAGACATAAAATGAAGATGAAGAGTATCATCATATCTATTTTTGCACTAGCCATTGTTCTCATGGTAGAACAAGGGCATGCAACAATAGATTGTGGACAAGTCGAGGCGTGTTTAGCACCTTGTGGTTCTTTCCTCACTCAAGGAGGCAATCCATCGTCTTCCTGTTGCAGTGGGATCCAAAATATTAAAGGAATGATTAATACTGCTCAAGACAAGTGCGAAGCATGTAACTGTATGAAGACAGCAGCTGGTCGATTTCCTAACTTGAAAGATGATGCAGCTCAATCTCTACCTGACAAATGTGGTGTCAAATTGGGCATTCCAATCTCCAGTAATACAAACTGTAATTTGTAAGTGTGATTTATTCAATATGCATTAAGTCATGCAATAAGTTTCAAAAGAAAAAAAAAATACTAATTCCATACTACAAGATATATATGCCTTCTTTTTGTCCATACCAATTTTTGTTTTCACATATAACAGCAAACACGTAGATTTATATATATTAAAATTATATTTCGGTAAAGTTTTAAACATCTATATATATATGGTTCAAACAAACATACATTTAAAAGCTAAAATTGTATAAAAATTTTAGGATTTCTAGTTATTGATCTCTACGGTGAGTGAGTCGTACCTTATAATATTATTTATCGTTTATGTATGTAGGTTAGGGCAACCAATTGGTTTGAACTGTGGACAAGTCGAATCAAATTTAGCACCATGTGTTCCTTACCTCACTCAAGGAGGC
>CM025786.1:29976749-29994804 GCA_014636745.2 Centella asiatica
ATATATATATATATATATATATATATATATATATATATATATATATAGACTCGGTCAACCAGCTGCCATGAACTGTGGACAAGTAGAAGCAAATTTGGCACCATGTGTTCCTTTCCTAACTCAAGGAGGCAGCCCATCGTCTTCATGTTGTGCTGGGTTGAAAAATATCCAAGGGATGGCTACTACTGTCGAAAACAAGCGAGCAGCATGCAACTGTGTTAAGACGGCAGCTGGACGATACCCTAACCTAAAAGATGATGCAGCCCAAGCTCTGCCCGACAAGTGTGGTGTGAAACTAGATATCCCTATCTCCCGAAACACTAACTGTGAAGCGTAAGTTTTCTTTTGCTTATTTCATTTATTTGGGTAATTAATAATAAGTTCATGGATCAATGTTTGTAATTAGCTAGTTTCAAACAAATATTGCATGCATGGGTGCTATATACATATAGTAATTTATAATTGCATATGCATCGGATGTTTGCTCTCTTATGTTTGTGTGTCTACACACATTCGTGAAGACATGAATTTTAACTTTTTAATGTTTATTATGTCTATGTTTTCTTGGCAGTATCTGTTAAGTTGGACAAGGAGGAATAAAACAACCACAAGTGAAAACATGAGCAGCTTGTGGAACTAATGCAGTCAATAAAACTGTTGAATAAAGGGTTTTCTATACAGAGATTCTCTTTCTGTATTTAAGCTCTATCATGTACTTAATTTTGTGGAATAAATGGTTCTCTATGAAAGAACCTTTTTCTGTAATATGTTAAGCTCGATCTATCAATTATAATTTTCTTATATATGATGAGCATTTGCTTAACTTTCATTTTCAAATAACTTTAGTTCCTCTCATCATTTACAAATCCTTGATCTCTAACCAGTTGTGCAAATTGAAATGGTAAAAAAATAATGGATAAAAAAACTTGTCAATTTAATAATTTAAGTGAACAGCTTCTGTCTACCACCAACTTAAAATACCTTTGCTAACTTCTGAATTTTTCTGAGAACTTTGAAATGCACATTAAACTCCTATTTGAGCTTAGAGTTAGTCAAAGAAATACTCGCAATGATTGATTACAGCACATTTGAGAAATCCCTCCAAAGTTTGTATTTAGACTAGTTTATTAATCAGTACTTTATAGTGTTAACTATATCATCATTCAAAACTAAAAAAACTCGTATGCAACTATGACGCATGAAATTTAACAACCAAACTAAATGTGAAGCCAAATGTAACTTTAGTTTTAGAATGAATCCAATATAAATTATTAGCCCTTGTAACGATTACAGTTAGCAGTAAGATTGGTTTAGTTAAATGTTATATTTTTTAAAATAAGAGTATGCTTTGATAATTGCTAAACAAGACGATAAATTTAGTTCGATAGAATAAAATAACACGAAAATCGAATAAATTTTACACTATATATGATGTATGTGATTATTTGTACTTTTTAATATTCCCTTTCTACTACATGAGGTATGCTCGTTCCATCGCACATAAAGCTAGCTAGCATAAAACCGAAAATAAGAGAAGTAAAATGATAAGTGATCTGGCAAAACAAAAATTAAATACATTCAAATGCATGTAAAGAGAAAACTCTTTAATTATTTTGTGTTTGTCCCTATTAGGAAACTAATTTGGATTCACAATACGTGGATATTGCTGACAAATAGAACAAAAGATAAAATTCTCCTCTTTTTGTTTTTTATTTGGTTATCATTTATATTATTATAATATACAAATATTTCAAAAGTATAAGATAGAGATCCTGTATATTAGAAATTATTACATCAACATTATACTGGATGCCATCTTATACAACAATTACATCAACAACCTTAAGTTAAAATAAGTAACCAGAAACTACAAGGACAGAATAAATTTCAAAATAAACCTGCTGGAAAGTGTTATGAGCCAATACAGGCAAAACCCACGTATTAATTTTGCTTTCCTTACTCTAATCTATATAAGTGTTTTAATATATATATATATATGCAAAAAAAAAAAATTAAAATGATTTGTATGGTAATATACAGAAAGTAAAGATGTATTTTTTTATTAAAAATGAAATTGATATTGACAGAGCAAGAATATTACTACAAGAAAAATTGTAATCAGTGGCTTTTATTGTGGCAAGGAAATTTTTGAGACTTGTGAAAATAGTGACAAACCTAGACAAACAACATTGGCAACATAATTTGTACTAAACAAACCTTATAGTGACGGTCTTACAATTGTCACTGTAGCCTCTCACAAAATTCTGATTGTCAAAGCTGTGACTGTTTATATACATTTGCAGCAAATTTTTTAATATTTATACAATTCATGGAAGAACATATTTTTTTGACAAAGAAATACACCCGTAATTACAACTTTTTATATTTAACTATAATGTTTGAGTACCATCATGGATAAAAAAATCAATCATTATTAAATAACGGTACAAGTATAAACTTAAATTTTGCTCATAATATAAATCATCTCTCTTCAAAGAACATACAAACATCTACTAAAAATAAAATCTACTCTGAAAACTTAATTTTTACTCATAAAATCATCTCCTTCGAAATTAAAAAAGTGAAAATTCACCCTTAAGTTACGTTAGTTCCAATCTACACCCTACCCGCTATTGTTACAAATGTAATCAAAATCGTCGCAAAAATTTATTTATTGTCACTAATACCTGATAAGATCCATTATGTTAGTTAATCCTCGATCTTAAAATTATGGGGACGAATACATCACTTTTTTAGTTCGAAATTGGATTTGTAATTTGGTATATACTTGGGAGTGAAAGTGCAATTAAATTTTACATCCACAACTCAAACTAATAGAAGGGAATATAGTTGTTGTAATTTATGGCCACCGCATACAATATAATATCAAAAATATAACAATTTGTGATAACTTACTAATTTAGGTAGTCTAGGTTAGGACTAACTCAACTCTCCTTTTAACCTCTTAATCATAATTGAGTATTCTACCCTACTTAAAATAACTCACAATCTCTGAGTTATACAAAGTATTAGAGTGATCATCAAAAATTAAATCAAGAATGAGTGAAGAATATGGTATAAATATTTTAAGGTATATAAAAGGAATACCAAAAATGAACTACACCCTACTTTAAAATTTATTTATAATATTTTTTTTCTCTTTTTGCAATGTTCTATCTATCAATATAACATTGATAGATAGAACAGTAAACAACCTAAATGGTTTGTAAATTTTTATAATTTTTGGTGATAAGTAAAATTATTTTCTATAAGTATATAAAATAATTTTTTTAAAAAAGTATACTTGAAAATAAGTTCAACTTACTTACTTGATGATAAAAATTATGGTGCATATCATAAGATTTACCAAAATTTGCATACTACTTTGTTTTTAATATTATTTTAAAATAATATTTTCAAGTCAGCTACCAATTATTTCATTAGTATGGTTGAATTTTTTCACAACGTTACCAATTATAACAAAGTTTCTAAAATTACCAGTTGGTGCACTATTTTATAAGTGATTCCCGACAAATTTGAGATAGTTTTAATTATTCATGTATAGTTTATGTTATCATGTTACTATATTATTATCTAATACACTTATATTATTATTCACGTTGTAATTTTATTAAATAAATAATAACATTATACATAATAACATATTAACATAAACTTAATATGAATGGTTAGAAAATAATTTTAATACACAAGAATTATTTTAATAACATAACACTGATGAAAAATTCTCCCTAAGAAAATTTCACTATGGCCCAAATTTATGAAATAGAGTGCAGGTGGTAGCCTTCCCTATTTAAGGTCTATATGTACGCACTTAAGGCCATTTGTTTTAATAAGTTTGGGTCAGTTCTGGGTCGGTATCAAAATAAAATTTTATTTTTCTTTTAGTCATATATATATTTTATTATTCCTTTTAAGTTTATTTTTAAACTAAAATTTCAACAATACCCTTATTTATTATAGCATTAACTCTAATTATATTCTTTTCCATAACATTTTAAATTTAAATTTGAATGTATTAATAATTAGAAATCAAATCAAATCATTCACAATACATTTAAGTGAAAGAAAGTCAAATAAAAATTATCAAAAAAGTAAAACTATATACTATATGATGTTAATGTTTTAGACTCTCTTATCTCTATATATATAATAGTAGTTTTATCACACTATATAAATACACACGACAAAGAATTTAAAACAACAATTTTAGTGATAAAACAGTAATGTTTATATATGTGTATATATATGTAAAAACAGTAATTTAATATAAAAATATATTTATATTTATATTTATAAACTATGATGCTACTATTTTAAATTTTCTCTATCACTCTGTATATATAATATATACAAATATTATATATATTCAAAATAGTAATTTTATTACATTGTATATAAATATTAATTAATTAATTATATATATATATTAAAACATTAATTTTAATATAAAAAAATTTAAAATAATAATTTTACCAATATAATGTGATAAAATAGTACTCTGTGTGTGTGTGTGTAGAGAGAGAAGGGATTGAAATAGAATTTAAAACCGTAATGTCACACACATACATATGAATTTATACATATGTAGTATATGATATATATATATATATATATATATATATATATATGATAATGTTACTGTTTTGAATTATATTCTTAATGGTGATGAAGAAAGATAGTAATGAAAATTGGTTTATATTATATCTTGATATCTTTTATTTTAGATATTTTTGAACTCTCATATTATGATTATATTTAAATATATTATTATTGTGCATAATTAAAGAATATTAATATAAAAAAGTATTTCACTCAATACATTAAAAAAGACTAATAAAAAATGAATAAAACTTCCTTATCCTACCGGTACCGGTAGGACATTTTCTAAATAAGGTTTAAGTGCCGAACACTTAATATGAAGTCTAAATGATTCTAAACTAATAAGAATATCAATGCCAAAATGTATGAATAAGTATAATCTATTTTATAAACTGATTATTGTATAAGCACAGACTCTGCTGCTTAATTTTCCTATTTTTTTTAAAGAAAAACTTAAGTTTTAACTAAAAATTATTATTTAAGTGTTCTTTTCTTACTTTTTATGTTACTAACTTCTTATTTAAAATTAAGATGTAAGAAATAACTAATACTTAATTTTTTATTTTTTACTTTTGAATTTTAATTTTTAACTTTAATTCATAATCCAAAGTTAGGAAAAAAAAAAAAGACCCTGGTCTTTTTTTATACTCTTTTTGTCCAAAATAATTTTCGTTGATGCACAAAATTTTAAATAATATTAAGTACAAATTAAATATTTTATTTTAATTAATAAAATTTATAAATTAAAATCTTTTAATCAAAATTTCATATAAACAATAATTAAAGTTACATAAAATATGTAACATATATAAATGTTACTTACAAATATGTATAATGACAATTATTTTTGGTCGCATAAAGTAACGAGTAAGGATATTCAAATCTCTTTTTAAAACAAACGCACTTATTTTGGCAAATCTTATCCGGTCTGAAACAAAAACTAATAATAGATTGAATCTTTTTTCTTTTCTTTTCCTAATATGGTTCTTGACGCTTATTATATGAAAGTACGGGTATATTTTATTGATATTTTTTTTAACATTTTGATTTGACATCTGTGTTTTAAAAAACAATTTAATACATTTTTATATGTTATATAGTATATTAGAGTAATTTTTTAATTTATCTTTTTCTTAAGTTTATAGATAATATATTTTAAAATTATATTTTTTATTTTTACTGTTGGTACATGAGGTATGTTTGTTTGGTTGTTTCTAAAGATTGAGTTAATAAATTTTTTGTTTGTTTTGTTTTGGTTTATAAGTATTTTTTATTGTTGTAAAATTCTAAATTTTTAAATTTTTAGAGTTAGTTTTTATTGTGAGTTTTACGGTGTTTCTTTTTACCCGATTTTTTATATTTTGCTACTTATTTTTAGTGCAAGTTTTTAGGTAGAAGTTTTACTGTGAATTTTTATGGTGATTTTTTTCTTTTACAATATGTACTTATTTCCATTTCGTGACTTACTCTTTTATTATATAGGTATAAATGGTGCAATATAAATCGAATAGTGATGCATTACATTTAATCCTAATTATAGCAAATTAAATTTATTAAATTTTTATGGTAATAATAAAATGCATTATGAATCTGCTTAAACATCTGAAATATTTTACTTTGTCTCACTTATTCTTTTCCGTCCACCTTCAATTCTATGGTAAATCATCCACCAGCCGTTGAAGATTATCATATATTCCTCCAAAAAATAATAATGAATGAATTATAATATATATATATATATATATATATATATATGAGATAAGATAAATGAATTATAGTTTATTTTGTAATCATACTCGCTTATGTTATATTAAAAGAGTATGTAAAAATAATAAAAATGTAATTCGTTTTTAAATTTTTTAGTTCATTTACATAATTTTTATAATAATGTAAAACTCAATATCTAAACACTTAAAAATATACTAATTTTACATAATTATAAAAATTATGGACACATCACAAAAAGATGAGATGGAAAACTTATATGCTCCTCTAGTTCTTATTTTCTTTCAATCCAATACGTATGGTTTTCAAAGAAATTGTGAACCGGTAAATATAAAATATTAGCATATAGGATTTAGAATTATAGCTCAATTCCTTAATTCTTATATATATATTTACAAAATAAATTAGTTAAGTCCATAATAATTTAATAAATAACCAATTTCATCAACGCAAAAAAGTCCATAATTTAATAAATTATGATCTTTTGAGACACATTTAATCTAATATAATGTTTCGTTGGTTTGCAAAATAAAAAAAATTAATTGTTTTTCAAAATTACAAAACCTCTTTCGAATGATTATCTCGTTCTTTAGCTTCAAAAGCCCCCAACCCGAATAGAAAAACTCATTTCTTTATACAAATAATGACAAGTTGATAAATGTTTTAATTTTAATTTTGGTAAGAGATCTAAAATTTTGTTGGAGATGAAACAATTCTCAAATGATTGGATCAGGAGATATGTACCGTATATATAATGGTTTAGACTAATCTCTCCCCAACCCAAACCCTCCCCCATTCCCCCAACCCCCCACACACCCCCACCCCACCCCTCACATAAAAGAAAAGAGACACGATTCTGTTTTCGTCGGGGACAGAGGGAGTATAAATCAAATTCCACCCAATATGTAAATTCTTTTCTTTCTTTTTTTGTGTTGTTGTATTTGTTCAACCAATCAGTAAACATATTCTTGACAATTGGGAAATTATTCAAATTCGGTACTTGAAGTACCCCTCTCTCTCGATCTCTCCCTTTTCGGACACTGATTTCTGAAGAACCTTTTTTTCTGCAGAAATAGAATTGATGAATGTGACAAAATGGAGAAAAAGAACAGAATGTTAATACAACCACCATCACCCCCCCCCCCCCCCCCCACCCCAACCACTCCACCCACCCACCAACCACACCAAAACTCCCACATCCCTCAAAAGCTAGGGAACAAAGGAGGAGAATGTTTAAATGTGCCAAAAGAAAAGAATTTGATGATGAAGGGGTAAAAAAGAAAAAATGTCAATGAGGGGATAAAGGGAAAAGAAAATGGCAATGAAGAGGTATATAAGTATAGAAGATGATATCAAAGGAGCTAAACTTATGAGGAACACTGAAATAGAGAGCTAACAAGAGTGTATAAGATAAATGTAAAATGAATTTTTAGCTGGAATTACTGTTTAGACATTGTATGGAATCTTAAATCAATTCTTGGATACATAATTGTTACGTCCGTGTATATATCTTTGTGTGTGTGGCTACCAGCTGATTTTTGTAACAATGGACTGATGAGCAAATATTCTCTCTTTCAAACCTGTAAAAGAGAGTATACCATCACTTGTCATCCTTGATTCCAGTTTTTTCGAAGTTAGAGTAATATTATTTTCTTTTAAACGATTGGAATGATGCAACCAAATTTGTTCTTTTATTCACTTATATAGCTAAATCCCTATGTCTACTAAATCTTCTGAACTTTGAATTTTGGTGTCAGCTTCACAAAACAATGAAAATTCGACAGGTCCCTAATGTGAGAATGTGAACATTGAAATTGTTGGTGATCTTAGAAACCGCGAGGATCCTCAGCCGTCAATGAATGCAGTAAGTCAGTTGTCTTAAAACTTTTATAGTTTGACCTTCAGAATGAGGTACATTGCCATGAAAGACTATATGTTTAGGACAACGGTAAGAATTAGAACAAATAGTTTTTCTTTCCTTAATTTTGGATTGTACAAAAGTTAAATACTAAAAATAAATAGGGAGTTATAGAAAGTAAAAAGTTAATCTTCTTCTTGATTTGTAAGGTCAGTATATTGATTATTAGTTGATGGGTGTTCAAGATGAATAATGGTCGTATTTGAGTTCTTTGCTCTGCTTGTTTATGTATAGATAAGTATCATTTTATTTTAGATGGAACTTATACTATATGTGATTCTTGTTTGTAGGTTAAAAATGGTGAGCCTTCTGAATCGAGAAAGAATTATGGAAAAATCTTTTTTCTTTATCCCTTGTGGCCTTGTTATAATCATAGATAAATCATTATATGTGTGCATGCGCACCTGCATGTGTCCAGCAGATTATCAAGTAATGGATTGATGAACAATCTGCAGTCTACTTCAAACATGTAAAAGAGAGTATAAAATCACCTGTCAACCTTGATTACGCTTTTGTAGAAACTGGAAACCTACTTACGAACCATGTACAGATTCTTGCAATGAATTGCTTGTATGTTTAAAGCTCAGTTTTTATACTTAGTGTTTGGTTGGAACAATGCAACCAACTTGGTCTGTTATTCAGAAGTCACTGTCTGGTAAATCCCTACCATTGCTAAATCATCTAAACTTTCGATTTCAGTGTCAGCTTCACAAAACAATGAAGACTCGACATGTACCAAACCTGAGAATGTGAATGTTGAAACTGTTGACGATCTTGGAAATTGCAATGATCCTCATCCATCGACAAATCCAGTAAGTCATTTGTTTTAATACTTTAATGGTCTGAGCTTCAAAGTTCCGACTGAGATACTTTGCCCCGACAGACTATGTTTAGGACAAGTGAAAGAATCACAACAACAACCACAACAGACATGCACACACCAAAAGCAAAAACAAAAAGAAAATCTTAAATTTGGAGGTTACAAAGCTCAATACTAAAATATAAGAAGGGAGTTATAGAATGTAAAAATTTAATCTTCTTATTGATATGTAAGGACAGTAAATTGATTATTAATTTTTTATTCATAGGGGTTCAAGATAGATAATGTTAATGCAGCTTGATTTTTCCATAGACAGTTTACTTGTCTAGTTGTGCTTTTGTATGTAGATATCGAATTATCGAATTATAATTGGAGTCAATACTCTTTTTAATAAAAGTGAATTTTTATAAGTTGAAAATCAAAAAGATGGAGGAAGTATCTAATTTGGCCTGAACACTTGTTAATTGTCATATATAAACCAAGTATATACTCCAATGTTGCTCTCTGCTCCACTCCTGAGACTACAACTATTAAGGTTGTTTATCACAAATCTCTCCCGAACCGAGGTAGAGCACTAGTAATCACTGTAGTGGCTTCTGAGAAAGTAATCAAAAGTTACAGAAATTTTGTGGGTTATAAGTTTGATTTTATTTTGAATAGAAATTGATGCTCCGTTTGATTGTTCTGTGCAGGTTACTGATGGTGGCTCTTCCGAATTGAAAAAGAATGATGGTGAAATTTGTTTTCTTCCATCTTTTTCTATGACCGTATAGTTTAAATAAGTGATTATGAAACTTGTTGAACAACCCCCCACCGCCACCGCAACAACTCAAGGGAAAATGGCAATGAAGGTTTTAAAAAATGGTAATGAAGGATATATATAGAGAACATGGTAACAAAGGGGTTGAAAATCAGGAGGAACACTGAAATAAAGAGGTGAAAAGTTTATATAAGGTGTAAAAAAAAATTTAGATGCAGTTACAGTTTCAGTCTTTCATGTGTGTGTGTGTACGTGCGTGTACCACAGATTATGAACATAGGATCGATGAGAAAGAACATCGTTTCCGTCAAACATGTAAAAGAGAATACAACCTCACTTATCATCCTTTGGAACAATACTTATCAACGGAACTATGCAAAGATTATCACAATGAATTCTTTTTATATGTGTCAAGCTTTATTTTTTATTTAACTCTATGTTTGATTGGTTTAATGATATCAACTTCTCTTTTGTTCAGTATTCATGATATTGTAAATCTCTATCTTTGCCAAATCTTCTAACCTTTGCAATTTCAATGTCAGCTTTACGAGAGAATGAAGATTCTACAAGTCCCAAACCTGAGAATATGAACGCTAAAATTGTTGGCAATCTTAGAAACATTGAGGATCCTCAGCCATTGGTGAATCCAGTAAGTCAACTATTATAATACTTGTATTGATTGAGCTTCCGACTGAGATACTTTTCCCTGAAAGACCATGTTTAGAGGACAACTGAAACAACTACAACAAATAGCTTCTTTAATCTAATTTGGATGTCAAAAAATTTATATGCTAAAGTATTAATAGGGAATTAAAGAATGTAGAAATTGAATCTTTGTACTGATTTGTAATGTCTGTATATTAATTATCAGTTCGCGGGGGTTCCAAATGGAGAATGTTCATGGGGCTAGCGTGATTTTCATACTTGAGACTTCACGAGAAGTTTGAAGTTCCAAATATGTAGTTCGGATGCAATACATATTACTCTAATACTTATAAAAGCTCCACCAGAAGTTTGTATCAGTAAGAGTATTCAAGCCACTTGTACTGGTAAAGGAATCGATTTATAATTTCGCACATTTTGAACTCTTGCCATCTGATTCTCCGGTTCCACTAAATAATTTTATCATAATTTGGATTTCCAGGTCAAAATTAGCTTAAAGAAAGAAGAAAGAAGAAAGAATATATGACATGTTTACCTAATATTGTCACTCATGTTACTAAGTAATGCAGAGTAGATGAAATGATTTATATTTCTGTATTCAAATAAATTGAATCTCCTAAGAAAAGAGGTGTTCGGTTAGCTAATTTATAAAATATTGATGTGGAAACCATTTAACTTAATTATTGAACGAAGTATAACCTAAATCTTGTTCCCAAATAAATCTCACGAGAATTAAAAGATTAAAAAAGTAACGCAGAATTCATAATATTAGTAGAGTAGTTTACTGCGAATCAAGTATCCAGCACTGTTAACTAGGAACATGAGATTCTGTATTTCAGGAAAATCAGAATGTCAAGCATGTTTATGTCCTATTTGATACGTTGTGCTGGCCTTTTTTCCTTGTATTGCTAAATAATCGTGTTTAGCATAACATTTCATGGTTGTGTGTACTCCATTCTCATTCCCTTTTTAGGCTGTACCTACTGCTAGCGTATACGTCTACCCCCTCCTGTATTTGTTGATGCAGGCATAGGATGTGGTACTGTGAATCCCATCTTTAGATATGGAGTCACTTTTCAGCAACCCCTGACAGAGAAAGATTACCTGATTCCACTGCGGAACATCAAGAAGGTTAATGCATAATCAACTTCATTTTTAAAATTCGTAGCTATGTGTGTTTTGCCTTTTTTGGATTGCATTTGACATGTGATATATTAACGGCTTTTTATTGGTCCGTTTATTTCAACTTAAATTTTGGAATTTCAATATTCTAGTGGTGTAATTTATATTACAAGAATTTAGACATTTTAAAATTTTAGCCGAAAGAAACTAGATCTATACATATTACGAAATAGTTGTATTTTCTTTTCCACTACACTATATGTATATTATCATTTTTTGGGTCCGAACTATATGTATATTATTTACATACAGTTAAGCAGGGAAGAAAGCAATCTGCTCATCAGATTCAAATTGCTGCCATTTAGTTTATTTGCAGTTCTACAATGATACCTTGTTTGCACATTGCAGGACTTCCATTATCAAATTGTTGGAAAGATTTTATGTTCATTTAGCCGTGAGAATCATTAACTCGTTATATCCTTGGATTCCCACTGGTCAACACAATATAGTCCGCGGCTTTTTATATTATTCTGTACAATTTAGTATACGTGCCTTTATTGAGCTGACACTGCAAGTTTCCTTGTGCTCAGATGGTGTCACAAAAAGGAGTTGGATTTGTCCGAAATGCAACTATGTTAACTTTGTCTTCCGAGTGAAATGCAGGCTGAAGTGTGGAACTTCTAGACCACCTGTGAGTCTTTGTTATGTGTTTTGCTTTGCATTTCTTTTCGTATGGGAAAGCACAGAGTTATTCTTTCCAAACTTCTATATTTTTTTTCCTTCTTTCATATATTGCCGAAGCAAAGAGAGTCCTTGGTTTTTCCAGGTTTTGGTACTTCCACAACTACACACTCAATTTGCAAAATCTTCGATATTGGCTTTTTTGTTAGTGAATTTATATCAATTCGATTTTACGATTTTGCAAATTGACTAGGAAAAGATCCAATAGGACTTCTTTTACCAAAATGACTTGTCAATAAAGATTTATATTTCGAATCGCTAAATGCTACACTGAAAATGTTTTCCTGTTTCTACACGACCCTCCTCAAATGCCATGGCAATGGTACTAAGTGGCATACACGTTGTAGGGGTTGGAGTATTGCCCGCCCGAGGGGAGCTGCAGATGTTGCAAATGCAAGAACCTCAACTATCCGTCGCGAGCGGTATGCAACATAAGATGTTGTGGGGAAAAGAAACCAGGTTCTGATGAGAAGAAACATGCTACAGAACAGTGTGCATTAACAGTAAATTCTATCCGTAAATATGGTGCGTTTTGAAACAGCTTTTGAAAAGAAGGCAACTTGTGAATCCTCTTCGACTAGTGACATGTGTTTGTTGTTTTTTGTTGTTCTGTCTCAGTATAATGTAGATGGTTGCGAAAAAAAATAACATATTCTTTAGGTCCCGGTCCATTTGCACTGCATATAAACGTGTGCAGCTGAATGTGAAACACTGTATATAATACATTTAGATTAGATGTTTTGATATATTAAGATGTTTCACTTTTGATACGCAGTACAAATTTCAAAACATAATATTCAAAGGTTTTTTTCTTTTTTTTAGATGCATTAAAACCTTGGCGCACAATCTAAAATATGTATTGCAAATGGACTGCAATACAGAAGAGTAAGGCGCTAAAATTATACAAATTTCTAATACATATATTTAAGGATGGAAGGGAGTCAATCATGTTGTGGCTCACTTAATTGTTGTATTCTTTTAAATCCATACCTTTATTTACTAGCATGTTTATTTACTACCAAGGTAGTCCGTGCACAGCACGGACGAGTGTGCTTTCTGTTTTAAAATTTAACTTAT
The DNA here is from genome assembly GCA_014636745.2 of Centella asiatica. Classification (NCBI taxonomy): domain Eukaryota; kingdom Viridiplantae; phylum Streptophyta; class Magnoliopsida; order Apiales; family Apiaceae; genus Centella; species Centella asiatica. The sequence goes on from CM025786.1 coordinate 29,990,199, forward strand.
TTATAAAATATATATTTTTAAATACTATTATTATTATTATTATTGTCTTTGTTTTTAAAAAAGTTACATTTATTTTTTTTCTTTGTGAATATTAAGATTGTATGTTTAATTGAGATTTATATATATAAATCATAACTTCTTAAATAATTTTTTAATTGCTAATATTATTATAATAAATTATAACTTGTAAGTTTTTAAGTTTATTATCGTTGATCATATACTTATTGTAACCATGTTATTGCATTTAAAATGGATTGTTATTTTTTGTGGTCTACTGTTCATATTAGTCATTATTTGATTTGTGTTAATATAATAGGGTTTTAAAAAGTTTGTTTTCTTAGTCCAATTCCAATGAGATAATGCATGTGTCCATTTATAAAACTCGATTAATGTAGTATGTAATATTACACAACTTTTATATTTTATCATTAAAAAGATTGAAAAATATTTTCCTAATTAATTTTGAATAAGATCCCCTTAGTAAAAAGAAAAAAAAAACTAAAAAGTAGAACGCTAATCAATTATGGATAGCATCTCTCTTGAATTTTGTATACATAGGTATAGATTTGGTATGAAAAAAAGGATAATAACTTGTAAAAAAAGACTTTTGTTTTTATGAAAATGGTTGAAAACTTAAAGACATAATGTCAATCCAACATAATGAGAAAATTGTAGGTATTTACTAAGCAACTAACTCATGCTAATGCTCATTATTACAATTAGTTAGAAAATTTTTGAAATTCCTTTAGTGTCGGTATGGTCGTTGGTCTCAGTGATCATCGACTATTTTTTAAAAAAAATTAAAAAATCTGAATTTCGAGATTCAAATTTTGAACCTTATAAATTAATAAATATGCGTGAGTTTCTAATTCTGTTTCTAAACAATGGTCTCCACCCTGATTAAAAAAAAAAAGTTTGGTGTCAACTTCATAACAAGGTTTTTGAATCATTAGTTCATTTGTAATCATGTATAATGTGCATCACCCTTGAAGCGTAACCTTGGTTCATATGCTTGTCTCAAGTAAAATATGCACATTGTGTGTGTATTTTTGTAAGTCCTCTTGTCCTACAAAGAATGTCACAATCAAATTAACGAAGTGATATTTTATGTATTTTTATTATTGCATCCGGCATCTTCAACTCGTCTTCTCTACTGATATTTAGTTGTTTTCAAAGATTATTCACCTAAATTAATATTGCAGAGTTTAATATTTTAAGAAAAATGAACTGAAATTTAGTTATGTGCTCGAGTATTGTCACATAACTAAACATTTTTGTTTAATTATATATTTCAACTAAATAATGAAGTGAAGTTTGTTTTCTTATTATTTTGAACTTCTTCTTGCCTTTGCTTCTACATAAAATATTTAGTCATAGGAGAAATATGTTTAATTATCTATTTATGTTTATTTATTTTGTTATATAAAAGATCACCGTATAAAAAATCTTTCATACACGCACTTTAATAATTACTGTCTTACAATATTATTTTTACTTTAATGCACGATTTTTACTCCCTTAGTCTTCAAGAGGATATCCTAAGGATATCTAAACACGTAAATTAGTGAGTAAAAAAAATAGTATATGTGTTTTTTTTTGTCTTGATGTAACTAAGTAATTTAGAATTTAAAAGAATATGGGGCCACCGGTTAAAAAAAATTAAAAAGAATTTTAAAAAAATAATTATTATCTTTTAATAATAAAATATGTATTTTTAGATATGATTCTGGAGACAATGTTTTTTTAATGTCTTCGAGACATACTTTCTGAAATAGGAGGAGTATATATTTTTATTTTTATATAATCGTAACAACATATATTCCACATAGTACAATCAAGAATTTTTCAAAGGGCGTACAGTATGGTCATTGCTCTTTTTATTGTCGCAATAGAATATTGCTGCATCTGGCCGTACGATAGGGAGCCGTCCTTGGGAGTTAGGACCAACTGATGATATTTTTATATTTCATTAAACTTTTGAAAATAAGATTCCAATTTACATCTTTATATAAAAAGTCAAACAAAAATATTATCCAAAATTTTTTAAAAAATACTTAAGTTAATTTTATCACCGTTTCAATTCGGCAAAACATTCAATAAAACTAATTCTAAACAAGTTAGAAAAATTCAAACTAAAATCACTTATCACTTATTCAATTAAAAACTTATTTAATTAAAATTTAATTTATAATCAATTACAATTCTTATGTAATAATCTAATTTATGTAGAGTTTTAAATTATTAATTTTTTATTGTAATAAAATTTTATTAAAATATGTACTAAACTATATAATTATGAGAAATCATGTAAAAAATCTTATTAAACATACATTCCAATAATTTAAAAAATACTTATAAAAAATTTAAAAAAACTAACTAAATCAACAAATTAAACATTATTACTATTTATAATAATTAAAAACATACAAAATTAGTTTAGATTTCATAATTTGTTTATTCAAATATGCAACTATAAAAAATAGAATTCGTATTTGGTACAGATAACAAAACTAGTAAATAATAAGTGTCAACTTAATTAGTCAAATTTAATCTGAATTGAGATTTATAATTTTAACATTTTGAATTTCATTTGACGAAAAATTTAAAATATATATGTAACCCATCAGATGAATATATGACACGCAAAAAATGAACAACAAAGTTTGTCTTGCTCTTTTTTCGGTGGGTACTCCACTATGTTATTGTTGTTAATATAGATCAGACATTCTTCTCCTGTATTTGATTGATTTGAATGGAATAGAATGAGTTTATACTATTATTTGATTAATTTTATAAATTATTTAATCTTTCCTTCATTTCATTTCTAAATATTTGGTATAAAATTCTCGCTTTTGAGATGAGTTAATCTATTATATATTATACATATTGCACGCATTAACATTTTTCCTATTCTGGATTTTCTTGTTTATCTTTTTTTCTTTTGTTTCGTCAACTATTTTTTCTTTTTATCCACACATTTAATTTTTGTTTTATTGTATTTTATTTCACAAATTAACTAACTGAATTATCAAACTCAACAATAGGGTTTTAAATCTTCATTGAGGAGTGAAGTAGTGAACACAATTAAAAGCATTTTAAACTAATAAAATTAGTACCACATATACATTTTTTAGTATAGATATTTAATATTTTTAGTATAGATATTTTTTAGTATAGATATTTAATATTTCTTCAATTCTAAAATTAGAATTATATTTCTTATAGTGTAATATTACAATAAAATACTTCAACGAACCAAATTGATCGGATGATATAACAATAAAAGTTAACTTCATATGTGTTTGCTGTTTTTAGTTGTTTGTATTAAAGGGAAACGTATAGTTCAATCATGTCTAAGACAACATATATTCCAACCAAACAAACGATTCGTATTAAACTAAACGGGAAAGAATTGGAGAACAATTAAGTTATAATGAACTCAATAATGTTAATACATTATGTTTTAAGATTTAATCAAGTTGTCAAATATGCCTTTAGTATTTTGGATTTCAATTCATAAAAAGTTTAGATTGAAAGAAATATTATATATTATGAAGATCTGTCGTAAGCTAATCAAAAAATTAATACTACTAAAACTTAAACTCTTATTTACAAAGTACTCTTTTTGTTTTAAAATATGAGGATGTGTTTTTTTTCAATGCAGTATCATCTGTAAATCTTAATATTAAAAGTATAAAAAAAAATTATTTGAGATATGAAAAAATATCAAAATATAAAAATTTGTATTTAAAAATATAATAATTTACTTCAAAAATTTTAAAGGTAAAAAGTTACACTTTAATTTTAAATTATATAATTTTTTAAATTTATTTTATTTCATATAAATTAAAATATATCCCTAATTTTTAGAGAACGGACCAATACATTTCAACTACTTACCCACGATTACTATTGCCAATGTATGCCTTTAAATTTAACGAGTTCAGTGCTCGATATGCACCGATGCACCGCATAAATTGCCAAAAATAGGACGGTTTATGACAGGAATTAGTCCATATGAAATTGGCAGCAGAATAACTAACTTTCAAAAATTAATACTCTCTCTCTCAAATTACTTCGTATGTCTTTTTTTTGTTCCCCCATATATATTTTTATTTTTAAATTAAAAAATAATATTCTATATAAAGTTCCAAAAACATCACTCACTATTTCCTCTGTTATCAATGATATTCTTTTAAGATTTTAATGTTATTTTAATTATCAAAAAAAGGAAAATTTTAAATAGAGTACTTGTCATTATTCTTGGATATGAATCTCAGAATGACTAAGATGTTACAACAGTAAAATTGGTCTTCCCCGCTACTGATATTATTTAAGCAACGTACTATAATCTTAACTAAAATATAATACTTTATATTAAGATATATTTGAAAGTTAAAAAATATTTTAAGAGTACATGAGTTTTTTTTTTTACATATACAAAAATTTTAGGTGAATAGAAACTCCAAACATATCACTAGCCTATTTGAATATATATATATATATCTAGTTCAGAGCCAAACATATCACTAGCCTATTTGAATATATATATATATATATATATATATATATATATATATATATATATATATATATATATCGAACT
>CM025786.1:29994904-30092679 GCA_014636745.2 Centella asiatica
TATATATATCGAACTCCCATTTTGTAATTGTTGTGCAGCTCCTTATTTATGTAGGGGCATAAATGTTTTAATTTTTTTTTTTTTTTTTTTGCTATGATATGTTCATGAATGGTTCCAAATATTACAAGAATTTTCGTCTTTGGACTATTGGAGATGGAGTTACTTCAATGGTTTGTACAAGTATTTTTGTTTCACTAATTACTACTATTCCAAATAGGTCATGGTACGGAATTATTTAGACTACAAAATCAAATTAGATTATAGAACAAAATTTGATAAGTAATAGTCAACAAATTGGGATTCATTTATCTAACAGATTTTTTTCTTCAATTTTAATTCATTTCACTAATTCTTTTAGTTGCGTTAATAGGTGCAATTGCTCTAACTCGTCAATAATAAATCTTTTGAACTGAGAATTCAAATCAAACTTTGTTCCGGATATATATATTACTATATACTTCGTAGTATGTTAGTAAGGTCGTTTCACTTTTGAAAATATCTTATTCTTTAAATCTTATTTCATCTCTAATTACTAAAATTAAAGAAATCATATCACAAATCTAATTATTGAATTACCATATATATAACATTAAAAAACATCATGTACATCTTTCAAAATTAAAATATCACAACAACAAATAAATAAAAGAATAAAAACTAACAAGGTAATCAACATTAAAAAAATAAAATAAATAAAATCTACAACAATTTATATGACAAAAATAAAATAAACAATATCAAATGAAATAATAACTTATTAAGTGACTTATATTTAAAAAAAATACACCCATTAATTTTCATATTTATAAAAATAAAAATAATGATATTATACATAACAATATGAATTACTGAAATCATATGTATATAACAAAATTTATTAAAAATTTAATAAATAATACATATTTTACTCAATAATTTAATCAATTTAAAAATAAAAAAAAACCCCCAATAAGTACCTGTTTGCCGGCCGGTTTTTTAATGCAACTCTATCGTCCTCTTCTGCATAGACCTTTCAAAAAGCTCATGGTCTTGCCAACTGTACTCGATCTGTTCACTGTTCTTTCTCTTAAATTTCACTTTTTTAATTAGTGGCTACTACATTATTTTTAGTGGGTTGGGTTATATATATATATATATATATATATACAAACCCATGCAATGCAACATTACTATTACTTGAACACTCTTTAATCTCCCTCTTGTTGAAAATTGCCAAAAGCTTTGAACTTGTCGAAAAATATCAGAGGAAGTTAGTGTTTGAGTCACTTGAGCTGATTACCCTTTTGTTTTCTTGGTCACTTTTTTGTGTTGAACAAGTTCATTGCTTTAATTCTGCACCGGTACGTAAAATTTTCGATGCCTTTTCATTTGCTCGACTGTGAAACTGTGAAAGTTACCATGTTTGTAAAATGGGGATAATTTCTTGATTATTCTGCATTTTGATTCCCAGTTATGTGATGGATCAATTTCTGTACTTTGTATAGATTAGAAGTATTTTGTGACCTGGTCGTAGGCTAGATAATCACGACGATCTCTTCAAAAGAGGTATGGTTTCGAACTTTGCAAGTTACGTAAAAGTAACACTACAAGGTTTAGTGAAAAGTGCACGTGAATGGGTATGTGCAGTCCTAGATAGTGGTCTCTTATGTAACAAAGGAAAAAATATATATTTATAATATGCAACTGACCTTAATACAATATTTAGAACATGTTGTTTGGGTAAAATTAGTATCTTATAAATCAACAAAATCTTACATAGTTTTAACCATTTTGGATATTGGATAGTAGTTATGATTCCCAATTATTGAAGAGGATAGAAAGAAACTGTGATTGTGGGAATTGTCATGAAAAGATTACTAAAATGTGATTATTTGACACACTGTTGCAGATTTGCAGAGTTAAAGCAGAAGAAGATCAAAAATGGATGAAAAGTCAATTGTTCTTGACGATATTATCAAAGAAGCTGTTGATCTGGTATATTTCTTACAGGAGCAATTCACATTTTCTTTAATTCAAAAGTTGAACACTTTGCTCTGATTACTATTATTTTTATCTTTTTCCCTTATAATTTTCCATTGCATATTATGAACTTGTAAAATTTTCAGTTAAAATGAATCTTCTTTGTGCAGGAAAATGCACCACTAGAAGAAGTTTTTCAGCATCTGAAATGTACAAGAGAGGGTTTGACCTCTGATGGAGTTCAAAAACGATTAGATTTGTTCGGGTACAACAAACTCGAGGAGAAAAAGGTGATATTTTTTTTCCACATTTGCAGTGTTTACATCAACTTGTTTCTGATTTCTAATATTTTTTTGCCTCTCGTTTTCAAAATTTTTATTTGCTTAAAAATTCCCAGGAAAGTAAAATATTGAAGTTTTTGGGGTTTATGTGGAATCCTTTATCATGGGTTATGGAGGCTGCAGCTATAATGGCCATCGCTCTTGCACATGGAGGGGTATTTTATCTTACTATGTTAAAAATTACAAGCCCCATAATATGAGCTTAGGTAAATAAACAAATTTCTGAAGTAATTTTTACTTAGAATTTAAGCTGTTTTTTTGCAGGACAAGGGTGCTGATTATCATGACTTTTTCGGCATCTTGATCTTACTTATCATCAATTCTACCATCAGTTTTATTGAGGAAAATAATGCTGGAAATGCAGCAGCTGCTCTTATGGCTCGTTTGGCTCCAAAAGCAAAGGTTTCAGACTGTTACAACATCAACTTTTCAAGGATTGGGATTAACAACCAAAACATAGAGACTAGCTTTTCTGAGAACATTTCGCTGTAATAGATTATGGTGTATATTAATATGACTTTCTTAACTAATCTTGCTAGGTTTTACGCGATGGAAAATGGAGCGAAGAAGATGCTGCAATGTTGGTTCCAGGTGATATTGTTAGTATCAAACTTGGAGACATTGTTCCTGCTGATGCGCGCCTACTAGAAGGAGATCCTTTAAAGATTGATCAGGTTCCACATTCATAGCTAAAAATACGAGAATTTGAAAGAATAAAAACAACCGGGATAACAATTTTCATTTTTCTTTACAGTCTGCTCTTACTGGAGAATCACTTCCAGTAACAAAGAATCATGGTGATGGAGTTTACTCGGGTTCAACTTGTAAGCAAGGTGAAATTGAGGCAGTTGTCATTGCAACTGGAGTTCATACTTTCTTTGGAAAAGCAGCTCATCTTGTGGAGAACACTACACATGTTGGACATTTCCAGATGGTTCGTATTATTTATCTTGACAAATAAATGCATACTTATTAATCGCTCTGATCTATAACTAGAGACATTCATATTTTTTGTTGCATAATTTGCAAGCATTTCACATTTTAGCCAGTAAAGTAGCATGAAGCCATGATGCTCTATGTTTATTATTCTAAACAGATTGAGTTCAATTTTATCTAGGGAAGCATAACATTGAAACTGAAAATTGTTATTTTGGAATTGTATCTCCAAGTGTGGAACGTAAAAATCGTGGGGTAAAGTACAAATTTACAATGGTATTATCTTCATTATGTAACTTTACATTGTGGTGGTTTTCAGGTGTTAACATCAATTGGAAACTTCTGTATTTGCTCAATTGCTGTTGGGATGGTGATTGAGATCATTGTGATATATGGAATTCAAGAGAGGCCTTATCGCGTTGGTATTGATAACCTTCTTGTTCTTCTCATTGGCGGGATTCCTATTGCTATGCCAACTGTTCTTTCTGTCACAATGGCCATTGGTTCTCATCGTTTATCTCAACAGGTCCATATATGTAGCACAAGCTAGTATGAAAATTTAGCGAAATTAAGATTAACCCGTAACTGAAAATCTTGATCTATTTCTTCTGCAGGGTGCCATTACTAAACGTATGACGGCCATTGAGGAAATGGCAGGGATGGACGTCTTGTGCAGTGACAAAACTGGCACACTGACCCTGAACAAGCTTACTGTTGATAAAAATATGATTGAGGTTAATATTTTTTTCACCTTCCCATTGAGATGTTCTTACTTTGAACCTTAAACATTCAGTTTATTTGATGTTTTCTTTGTCATTTCAGATCATTCCCAAGGGAGTGGACAAGGACGCGGTTGTGCTAATGGCTGCAAGGGCTTCAAGGTTAGAAAATCAAGATGCAATTGACACTGCAATTGTTGCAATGCTGGGAGATCCTAAGGAGGTAATCAATATAAGCGTCACATATAAACAGCGTTTAAGATGCCTTAAAGCTCGTGTTAATAGCACTGGAAAGTGGCATTTATGTTTGATGACAAGGAGAAAATATACCATAAGCTGCAACATTTATGCTTGCCTGTTGAGACAAATAGTTATCAGAGTGCAAACTATATAGTGACTTGTGTATCTCCTTGTATGTATAAACAAATTATTTGCAATCTTATTTTTTGAAATTTCATTTTTAGGCTCGAGCTGGAATTACTGAAGTTCATTTTCTTCCATTCAATCCAACTGATAAAAGAACAGCACTGACATACACAGACAAAGCTGGTAGAATGCATAGAGTTAGTAAAGGTGCACCAGAGCAGGTAAATAGTTTTTTTCTCAACTTCCATATACTGAATTACCATAAGACATAATTAAAAACTTTGATTTACATTATTGATAAATTTTTTGTAGATTCTCAACCTGGCACATAATAAATCTGAAATCGAAAGGAGGGTACACTCAGTAATTGATAAATTTGCTGAACGTGGACTCCGATCCCTTGGAGTTGCTCGCCAGGTAATTAGTTAAGATCTACCAAGTGCTTGATTACCTAAATAGGCAGTTGTATTGATCTTAAAAAACAAACATGATTCATTTTTTTATTTTTTTGAATTTAATTTCTGTATAATCATTATTTATTTATTTATTTGAATTTTGTCAACTTTGTGCAGGAAGTGCGTGCTGGAGACAAAGACAGTCTTGGCGGTCCCTGGGAATTCGTTGGACTTCTTCCACTCTTTGACCCTCCGCGTCATGATAGTGCTGAAACAATTAGAAGAGCTCTAGAACTAGGTGTGAGTGTTAAGATGATAACAGGTAATGTTGATTGCATTTGGCCTAGAACATATGAACTGAACTTATGGATAAAAAGTAGTGCCACTTTTTTCCCAGTGATATGGATAGTTTGGTTGTTTTGGCACAGATTTTAAGACACGCACAAACAACATTTTTTGTTGATACTTGAGAAATGATCTGCAGGAGACCAACTGGCAATTGGCAAGGAAACAGGGAGAAGGCTTGGCATGGGAACAAATATGTATCCTTCCTCTGCTTTGCTTGGTGATAGCAAGAACGAAGCAGCCTCATCTCTACCAATAGATGAACTCATTGAGAAAGCTGATGGCTTCGCTGGTGTCTTTCCAGGTTCATCTTAATTTCATTCATCAACTTATCAATTCTGAAATTAGAGATGCATTTCTAAACGACTTCTTTAACTCCTAGTTTTCCCAATTTGTGCTGACATTAGTTAGAAATGAATTGGTGATGACACAATAATACAGTCTAAAAAAATGCACTGATTCCGTTTTTTCCTTGTAACTCTGTTCTGCAGAACACAAATATGAGATTGTCAAAAGACTACAAGATCGAAAGCACATCTGTGGAATGACTGGTGATGGTGTTAATGACGCACCAGCCTTGAAGAAAGCAGACATTGGAATTGCTGTTGCAGATTCTACTGATGCTGCACGTAGTGCATCCGATATAGTTCTAACTGAACCTGGATTGAGTGTAATTATTAGCGCTGTTTTGACAAGCCGTGCCATCTTTCAGAGAATGAAAAACTATACGGTAATCTAGTCAAGAGCCATAAATTTGACTGACACCTAAATCTTTATCAAACTGAACATAAAGGCTAACAAATTTGTTACATTCTGCAGATATATGCTGTCTCTATTACTATCCGTATTGTTGTAAGTTATCTGGAAACCGGACTCATAATGTGCTCAATGTGTCATAAACTTCCAAGATTTATACATGCTAGAAAACAGCTCGAAAAGAATTCAAGTTGTATCTCATAGGGAATCTAAATTGTATATTGCAGCTTGGTTTTATGTTGCTGACAATTTTCTGGAAATTTGACTTTCCTCCTCTGATGGTTCTAGTCATTGCTGTTCTTAATGATGGTAACCTTTCTCACTAGTTCTTGAATTTTTGTATCACATTATTATATTCATACCACGAATTATACATGCCTTCAGATCTTCATGCTTCTTAACAAACTCAAACTGGTATATTGTAGGTACAATTATGACTATATCTAAAGACAGAGTCAAACCATCTCCGATGCCTGACAGTTGGAAGCTCAGTGAAATTTTTGCAACCGGGATTGTTCTTGGCGGTTTCATGGCCTTAATGACCGCTATATTTTTCTACGTAGCATATGAAACTAACTTCTTCCCGGTAAATGGCATCCTTTTAATAATATTGGAAAGTATGAATCCTGATGAATTAATTTTTAGAATACTTGTTAACGTTACCCCTTTTTCTGTCTGCAGGAACATTTCCATGTAAAGAGTCTTAATCATCACCACTTTAATCTAAAAGACAAGGAACAAGCAAAGGCACTTAGGGAAATGATGGCATCTGCTGTTTATCTTCAAGTTAGCACCATTAGCCAGGCCTTAATTTTTGTGACTCGTTCGAGAGGATGGTCTTTCACAGAGAGGCCTGGCTTTCTGCTTGCCATTGCCTTCATCCTTGCACAACTGGTATTTTCATTTCAGTCCATGAAGATAAACCATATGAACCTCTATGAAACTTTATCAAACACTTTTCCGTCCCTTGGAGGAAATCAAAAAATCCTATCAAGTTTTTTCTTTTTTTAACGTGTACTAAGGTTTATATAAGACGCGTTTAAACATGTTTCGAACTTGATACAATTCTGAAACTTTGTAGGTTGCAAGTGTTATATCAGCCACAGTAAGCTGGAACACAGCTGGGATTCAGAAAATAGGCTGGGGCTGGACAGGAGCCATTTGGGTTTACAACATTGTGACTTACATGCTACTTGATCCCCTCAAGTTTGCTGTCAGATATGCACTAAGTGGAAGAGCATGGGGTTTGGTGGTTGAGAGAAAAGTAAGTTTTATATAACATTTTTGATAACAACACCACAAACTTATTCTTTTCAAAACTTTCAAATCAACACATTTTTATCTTTATACCTTAAGTAAGGGCTGCATTTTTCATTTTAAACAATTGGATACATGAAATTTGAATATGTTCCTCACCCTTTTGCTCAGTCTTTAAGTTGTCAAGTTCTTGAGGTGCAAGTACTTATGTTGATGCTTTCTTCTGCAGACTGCATTTACCACACAAAAGGACTTTGGAAGGGAAGCTCGTGAGGCTGCATGGGCTACAGAGCAGCGTACGCTAAACGGCCTCCAGTCCGTGGAGCGAAAGTTCACAGAAACACACACTTTTAGGGACATCAATATTATGGCAGAAGAAGCTAAAAGGCGCGCAGAAATTGCAAGGTTAGTCCTCAACTGGACTTTCTTCCGGAGCCTACAAGTTAATAGTGGGGGTTGTTTTAATTTAAATTTTGGAGATTCTGATGATGTAATTTACATCATCAGAATCTAGATATCTAAAATTTAAGCTGAAACAACCTAATTTGAGCCTACTAGATCTCAGCCCATCATTCATGTCTCGAGATGAGAAGTATGTATTTCAACTAAATGCAGGGCGAGATTTAGTAGGCTCATTAAGCCAATAACTCGTAGGTGCGAGTACCATTTTCCCTTTTAACTTGCATTTAACTCATTATAATCAACTTGTAATTTTCAAACACTTGACAAAACATTGATCATGGACTTTAATTTATGCATGCTATTTTTGTTTTTGCAGATTAAGAGAACTTCACACGCTTAAAGGAAAGGTGGAGTCTGTTGCCAAGTTAAGAGGATTAGAAATTGACAACATGAACCAGCATTACACTGTCTGATAGGATTTTAGCTTTTAATTAACTGTACTATTCTTTTTTATCTTTTAATCATTTTGAAATGTTAATTTCTTGTTACTCGGATTTAATTTTCCATTGCTTTCGAGAATATAAAAATTTAATATATTCATGAAACTTGCATACTTGCACACCATATATTTTCTATTTCTCTGCACATCTTTTTGACAGATTACCACTCACAAATATTCCGTCTCCTAGTGACGTAGATACACTCAAATACACAACAAATCTTCAACCGTTAATGAAAGGGTAAACTAAGTATATCTAAATACTTAATTAGAATGAAAAAATAATTTGTTTATCTTTTTTTTTTTTTTTTGCAATTGATGTGAATTTTGAGCGTGTAGTTTAGAATTAAAAACAATATGGAGTTCACCGGTTAAAATAAGAAAGAGAAAATATAGAAGAACATTATACTCCCTCCATTCCAAAAAAATGACTTAGTTTTTGCACAGATTTTTATGTGTAATTTAGTACATGTTAGATATATTAATAAATTAAATAAAAATATAATAGATAAAGATTAATATTATAAAAAGTAAATTTTTCTAAAATACTTAATATGTACTAAATTTTAACATAAAACTATGGGTCGCTATAGTATCTTTATTATTTTTTTTGGAACAGAAATAATATTTATTTCAAAACATATAAATATGTATTTTTAGACATAAATTTTGGGACAACTTTATTTTGTGCGCTTAGGATTGCCGTTAGAGGACGGGGATAGTAATAAAAAATAAATAAATAATTTTAAGATTTTAAAAAAATGCGTTAAGAATACCTCATCTTTGGAGGGAGGGAAGTAGATACACTCTCCTGTCACAAAACCAGAGATGAAAGCTGTAAAACAAAACTATGAAATTCGAGGCAGCAATGATGAAAAAGGCACTTCGTTGTGGAGCTTCAGAGAAAGAAAATGTCTATCTCTTCTTCAGCAAAAGAATTCCAGAGCCTCTCTTCTCCAAATCCATGGTTTCATGCTCAAAAGTTCCCTCGAAACTAATGTCAATCTTCTCACTAAATTCATCACCACGGCCTCTACAATCGCCGGTATCCAATATGCCCGCCAGCTGTTTGATAATAGGCCTCATAGAGATGACGGATTTCTTTGCAACGCCATGATAAAATGCCATGCTGATACGCACCAGTTTGAAGAATCCTTGGCTCTGTATAGAGATCTTAAGAGGGAGACTAGTTTTACGCCGGACGGTTATACATTTTTGAATTTGTCAAAATCGTGTAGCTTAAATTTGGCAGTGTGGGAAGGTCAGGAGGTACATAATCAAGTAGTTAAAAGTGGGTTTAGCTCTGATTTGTTTGTGTCTACCACATTGGTTGATATGTATGCGAAGTTTAGGAAAATGGGTTGTGCAAGAAAAGTGTTTGATGAAATGAATGAGAGAAGTGAAGTGTCCTGGACAGCTTTGATTGGTGGGTATGCCAGGTGTGGAGACATGGGTAGTGCGAAGGAGCTTTTTGATCAGATGACTGAGAAAGATTCGGCTGCGTATAATATGATGATTGATGCTTTTGTGAAATTAGGAGATATGGACTCTGCTCGGAGCTTGTTTGATCAGATGCCGGAAAGGAATGTGGTGTCTTGGACTAGTATGGTTGATGGATACTCTAATACTGGTGATGTGGGTTCTGCTAGGTTGTTATTTGATGCAATGCCCAAGAAGAATTTATTCTCTTGGAATGCAATGATTGGAGGATACTGCCAAAATAAACAACCGCATGAAGCATTGAAACTATTTAATGAACTCCAAAGGGAAACATCGCTTGAACCGGATAATGTTACAATTGTTAGTATTCTTCCTGCTGTTGCCGTCTTGGGTGCTCTGGATCTGGGTTGCTGGATTCATCAGTTTGTCAGAAAAAAGCACATGAATAGAGATGTAAATGTTGGCACTGCACTGGTTGATATGTATGCTAAATGTGGTGAAATTACAAAAGCAAGAACTGCTTTTGATTGCATGTCGAAAAAAGAAACGGCCACTTGGAATGCTTTAATAAATGGGTTGGCTGTCAATAGTTGTGCTAAGGAAGCATTAGAGGCGTTTTTTGATATGAAGAGTGAGGGATTTAAGCCAAATGAAATCACCATGATTGGTGTTTTATCCGCTTGTAGCCATGGTGGTTTAGTAGAGGAAGGGTGGAGATGGTTCAAAGAGATGCACAAATTTAGACTTACCCCTACCATTGAGCATTATGGTTGCATGGTGGATCTTTTTGGAAGAGCTGGCCATTTAGAGGAGGCTGAAAGGCTGATAGAAAGTATGCCGCATGAGGTAAATGCCATAATATTGAGCACCTTTCTATTTGCATGTATATATGCTAAGGATGTTGCGAGGGCTGAGAGAGTATTAAAGAAGACATCTACAACCGAGCCATGGAACGATGGGAACTATATCATGTTGAGGAATTTGTATGCCATGGAGAGAAGATGGGGAGATGTGAAGGAAATAAAAGGACTTATGAGAAAGAAAGGAACAAATAAAGAGGTTGGTTGTAGTTCCATTGAGGTTAATAGCAGGGTAGTGGAATTTGTAGCTGGAGACAGGGTGCATCCTCAGTGGGTGTTAACACGGGCAGTCTTGGGGCAGTTACAAATGCATATGAAGAGTCATCACTTGATCTAAGATGTATAAAAATTATTTCTGAAGCTTCTATGAAGCAATAATCAGAAGGATATTGTTTTCCTACACTTTCTTCAATATTTTATGTGCCAATGGCTAATTAAATGACTATATTCAAACTAAGGATCAAAAGAAACTGTATTGTTGCTGGACTTCTTATTGGTACAGTTTATTGGATTCAAGAAAGAGTTTCCATGAAATTTATAATTGCATTGAAGGATCACTGTGGCTGCAGCATGTTAGAGGCACTCTGTCGGCGGCCAAAAACAGAATGGTCAGTCCAGTTCTAACAAAGCCGAGCCAGTTTTGCTGATAGGCAAGGAGAAAACTGGTCCGTTGAAGAATGCTTTCGGTTGATTGAGAACTTATGCTTGATATTGTGTTGAAGGGAAATAATTCTTCAAAATTGAGCTTCAAAGACCTGCAAACAAGATCACCCTGTTCTTAAGTCTGGTTTCTACAGATACTAGTTTATTTGAAGCCTACTGTTCAAAGAATACAAGCTAAAACATATCAGGTCGCCTTCTGGTTTTCCTTGGAGCATGCACTTTCGGCTTGTAAGTCCACATGGAGGTTTTTTGGAGCCTATTTTTCTGGAGAATTCAAGCTAAACCATATCAGGTGCCTTCTGATCTCCCTCCTTGGGACATGCACTTTTGGCTTTTGAGTCCACATGGATGTTTTGTACCTAAAATGTACTGTGATTGTCAAATACTCAGTTGTTGCAAAATCATATATTCCATACATAATAGAACAAAGATTTTCCAAAATTAATTCTACTGTCAAACATATTCTCAACATTAGATAGAAAAAAATGTGGATATTGAAAAATGTAACATGGAATATTGGAAGCTATTACCTTTCAGCTTCTATTAGATTCACTCGTGGGATCCGGGCGGTAGGGGGGGACCACCACCACGGCTCCTCTCTTCTCGAGAATCCATACATCCCTTATCAGTGTATGGACAGCTATCTCTCGAGCACAGGTTTAGGTTCGGCCTCCATGGGAAAACCTTTGCCATACAGGACAAGGACTTGGTATAGGCAGATCAGGGACCTGCCTAAGGCGTAAAGAACTCTTGAAATTCTCAAAAGACAACCTTTCTCCTCCCTTTGCCCCCAACCCCCACCCACCCGCCTGCCACCGCCCCCCAAAAAACCCCTCCTTGTATTAAATCTTAGCTTTATTACTTTATCTTGGTGGAGGGGAACTGGGAAAGTACATAAACAAGCAAGGAATCACAGAGTATGTTATACCAAAGTAGTGGATACCTTACTTGTTAAAAACACCAAGCCCAACAAGCCACTCAATACCTGCAACTCTTTCAACTACAAGCTACTCAATACCTTCAACTCTTATAACTTCTGTTGATATATATGCCCGTTCACTCATACACTTGTTATTGGTTTTGATTGTATTCATCTTCATATTTTCAAATGGGAATGTTTATGAGCTTCATGGGGAAAGGTATTTTATTCATCCCTCATTTTTGCTATTTTTCTTATCCCTTCTGTAACTACTAGTTTAAGACGTGTATTACCTGAGGTTAATGATCTTCTTGTGCTATTTTTTCTGTGGTGATAATAGGTTCGCCTACAACACAAATGCTGAGCATGGTGATGGGAACAATTAACAAGACAGTCATGGAGAAAGATATCAACAATTTTGAGGACTTTCAGAAGGCAATTTTAGATACTATCAAGTAAGGTTTCTGTGATGCAAAACATTGTTGAGAATCATTAAGAAATTCTCATTTAATACCAACACGATCAAAACTAAAATTAAGTCAAAGCACACATATTGAGAACCAAATTAAAAGATTGTCATTTCAAGTCTTTTCTGAAGTAAGGTGGTTATTTTCAAACATTCGAAAATCAATGGTGGTCGCCTTAACTAATTGAATTGAGACCTAGTAGTTTTTGCCTTTCATGCTTTTTCCCTTTGAAGGCTTTAATCTCCTCTTTCAAACTTGAGGATTTGCGATGGTCCTTGAGACAGATTTCTGAAAGGAATTACCATAAAACCCGAAATACATTTACAATTTAATCACCATAAAATCAAAGCTCCTTTTAAGCTACTAAAAGTAACCGAAGTGGCAAAGTTCAATATATAAATTTCTCATGATCTTCCTGTGTACCGTCTTATACAGTGCCATAAATTCATCACTGCCTGGTAAACACTATGATGTTCCACAGCAAAAAGATGTTGAGGTAATTTTTCTCTCAACGTATATAATATTCAAACACGCGCATGCACGCACACATAACTGAAATACCTAATATCAGAGAAACATTGAGAACTAACTTATACGTTTGCAAAACTAGATCTGGTTCGTGAAATGGAAAGCAGCAGGGGAGCTGGAGAGAAATCAGCTGTTCAGTAAGTTCATAGTAAACAATGTTAAACTCGGCAAATTGGATAATTCTAGCCTCATAACCGGAATAGTAACACCACCAGCAGCAATGGCTGCAAAGAGAGCAGGAGAAAGCTTGCCCCAACTAAAGATAATCAAAAGTGTTCCGGACGTGATCTTCGTGCCGTCTGCCACCATCTTGGCTCTAGTCTCTGTTAAGCTCTCTAGGAGATTGTTTGCAGGCAATATGGAATCATAACTTAACATTGTTTCCCATTTGTTTCTTTTGTGAAACAGCATCTCCACCACTTACGTATGTGAAATCTTATTCAAATTAAGTTGAATAAACTGAATCCCAGATCTGATTTATTTATTTTTTTGTGTCAGGATTTTTTTTGAGGAAAACATATGCTTTTCACTAAATCACTCCCAAACATTTATATTTTAGAGAAAGTTTACTCTGAGATATTGATCAGTTCCTTGGCTCCCAATTGAAAATTTTGTTTTAATATACAAAATCATGTAAATTTTTGTGCTCTCTCCAACATATAGTAAGAGATACTCTGGGATTCCACAATGTGTCATTTCGACCTCTTGAAATACGTATGACAAATCAGATAGTTCAAAATTTTGATATGAATAATAGCATGCTTTGGTTGATACAATCATTAATAATTAAAATCTGTACAAGGTAGTATTGATTACCTGAAATGTGGGGTATTTTCAATAAATGATTAATATAATTGTAAAATATATAAATAGAGTAATAAATATAAGATCCGTTCTTTCATTGTCACAGATTAGCTTATTGTTTTAAATTTTATAATTGGCATCATGGGGCATAGGTGGAAACAATTTGCAATACATCTAATTACATAAGGATATAAGAGGTATCCAGATCCAACATTTTTTTCTCATCACGAAGCAATAAATTCAACTGAAATACTCATATCAGAGAAGTCACATCTGTATCTTTCTTTCTTTCCTCATATCATTAAATATATTGTTCCAGTTAAACATTCAACTGGAGTATTGAGAAACATTATATGTAGTCTCTTTCTTTCCTCGTGTCAGAAAAGTCACATCTGTATCGCCAAAAAGAGTAGCAACTAAGTAGCAGAGAACAGTTAGTCTTAATCTTATAGCATTTTAAAGCTTTCATGAGAGAGAGAGAGAGAGAGAGAGAGTGGGAAGAGGGGAGGGGGGGGGGGGGGGGGGGGTTTGAGAGTATCAAGCATGCAGTCTCTTTCTCTAATATCAGAAAAAGTCACACGAAGGGTAGCAACCAAGTAGCAGAGAAACGTTAATCTTTTAGCATAGTAAAGTTGGGGATGGGGGTGTGGGGGCGCGGTTCGGAAGGAGGTGGTGAGGATCGGGTTCATTGAGGACCGGAGGGAGTAAATTGTTGCAGCTGTAAAGTAATGCAGGCAATCCGAAATGCTAACATTGCAGTACTTAACCTGGATTAGCGCCTCCATCTTCTAGACTTTCGTCGTCCCCTCTTACTTTTGTTCTTAGGTAACTTGGTAACCTTGGGAACAGAACTTGTTTCTTCAGTTGTACGTTTATCATCAATGAGCATTTCATCCACAACTGGAACTAAAGAGATCTTAGTCGTAGCTTCATCAGATTTATCTTGTTCCAGTTCTTGTGCCACATGATTACATGTCAGTTCATTACCTGACTGCACAACTCAAAAATGAATTAGTTAGAAGATGATAAGGAACAATATAAAACCAGAAAATTCAAAAATAGTCGAGCAGGTTCATTGTTGTATACAAACCAAAATAGCCCAAAAAGTATCAAAGCCAATATTTGCTGCATTTCTAAAGACTCGGATCACTTTACAGTCATAATACAAGCAATGCAATGGTGCAGTTAAGAAATAGACCGCTCAATAAAAGGGGTCCAACTGCAAGAGATATCTGGCATTCTAGAAAAATGGAGGAAAATTCCTGTGCTAAACTTGCTGCAGCATAGAGAACGACCAAAATTATAAGCCTTTTACTGAATCAATTTATATAAGTTCAAAACCTTTGCCATCTATGATGCTGTTGTCGCAGTCAGCAACTAATTTAACCAACTGACAGAGTCAAATGTCTGCTGTTTGCACATATCAGATAAAGAACAATGTAAAGTAATAGACACAATCTCTGGACATGGATATGAAATTAGGGCAAGTGGGTAGAAAGCATTATAATAATTTCCACCTTTGTTATCAAAGCCAGAGAAAGAAGGGTGCGAATAAGAAAAGTGAGGGCAAAAGCTTACAGTTTTACTCTGAGATTGTGGCTGATCTTTGCTTTCATCTATATCAGAACAATGGGGATCAGCATCCTTTGAAATGGCACCTTCAGTTACAACCAGATTATCCATATTCTTTTCAGGCGTTAACTGAGATGCTGTACAAGATGATTCCGGGAGCACTTTATCCCTATTGTTTGGAGAAGTTGATCCAGTCAATGCATCACTTGGTTCAAGCAAGCTTAACTCTTCTGCAAACAAAATACTTTCAGCATTTTTCCTCATCACATTCTTTAGCCTAGTTTTCAGCTCAGTAACATGTTCCACTCTATTCAAAACCTTTCGTAGTATTTGTTCCAAGGGAGTTTCGTCATCATTAAACCCAAGTAAAATTTTTGGTTCATCTACGATCTCAAATGCACGGTTGGTCCTGATTTTCTTATCTGCAGAGGTATCTAAATGAGAAATAGGTAGAACAAATCATTGAAACGTTATTAGCTGAAAAGAAAGACATACAACCACTATACAATTCTTTCCTTCCGGAACTGAATAAAGGTTTTTAGACTATAATTGTCAGCATACATCAAAATTGTTTTGTAGATAATGAAATAGCTTTAGTAAGTTTAGTAAGGTTTTAGATGTTATTTCCTTTTCCTTTCTCTTGTCAAGGGTTCTCCATGTTCCATCCATACCCTAACCATCATCATTCATGCTATCATTTTTATAGTATTGAATCTATAGAACTATAAAAGTTTAAGGACTTTAAAGAAGTGATTTTATCATTATTGCATTACATAACATGTAAGGTGCATAAAATACATATTAAGAACTTAACTATTTCACTTATTTATATATACTCTTTCATTTTCGGGTACAATAGTTTTCCATTAAATTCCAAGCCACAGAAGGAACTTACTAAGTTGGTAGCTTGCTCTTATCAGGATTAATTCATCATTATAAGGTCACTAATTTGAAACATCAACACAATGAAAATGAACAAATAAATACAACCTAGTGCATCAAGAAAATGGAAAAAATAAAAAATAAAAAAGCTATCATATTAAGACAATGAGCAAATAAATAAAATCTGCCACACCGCAGTTATTTATTAGAATGAAATCTGCTATCATATTATATACTTCTGAGTACATAAAAAAAGAATCTTATATTTAATATAGCCTAAATTTAGTGTTCCTAGCTTGGTGCTTTAACAAGCTGTAAATAAATATTGGAATATTTAAGGAAATCCTACAAAAAGAGAGAGATACGATTAGCAGGTCAACTTTAATTGATCAATACAAAACAAACAACCAAAAAACCTCTATCAGATATGACACCAAATATATGCTTCTTAATAATTATAGTTTGTCTTCTCCTTATTGTCCAAGTAGAATTTAAAAAGCACAAGCAACAAGAAGCGAAGGTTAGAAAATAGTTCCCAATTCTCACCTAGATTTCCCCAATCAATATCAATAGAGCAAAGATCATTTGTAGGCCTCCTATTCTCTGCAAGATAAGACTCATCAAAATTAAAATTTAAACAATGAGGAGTTTTAGGGGGGAAGGAAACACATGAAGCAGGATCTATTTTTGCAGTTGAGGGTGTAAAGCATAACAACTTTAGCAGCTTTGCACACAGGAAAGGGGTTGGAATTGTTTAAAAAATTACCGAAGTAAGAGAACAAATTGTGTTGTGCCATATATGCTGTTTTGTCGATTGTGTGTTCAACATTTTTTCTTTTCTTTCTCTTCATAACTTTCTCTCTTTGGGTAGCACTATGAAATGGAAGTGACTTTGTACCATCTTCTACCGTGCAGTCTTTTGAATTGAACTTCTTTCTCTGATCGATTTTTTCCAGTTGCGAGTCGTACTTTAATGCTTGGGACTGCAATCTCATGATTTGCAATTCGAGCCACTTACAACGCCACTTATGAGGTCGTATATATTCCCTCCAATGAGATGTCAACTTTTTCTTCCTGGTAGAGCAACAACATGGAAAATGAATTGCATTAAGCAAACACGAATGAAACTTACATGTATGTGTAAACAGGAAGTTCACTAGAAAAGCAATCACCTTATCACATATATATTTGGCTTGGGAAGAAAATCTGAATTTTTCTAGTCTTTGATACCCTAATAGGAGTTTAGGGTAGACAAAATATATAAAACCATAAGTTATCGTTATATGAATCTAAAATCTTCATTAATGCAAATATTTGATACTCATAAAAGAAAATTTTCAACATTCACATTTGATTTGTTCGTGTAAAAGATAAATGGTTGGTAAAAGAAACAGACAACATATATTTACAGCATTGCTAACAAGAAATTCTTGCATAATGAATATATTGATGGGAAGGTAAAGATAGATAATTATGACGATTATATATGGAGGTATATGCCAAGCCTTAGTAAATCTTGGATATAGATCACTTCAACACTTACTCTCTCTAGATTTTCTCTTTTCTCGAGATCCAACTGGATATATGAAACTTGAAAAAATAAGAGGGTTTCTTCTTTCATGTGACTCAGTAAAGTGCAACCCCTTGATCCAGCAGTTGGCATACATTACATTTACAATTTTTCATGAGCTTGTACATGTCTTAGACACATATCCTTCTTTTGTGTGTGTGTGTGTGTGTGTGTGTGTCATAAATAAAACTAATGTAAGTTAAAACCAGTATAGACTTGGTTCCACAGGCGACCAAGAAACCAACGTGAGCTACAAGAATTAGCTGTTAACCAAAGGAAAAAGAAACTCGATGCTTGTGGATCACGGTTACTTGGTTAGTGCAAAAAATTACGTCCTGAGAGCTGACATTATCACCTAAATACTAGCAGATGCTAAATCTGTACATTGGAGATTTGGTTGATACAAAACATTTGCTTTTGGAACAATATAATCATCTATTACAATAAATAGATGGGGCTTCCCTGCAGTGTGGGATTTTGGTGACTTGAGGGATGATGCTCACTTGTAAGAATTTTTATTTAACGCTTTCTTGGTCATTTGGCATATTGGTCAGAAATTTTAAATATCTGAAAGCAACTATCATGCTAAGATCATCTCCTATGGCACAGCCTACAACAAGAGATTTTATGCTAAACAAAAAATGGGTAAAGTGAAAGTAGTCATATATATGGAAAATGAGACATGGATGTTGGGCCTAGAGAAGTGGTGGACTGTACCAATACTAGGTTTGATATGATGTGCTCCATCACAGCAGAGGTTTTTGGCTTTTTTGTTGAGGTTCCTTCCCTCTCGTGAACAATTTTAGGTATTAAGTCAAATACATTATTGTTTTTTTGTTTGTTTGATTATTACACTTTTGTATAAGAGAGAGGAGATGGAAATGTCCAAACAATGTAATGGAAAAAAGTAAATGGAATACCTTGGCCGAAAAGCTTCACCAGATTTGTCATTTTCTACTGATGATGTAGCATCACCACAAAATTTGGATACAACTTCAGGATCACTCAACATTGCATCATCCTCTTCTCCGGATGCAGTATTACCAAAAGAACTTGAACTCTCAGTTGCACCTTCTGATTTAATTTCAACTACAGGATTTTCAAAAGGATGCATATGTTCCATGCTGACCTCCAGATGATCAAACTTATTTGATTGTTCAGCTTTTTTAGGCAAGGAATCTTCTATCTCAGAGAAGTCAGCCTCATAATTATTTACGCATCTGATATGCACATCTACTGGTTTTCCCATTTTTTCTTTGGATACCAAATCAGGAGCCATACTGGTTCAACTTAGCTCATCTCTTGCGCAACATATCATGCAGCTTACCTGCAACATAAATTTGACAATAAACAATTTCAAAGATAGAAGGACAATAATTATAAATCTGTGAAATTAATGTATGTTTAGGTTTTAAAGTAGTTCACATCCTTGCCATATTTACTCCCTGATAATAAATGACTGTATTCTAGCAAAGCTTGTCTTGATTGGTTCCTAAAAAGAGTAGGAAGCACAGTGCATAATTTAAGAAATTGCAATAGGATTGAATTTGCAATTTCAGTAGCAGTATCTTTACTCAATGGTAGTAATAGACTTACAGTAATGAAAATGCCAGAAATTCTACTTTCAACTTCTTTTAAATCAGACCATAGATTTCAACCAAAATATAACAAAAGATGTGCACATTTTCTCCTCAAAGAAAGTGTTCCAACAGAAACCTGTGTGTCTACAGGGCCTAAATTCATCGGTTTATTGAAAAAATCTGGACATAACATGAGTCGAACTTGGTATCAGTACCAAACTTACATAGTGGGAATCAGAAACTATACAAATGGTCATATCTTTTCACCAAAAAAAAAAAGGCATTGCTTACAACCATAATCTAAAATTCCAAGCCATAAAGTAGAGACAAAAGGAAGACAAGCTTTTACCTCTCCTGTGGTGGCAAAACTTAATCTTTAGCTAATAAACCAAAGTGCCAATTAAAGAATGATGACATTAATTATTTGAGCCCCATATAAACATCTGCACTACAGCTTTTCTGTGCCCCTCTAAATCTCAAATATAGATTATAGCAATTTAGTACTAGCAGTCTAGCACTTTAGCATAAATCTCAAAAATTTCGGCTGTAACTAAAACAAAAGAGTAAGGATGCATCAAGTAAATAGATAAGGTCAAAAAAAATTCTTAATAACGCATCAAGCCCATTATAAACCCACAAACTCAAGTACCAACAGATAAAGCGAATGTGGGTATCAAGGATATATAATATATAACCCTTTTGCACTTCATAATTCACAATTTATTTTTAGCAACAAACAAAACAAAAGGCCAAATAAAACTACAAAGGATATCAGTCCCGCATCTGAACTTTTCATGAAAGTAAATGCATGAAAATTGATACTTTACAATCAAAGTATCTAACATAAATTTTCCAAAATCCTAATGCATAAAGATTTACTTTATTATAATCTACATCAGATAATCAACGAGAAAAGGGTAAAATTTATCAAGATCAAACTTCTTTTTTTTTTCCTTTATCTTTTAAAAATTCAAAATTTATAATTTATTTTGTAATTAAAACAAATAAACATCCAAACCAGTTCAAGAAATGCCACTCTTAACTTTAGACCAAATTCAAATCTGTGAAATGGGAATTCTCTGTGATGATTTACAACTCTCAGATTCTGGGGTCCTCTGTATCCATCAAAAGATTAAATGAGGCATATACAGATTCAACAAAATCAAAATTCACAAAAAGAAGAAAAAAAGAAAAAGAACCGGGAGATGAAGATATACTCACAAATCAACAGGGCATGGAAACAACTGATTGATTTCTCTGGGTGTGATTATTGAAGGTACATTGGCCTCAAACTTCTCGCCAGAGGTTTCTGGGAGTAGAACTGAGCTTAAGAATGAAGTAAAAGTGAAATGGGAGTAGGCAATGAAATGAAATAGAAGAGAAATGAAGATACAATATCCATATATATATATATATATGGGCCATGAATTTGGGACCATGACAAATATAGTATAATATTGGGTTTAGATTTTAGGGTTGTAAGCGTATTTTACTGTCGGTAAGTTAATGTTTTTAAATTACTAATTAAGTTAATATTTTTTTGTGTGTGTTTCGGTACATCTACGGTTATAAGTTATTATTTATAGATTATTATTTATAAGTTATTATATGTACGAAAATATATTTATAAAAAATACACTTTAAAAAATTTTACATTCCAAAATAAATTAGCCCAAAATTATCCCTAGATTTTATTTTATTGGGCCCGAGAAAGATTATCCTATATCCATGCTAACATGTGGCGGCCAATAATTTTTTAATTTGATCCAATAGTAGATTGAAGATCATGAGTGGTATTTGAGGGAGCAGAGCAATTACGCTACTCGTCCTTTTTAAAAGTAATATTTTATGATAAGATTTATTTTAAAAATAAACTAATATTTATATAATTTTTTAATTATAATGTTCTATTTTTTAAAATGTGTTATTATAATTTTTTAATCTTATCTTTAATTGAATATTCATAATAAATTTAATGAATTTTTTTTATTATTAGTAAATGTACTATTTAATTAAATATACAATATTAATATTTATCAAAAATTCAAATATGAAGTACAATTGAATGATTTTTTTATAAGGTTATAACTAAATTGATTTTGGGTGTAATAGTTTATTTTCAATTCCAATTCATGATTTGATTCATTAATGTATCTTTTTTTACTTTGCCGTATGCCATATCCTATATTTATAGACCAAGCTATACCTATAACATTTGTGAAAATTTATTGGCCGGCGTATCCTTTGGCTCTAGGTATGGTGCAAATTAGATCTTGCATTAATAATACATAGTTTAGTGGACATCCACGCGCAAATGTTAAGGGTGGCTGTCACATATTTATTTTCTCTATATATAGGTGCACGCATACGTATAAAATAAACATTAAATAAATTATAGTAAGTTCAAATAAGATTTAAGTTGTCCTTTACCTATTTTTGGTTACTAAATTAAGGCCATTCATTTCTATTAATGACCGTCATTCATACCAATCTTGTAAAAAATATCAAGTAACAAGTTGTTACCAAACAAATGTACGAAACTATAGATGGTACTCCCCTAGTTCAACACACCTTTTTTGTTTTTTTAAGGTAGTTTTAAGTAAAATTTAATATATATTAAATATCTTATTTAATTTAATAAAAATAATAAAATAAAATTTTGAAAGATGAAGATTAATATATTTAAAAAATTAATTTTATTTTAAATATTTAACGTGTAATAAATTTAATATGAAAATGTGTCATATAGTTAAGCGTAGCAGAAGGGTAGATGAAACCTTCTGGGCGAAAAGAATAAATAGGAAAACATGAACAACAAAACTACGCATTTGGTAGGTAAACTATCGAGACTCAGACTACTCCTATGGATGTAAATTATTGTGGACTGTAAATGCTACACGCGTCTCTCTCTCCTCTCTCTCTCTCTAAAAGTACTCCAGGATATGGTTACTACTTAACCCACCATCCCACAAAACAATTATCACACTCTCTCTTCTTCTGTTTTTTTACCTCTCTAATATCTTTGCGATCGATGGAATGGAAGTTATTATTGATAATCTGCACTCTTACATTCACTTTGATGCCCACAACTACAGTTTCTCTGCCTTTTGTGGTCTTTCATGGTAATACTACTGCCCGGTCTGTTTTATTTCGACCCTCTTGTTTCAGCTTTACCCAAAAAGATGATCAAATGGGTAGTGTTTGTTTTGCTCTTCTTTCCTTCTTTCTTGTTCCTTATGAAGATTATGATGTCAGCAGTTTGTTTATTGTTCAGGGGTAGTTAAATTTTCTCCATTTTTTGGAAGTTCTTGGAATTGTTAGCTTTGCTCTCGAGTCATTATTCTTTTTTCTTTTTTTTAAAATGAACAGTTTGTTTATTGCCTATGTGATGGTTGAATATTCTCCTCTCTGGCTCTATCTGATTGCTATTTTTTATTTCTTTGTCTTTTTTCTTGAAAAAAGAAACAATCAGTTTGTTCATTGCCAAGCCAATGGGGGCTGAAATTTATCTCTTGCTGTTCATCCAAGAGTCTTAATTTGTAAATTACACTACAAACTACAATCTCCCCTTTTTCCTAAATTTCACTAACAAAATTAACTCATCCTAAACAGTGACTAAACATAAATATGGAAATGTGGGAATTATTAGATATTGACTAATGCATGTTTCATGCTTTAATCTCAATTTCTGTATATGAACATTCATTTCTCGATTTTAGTTTCCAAATGTTCTCTCCTTTAACAAAAAGTACTAGCTAATTTGTTGATATCTTTTCCCCAAATACACTCAAAGAAACAGAAACAGATATTTTAGTGGTACTTTTCTACTACATTTTAGTTGTTAAAGTTTAACATAGGAATATGATACATAATAATGTATCTATGCAATTTGCTTACTGCTGGAAGAGCTGGACCCTTGGTTTCCAGCTGCTGGTTAGAGAGTTAGACACCACCACAAGGGTAGGAAGGTACGTTCTCTTCCTAGAGTGATGGAAGGGTTTCTATTGAAGAGAGAGATGGGAATGAAGCGGCCTTCCTACCCCATTATTGAGCGAGATGAGGAATCTTCCGACATCCTTGAAACTTTCCCACCCCGTCCTCAACATTGTCAATGCCCCACACTGTCCTGTGGAACCTTAACAGTTCAGGTTGGGAAGTGAAATCAACATAAAAAGTAACACCCTTTCTTTTCAGAGAGGGGAGCATTTTCTAGTTAAAAACTAACGTAAATGTGCTTTTTATGTAAGTCAAAAATTTTATGCTTGTAGGGCATAATGTGCATCTTTACTTCTTACTGCTACTTTAGAAGGGCTCTATCCAAGCTTCTTACAATTTGCACAATGATACTGTGTGTATTATCATCATGTCAACATCAGATATCAGTGTAGGAAATACTCACCCTTTTTACCTTTACTTTTGCTCTACAATTTGGTAGGTATTGCAGATAAATGCAGTAATGGTGGAGTTATGGATTTTACCAATACTCTAAGCAATTGGTCTGGTGCTCAAGGTTATTGCATGTATGTTTTAACTGTGTTGCATCTATCATAATTAATATATGTATATGTGTATGTCTTTGTGTGTGTGTGTGTAATTTAAATGATGTGAATTGACTTACCTTGCACCCAAAAAAAATATGCACGGCGTTGCACACACATTTATGTATATTTAACACTTCCTTTAGTAGATTGATTTCCTTCTATTCAAATGTAGTGAGATTGGAAATGGAGCATGGGATTCGTGGTTTATGCCCTTTCTGAAACAGGTGACTTTTATTTTGTCCAAGTAATGTTTGCTTCTGATGTGTGATAAATGATTATACTAGTCAATTGACCCATCTGTGCTGCAATTTGTAGATAGACATTGCTTGTGAGAAGGTGAAAATCATTTGCGGATCAGTTTTTGTATCACAATCGAGCCTTAAAAGTTTGACATTTTCATAAGCTTGCATTTTCGTCAAATAACAGGTGAAGAAACTGAGTGAACTGAGTCAGGGTTACAACATCGTTGGACTTTCCCAGGTGAGACATAAGTTATTTGTATTTCATTTTAGTATATACTTCTTTTCACTATCACTATGATGTTGATGTTATGAAGTTTTTTGATCTAAATGATCCTATTATGTTGAATTTGAGGATTTTGCGAAAAAATATGAATAGAAAGGTTTCATCTGGGTATTTATGACATACGTTGGTATGAAATTCTGAGAATAATTGCCATTACAGAACTAGCACCTGGTGGTTTATTAATTATTTTACTTTATTTGCCTTTGTCGCTTCAGACTGTTTCGTAATGATTCTTGCATTAAACAGGGTAGCTTGGTTGGACGAGGGGTCATTGAGTTCTGCGATGATGCACCTCCTGTAAGAATCAACTTGTCAAAAGTCACTAATGTAACACTTCATGGTCAATCTTAATATACTTAACTGAAGCTAAAAGTGTTGAGCGGTATTGATCACCAGAAGAATCCATTGGACTCATATATATCAACAATTGTGGTTAAGAATTATCTAAAGAAATATATCAGCATGCTCTGAATGGCAATAAACTTTTATTTTACCGACATGCTGATAGTTTAGTTACCTTGTGAATCTTATTTTTTATGAGAAACAGGTGAAGAATTTTATATCAGTGGCAGGTCCTCTTGCTGGAGAAGCCTCTGTTCCATTTTGTGGGGTACTTAAATTTTTTCACTCATTCACTTCTTCATTTCTTATACACATTTTCCAACTGCTAGCTCCTTAATGAATATTCTGACCGTCAAAACGATAAGATATCTCCAGTAGCCCTATTTTCATGGAAACTAGATGAGAAATGTGAGAATCTATATTATATCATATATAAATCTCAATTTGTTGGACAATAAAGCATATTAGCTCAAATATAATGTGAATATATGTTAGCATCTATATTTAAACACGACAATCGAGCATATTAACCTGACTATAATATAAACGGAGCAACTGATTGTGGTCAGAACCTAAAATTGATTTCTAAATAGGTATATATCTAAAATAGTTTAAATAAAAACTATTTAAGAATAGCATCATCTGTTCATTACGATTTTCAACTGAACTAGTATATTATTTCATCAATATATACTTTTGTTCTATTGTATGCCCATGTAAACTTTACCATTCCATGTTGCTAATTTTGAAAATTGTGAATAACTTTGCAAACAACTTTTCTTGGAATACATACTGCACATGATATTGTGAAAATATTAGAACAATTAAATAGGGGTATAATCTTCGGTTTAAATTGGTAATCGATACATGTTTAAATGGCATGTCAGTACCATATAAGTTGATCTTTTCACCCTGCAACGGACTGTTAATGCTTTGCTTGATGTTCTTTATGCAGACTGCTTTTTTATGCACTCTTGTGGACAGTTTGCTCAAATTGGCAATCTACAGCGACTTTGTCCAGGTTCAGATTTCAATCTCTTCAATAATTTCATCTGATGTGATGTGATTTCTTAGAAAATTTCAACGAGATGCAAGCAGACAAGCATATAACTTTTAACAATAACTATATTCTTTGCTTCTTTCCATCTAAAATAGCCCTATGTTAATTGATATGCTATCTCCATGACATTTGAGCAACCTGAGATGCAATTGCAGGAGCATTTGGCACCAGCTGGATATATTAAAATCCCAACTGTGAGTTATGTACTCCACTTGAGGTTAGGAGAACCTAGATAAGCTGATCTTTATGCATGTCTTAACTTTCAAGATTTTCTACTCAAGTATATCTACTATAGTTTCTAAAATTATTCTCTTTCTAGCTTTAGTTTGTTTTAATTAACATCACTTGTTCTCAAAGTACAACCACAAGGGCCATTTTATTTTTTTTTAAATCAGGACATTGATGGCTACTTGAAAGGATGCAAGTTTCTTCCAAAGCTAAATAATGAAATTGCCGGTCATAGAAACTCCACTTATAAGGATCGGTTTGCAGGTCTGCAAAATTTGGTGCTTATCATGGCAAGTTCAATATTCCATTTGCTATCTATTTATCAAATAATGAAACCGTAGCACAATTTTAGTTGATGTCAATATTATCATTGTTATCTTCTTAATAATTTGGTCTGTGTACTGATATGCTTGTGCAGTTTGATGATGACAAAATTTTAGTACCAAAGGAAACAGCTTGGTTTGGTTACTATGAAGATGGGTCATTGAATGAAATATTGCCTGCACAAGAGGTAATATATGTACCTTGCAACTATGATCTACCGATGCATAAACTCTTCACTTTGCCCAGAGAATCAGCACGTCTATCTGTCTGATACTAGACATTTGGACAAGGGTGGGTGGGACATTTCAATTTAGTATTAAAAAAAACGTAGCAAAGGCGAGACATAGCCATATCGTATTCATTAAAGTACCTGTAATTTAGGTTATGATAATATGAGTACGGTTTAATACCCCTTTGGTTCTATAGTCGGATATATATTTGTATAATGACAATCAAGATAGTTTTAAGTAACGACGGAGTAAAATTCTTTTGAAAAATGTAGGATAAATAACGAGTTCTCTTTTAAACCGTCGTTAGTTATTTCCGTATTTGGAATGTAATCTTGCGTTGTAATACACCTGTGCAGACGAAACTCTACACTGAAGACTGGATCGGATTAAAAGTTTTGGATGAAGCAGGGAAAGTGAAATTTATAAATGTATCTGGAGGTCATCTAGAAATTTCTTTACATGATGCTAAGAAATATATACTGCCCTATTTGATGAATGATGAAGCATCCGCGCCTTCGACAGCGGTGAAAATACGGCCGACAAAAGCGTTTTCTTTATGGAGTTCTATCAAGAAGGTCATTGGCTTTTCTGTGAAATGGGAAGAACTCCAGATGCAGGCATCAAAGGAACTGACTATGAAAAAACAGAATAGGAAATATTTCCACAGGAACGGACTATGAATAAACAGAATAGGAAATAAGGCAGTTGAAGATGCCATCTTTTCACTTATAAGTCAATTTGATATATAACAAAATCATTGTTATTTGAATATTGAGAGGAAAATGGAAGCAATTATATACAATAGAAATCATTGTTATTTGAACATTGGGAGAAAAATGGAAGCAGTTATGTACCCTTGTTTGAGGAATTGTGATGGTACTAATACTTTCAAATTAACTCGAAGTCTAGTATCTTTCAACGATGTTTAATATTATAACGAATTGTACTGATTTATTAAAAATAATAATACAATGATGTTTTACAATTATGATTCTATTTGAACTACTTTTAGAATTAACGATAATAAGATATCCAGAATAACAAAAAAAAATGTTATTTTAAATCAAACGAAAAGGGCTTTTAGTTTGATGTTTTCTTTTATTTTTCTTCTGAACTAATTAGAGCCCTGGAACAGAAATAATTCATATTAATAGTGAAGTGAAATTATACTAAGAATAATCATAATTCTAAAAATTTCTTTCAATTTCAAATTTACTTTGAAAACTCTACTACCTGTATATTTTTAAACACAAGAAGGGGCTCATTTTGAATCATTGAGTTGACTTAGATTGCAAAATGAGTCGATTGAGAACTGGTTCAAAATTTTGTTTCGATAAAATTATGATCAATTACAACAATAATTACCATCTTTAAAATTTTATACAAGATCACGGCAACCAGAATTGTTGATAGTGGTTTGCTTCCATAATTAATAACAAAATTACATCTTCAATATACGCTAATAAATCCAAAAAACTAAAAAAATACATTTAAAATTACATAATAACATTACATCTTCCTCCATCAGAAATCCATCGGATGCGCAAGAATTTACTTGAAAGCATAGCTACTAGTTACTTTTATATGTATGCAAAATGACCATTTTTTATAATTGGAATTTTAGTTGGTCTACCAAAAAAATGTCGTTACAGGAAAGTACTTTCGCCTGAAATTCACGAGTCCTAACTCCATCAGAAATAATGTCACTGCATGTGACACGTACCGTTAAGTGACATTTAGTACATGTTATATATTTTATATATTTTTCATTTTTATTTATGTAAAATTTTGATTAAAACATTTTTAATTTCTTATTTTTATTAAATAATATATAATATGTACTAAATTACTTAAAAATTCTTGTAACACGGTTATTTCAGGACGGAGAGAGTACAATTTTGCACAAGACCTCAAGCGTCAAAAAGACAAGCCCTGATAGTTACCGGAACTGCAGGCAAATTCGTACAGCCTAATGTTTCAAAAGCATCTTTTCATATTTATATATTCATAAAAGTCACCATCCAAGTCGACGAGACAAATAGACAAAAAACTAACCAGGTTGAACCCTAATCTTCGGCCAGAGAGCCTGGTCTCTTTTATATGTTTGTACAGCCAAAAAATAAAGAAAAGAAAGTGGGGAGGGAAGTAAAATGAAAGTTGAGGATCAGACCTACATTGATCGCAATTTGATCAAATGTCCTCCCGAAAACGAAAGACCCAAAATCGATCGCTATTCCATCATCAACGAGACTAGCCTGCTAGAACTAAATGTCACCCAGCTTTGACGTGCAGCCGACAAGACGGATGATTATTGTCAGTTGTCAATCAATAACCTTCAATGGGTGGAAAGCACTTTGTACTGCATGAACAAATATTATACAGAAGTTCCTGTCTGGTGGTGCTCGAGGTTACGAAGTACGATTCTTGCAAAGATCTTGGCTTCAATCGGGGCAGTAGCTGCCGCAGCTGCTGCTCGGAGAACCCTTGGCGCACCAGTGTTCTGCAAAAGGCCCACGTGGTGAAGTGCATGCCGACCACCAGGAATGGTAAACTGCAAAGAGGTTGTAACGTCCATGAGAAAATTGAAAATATTTAATGAAATTTGATCGTGTTAGATACTTCGTAATGGTAAAATAACACGGCAATATTCTGTCTATATATGTCTTTAAAATATTGAGAGGATTCGCTGTAATCTACCTGGAGCAGTGCAAATGCTGCACATGCCTTGAGAACAGAAGAAGGATTCCTTAGCATAACAATGAATCTTCCGATCTCAGCTCCACTGAACAGTATAAAATGGGAACAACAAACGAGACCTTTTAGATAATTATTGAGAAATAATGAAGTCATGAGCTAAACGTTTAATTATCTTCATAAAAACCAAAATGCCGCAGAATAATCTGAACCAACAGGAGAAACATAAAACCATAATGTACAGAGTAACTATTAGCTTATCTCCCTGCAAACGTAATTATATGACAAAAATTTCTCTCAAGTTTTGCTAAAGACAACTAGCACAAAAGGGGGCAGGTTATAGCATTGAGTTAATATGAAACCAGCAGTTGTAGAATAGCACAATCAAGATTTTGTCAAAAATGAAATCCTATTAAACTACTCTTTTCACCACAATATTTGAAACGCCTCCATTTATGTGATGTCCCACATCATTTGCATCATCTCCATTTTTTTCCCTCATTTGTCAAAATTATCTTTCTACTTTACCAACTTAAAATGTTTGCAGCACCAACAAACTACATCCAATCAAAAGTTTAGAGGGTTACAAAATAGTTTGTGGTTGTTTTCTAAATGTCAAAGTATCAGCAGAGCAAACTTCTGGTGAAACCCCACACTGAAGTGCCAAAAAAAAAAAAAAGGTGTGTGTGTATGAAAGAGAGAGAGACCTGCATCTCAGATGACCTGCTTCATGAATACGAGCTGACTCAGTGACTTGTGTCAAGGCTGCAGGGGCTGAAGATGCAGCAGCAGTAGAAAAGGCTTGCGGGTCAGAAAATGTTAAGATAAAAGCTTCAATATGCTTCAGCGCCATCCTCCTAGATCCATCCAAGTTAACACTCTTTGAACTGCTTTCTGATGAAGTCCCGATGAGAGCAAACTCATCCATTCTGTAAAAATATAATAACATTTTAACACACTCTGCAATTAACGGAGTATGACATGACATTGGTCATCAACAGCATCTTAATCTAGTCAACCTCACTATCCATTCAGAATAGGAAAATAAGTAGTCACAACTCCAGCAGTTAATGGTACCAAATACCATTTTCAAGTTCGATTCAGTAAGTTTCTACATTTAGTGATTATTAGATCTGGTTCAAAAGTTTCAAAAGGAATAAAATACACTTAAACTGTAAATGCCAGCATTTGATGCATCAACTAACATAAAAAATAGACTAGATAAGTTATTCTAGCTTCACAAATGACTACAAGTAAATCATATTATTCTAGAGATTATAGCATAGTCACTCAGTTCCAAAATATAAGTTGTTTTTCTGAAAGTCAATACCAGTCAAAGTCAATACTTTAAACATGAAAAGATCAGACCACGTAAGATTATCTCAACTGGTAACCTATCTAATTCAACTCTTGGTCAAACTTCATGTGACATGCTTCAGCAGTGTCAGAAATTTTTATCCATGAGATGACCTTCTGTCTTGAAATATAGTGGTCCACATTAGGAGGGCCGCAGAAGATGGACACGAGTGAAGAAAGATGGCCATAAGATGGCATCCAACCCATTCCAACAGAAACCAAACATGATTTAATAACTTTAAGTCAGAGGTGAGTAATTTATAAAGGAAACTGCAAACACTGCTTATAGACTAAGAATATTTGTAACAGATCATATCCCAAAACCTAAAATGTACTTCATTAATTGCCTTTAACCTAAATAAATGGTCTTTCCAATCCTGACAAAAAACTATTAACTTAAGATTATTGTTCTACATCAGGAATCAAGTTGTCCTGCATCAGTGAACACCATATGATTACAATATAAAACTAAGGCATCTAGTATCAGGAGAAGACGATTACCTTCCATCAAACATATATGCCAGTGCCAATGCAGCCATAAATCTCGCCATTTTTGATACAGATGAAGAACAAAGGTGAACAAGGGCCGGTACGCCCCCATCCTCTACTATCCGGAGAGCATTACCGGGATTGAAGGCAAGATTCCAAAGAGCTCCAGCGGCAGTCTCATGGACATCCTTGGGGGGGAATGAGCAAAAGAACACCAAAAGAAATATAATTAAAAAATAAAAGAATTCAACAGAAATGCATAAAAGTCCTTATTGCATAAATTATGTATAACTTAAAGCTTTGAGAGATGTCCAGGACACCTGGTCTGGAGTCTTCTGAACTAAGTTCTAATTCATAGAGGAGAATATCCTACCCCATGATTATTATGTGGGGGAAAAAATTATGTACAAAAGAGAGAAATAGTATATATCTCTGTGCGTACATGCTTATACTAGATGCCCTTTATACACAAGGCTACACCAATATTACAGCCAATTTTGCTACACGACGGGAAGAGATGCACGAAGGATCTCGCAAAATGATTAAACGATATCGTTTCATTTGTGATTTCAGTTACCTTCCTGCTTATCCCTTTATCATTATTCTCTCCATTCAGCTTCTATGTCCACCATAAATTCTCTCTTTCCCCACCGCCAGTCATCCTATTTGCTACTCATCTCCCTTGTCGACGGTGACACCTCTTTCTAGTTTTCCGGCAAAAAATGAAAAGCATAAAAGCTGAAAATTTTTGGCTATAAAAGAATTCTAACAAGTATTTAATTAAAGTGGCAACGGTGGCATAAATGAAAGTTTGTCCAGCTCAAGATTTACTAAGGAATCATGTTTTTCTCCATAAGGCCAGATCTGTTAGTCTCCCAAATAGAATTGAAACATAATTTTGTTAATTAGGAGGAATTAGTTGAGGTGTACCGTTCAAAACTGGAAAAGTAAAATTTATAATCACAAAATTCATATTACTGTAAAACATGCGTATATGCTTGTGAAAATAAATTTGGTACTATAAATTATATGGAGTACTAATTTCTTCAATGGGTATGATTATGTTCTTGATTTCTATGAAACCATGCCTTTTTAGCCTTTTAATTGATATTGATGATCTCCTATGGTGGAAAGATTGAGAAGTGATGACAACATATAGGTTTTGTGTAATAGGATAATCAGCTAACTCATTTTGGTGCCAAGTTTAACTGATGAAGCCACTGGGAGATCGAAAGAAGAAGATGAGCGGTGTGGAGAGCCGGTACATGTTATAGCGATGATCCAGATGCTTGAGACCCATGACAAGTTGGGAGAGGATATTTCCGCTGGAGTGAGATCAATAGTCTCAAACTTTTCCTCCACTACCAAAGATGTAAAGTCAGGAGGAGGGAATTAGTGGGACGATGTTGTTTTTGTATTTCGCGAAATCCTTCGCATATCTTTTCCCGTCCTCTAGCAAAACTCATATTACAGCTATACAATCTTTCACAATCCTACAATTACACTATTGTTGCTGCTATATAATCCCTAAAATTATTAGATATGCGATCCCTACAATCATGGGTAGTTCATTTTTATATATTCTGTCAATCACTAACATATTCTAAAAATAGTTCTATGTTCAAATGAAAATTCAATATAAAATGCAGTCCTGGATAATCGCATACACTGCCAACATGCTGGCAAGTGTTTACTAAATGTCAAATCCTTAGTTCTTCACACCTACATAAGCAGCCAAAAGAATTGACAACAACAGCAGATAGACACAGAAGTATATGGGATATATAAAATTAAGACGGGGAATAAATTGTACTTGCATGAGTTCCCAAAATATTTTATTTAAATAATAAATACTTGAGACTCAAAAATGTTTACTAACATAAAAATACTCATTCATAATAAAGAATTACATTCAGGCTACATTTGTTTGAGGGATATTGTAGAGGGGATTGGACTAATTACTCCATTTTATAAAAAAAATCCTATGTTTGTTTCCTAGTGAATAGTACTGTGTTTGCTTTAACACTCAGGATTGTACTAAATACTCCGATTCAAGAGATAGTATCCCACCCAATCCAGTCCTTTCAAACAAACATGCCCTCAATGCCTCAATATATTAATTACTAGAGCCACAATTCATGTCAGTCCTAAAAGCAGAATTTGATAGATTGCAGTGATGTTCCAGTAATACAATCAGAAGTATCATAGGGCCTATAATTCCAATATGCTATAATATGGAGTAACATCAAAGACTTACTTCAGCCTCTGATCGTGCCAGTGCTATTAGTGGTGCAACACCTCCTTCTCGTCCGATAGCGATGCTAAAACAGTTACGAAAGTTCAATATCAAAACTGGTAGCACTATAAATCAACCCACACACACAGAGAGAGAGGGGGAGAGAGAGAGAGAGAACCATATATTCTAAATTTTGATAAAAATAATGTGCTATAAATAAAGACGCAAAAAAGGTGGCATAATGACGGGAAGGGAGGGTAAAATGCACATATACTCCCTCTGGAAAAGGCTCACACACCCTGGGTGGCAAGACCTTAGTCTACAAGATCTTAGTTAAAATAATTGTGCGTCTTTAATATTCAGCCAACTATGAAGAACAGTATGAAACATGATCTTTAAATCATCACTTTTTTATTGCTTGGAAAACACCTATATCACTTTATATTTTATGCATGTCCATCCATATCCCATGTTTTATATGGATCATCATTAAAGCAGATTATCAGGTATGTCTGTGTGTTTGTGTGCGTTTTGTGAGTTACTCACAGATTACACTTGTAATTTCTTCTATTTTTTTACCATAAAACGATATCAGCTTATATTATGTAATTACCAACTAGTCTATAATTGGATCACAAGTAATTCGATAATCTTAAAACTTGACAATCTGACAGATCATTAGTGTGTTGCTCATAGAAACTCTGACGAGATTAACTGTCCTATTTAAGTACTACTGACTACCAAGTGATATATTTGTGAGGGAGAAAAAACAGGGGAGAAGAGTGGAGGGGAAGGTGTTCAGGTTTTTGTAAATGAAGGAAAAAACAGGATTAACCATCATCATGAGCTAAAATCAACATTAATATATATGTGTGCGTGTGTGTGTGTGTGCGTGTGTATTGCATATACCTATTAGTTTCTGACACTGATAAACCCCAAAGAGCGCCAGCTGCCCTCTCCTGCAGACCAGGAGAGGCATTTGAACAGGAGTGCGCAAGAGCAACCTAAATAAGAAGATTATTGCACTAGTCAAACAAAATATACATTTAGGCATAGTAAGCCTCAAAATCTCAAATAAGGGAACGCAAGCAGTAACAAGCAGCATACTTCATTTTTCTACTTCTCCTTGGGAATTAAATTGAGTTTCAAAATAATGTCTTCCACCTAGATAGGGAAGCAAGGAGGAGGATCTACGTAACTGCACATTCCTTCCTAGGGATGGAGAAGAAATATATGCATTTCTATGTGATGCCAACAAAAAAATCATATTTCTAATAAGTATAAAAAAAGTTAAGCCTACAGCCTAGAACCAAGGTGAAAACATCTCCATGGAGCCTAGAAGCAAGACGCCAGTCTAGGTCTGCTTCTCACCATAGTGACATACACCCATGAAATAAAACTGGAATATATTTGGCAGTCAATAGTCATATATGTAAAACCCAAAAATGGAAAACTTAAGTATGTTTTTTAAATACATTGACAACATGGCACATAAATAAAAACTGCATA
Source organism: Centella asiatica (assembly GCA_014636745.2). NCBI lineage: Eukaryota > Viridiplantae > Streptophyta > Magnoliopsida > Apiales > Apiaceae > Centella > Centella asiatica. The sequence goes on from CM025786.1 coordinate 30,029,699, forward strand.
GAAGAAAAAAGATAAATTGAGAAGAAAATACGGGAGGAAGGAGGGGGACTAAGAGTGACTAAGAAAACGAAACAGATAAAATTGGGAATACATCATTTTTTATGATTTAATTATGCGACACATGGAATAAAATTAAAAACATGTGTAAATCTTTAAAGAATTTACTGATTTACATCAATAACTTCATAATAATTAAGCACAGTTATCTTTTAGCTATCAACAACAATCATCTTCTACACCATTATAATAATGGTAATGCACCACCTCGAAATAAATAAAGGTCATTTAGTGTCAATAATTTTGCATCACCTTTATATCGGTAAGGTTGAATCTTTAGAATAACGGACACATGTTTTATATATATTCATGAACAAAGATGAAATCACCCAAAACCTTTCACCGAAGATAGAAAAAAGTTTATTGTTGATTAAACTGAAATCTTTTGGTTCTTTATATGTTTGATACTTACCAGCCAAAACAATGGTCAATGTCTAATTTATATAAATGCATTGAAGTGCGTACATATCTCTTTCAAATTATATAAAGCTCTTCATGAGCGGTTGATATCTAAAGACAAGTGCATTAATTTTCATCAATCGACAATTATATTATGGAAGCAAAAACTAAATTCCGCATATTGCGTAAACTTGTCCGATGAAGGATCACAATTATACATCATACCATATAAAATGCTACAAGAAATGAAGTTAAGTTTTCAAGGATAACAGATCATACCAAGGCTTCAACACCTCCGGTTGCTGCTATTGATTCTCGGTTTCTATCATCAAATGACAAATTCCACAATGCACCAGCAGCTTCTTGTCTATAAGGGAAAACAATAACAGATCTTAAGCAAATAACATCCCTATGACATGCTCCAGACTTAGCAAACATGGGGGAATGGATAGAAAAGACAGCAAAGGCATCTATAAATTACTTTTAACAAAGAAAAACTTCAAGAAAAGTCTGTTACACACTTAACTATGGCTTGAAACTAAATTAGAATAAAAAATTTTAGAAGTGAATAAAATTAGTATTATGTTTACTAAGAAGGTGCTTTCCCGAAGTTCAAGGCATAGCAAAAAAAAAGCGCGAGAGAGAAGATAAAATATACTTGCTATATTCATGACATGCAAAAGCCACTAAAAGCATGAAATCAGAGTCTCACATATGTTACACTCGTAGAGATTGACTTATCAGCAAACAAAAATGACAAAAGCATAACTCATGGAGTCATGGTCAATTGGTGCACGTCACTTTCAGTTTCTCACAGTGTAATACATGTACTCCTTCAAGGAAAGAGAGGGGGAGGAAGGGGAGGGGGGGTTCAGGTTACAAGATGAATATGAGACATAATCCAAAAAGGAGTTTCTAACAGTTTTAAGCAACATGCAGCGGTGGCTGGATCAGTGAGATAATTCCTTGAGTGCCACAAAAATATTTGTGATGATAGATCATACCAAGAAGCAGTTGGATTATAGAAGATGTTACTTGTGCATATATACTGACAACTAACAGTTATTATTCATTTTGATGTCTAGGTAACTTTGCACAATTGTTCCTCTCATATTATATTGTGTTTGTCTTGCAAACCAACTGGTAGGGTGATTTGTCAATGTTGAATTACCTAACAAATGAATATCAAGGGGTGGACAACAGGACAACAGGATAATAGGGAGCAGAAAAGAGCTTGATGACCTGCGTGAGTGAAAGGACACGCTGCCTTACATCTTTTCCTTTTTCCTTCTTAGTTAGAAATTAAAGCATCATGACATCATTAGACCCATCAATTGCATCTTGCAAGTGTCATAAACTTGACACTGAACATGAATTTATCTTTGAACAGTTGCATCGAATTTTTACAAGAAAATTCAGAAAACCACTAAACTAAAAGTAATAGTAGAGCAATTGAAGTACGTAAACACTAAATAGAACTCCAGATTCAAAATATACCACCTGACGCCATCATGAGGAGAACGAGTAAGTTGCACAAGTGCTTCAAGAGCTCCAGCCTCTTGTCCAACAGCAGCATTATTACTATTGCTATCTCCATGAGCAGCTAAATTAGCCAATGCACGAGCAGCCTAGCATATAATCAGATCGGATATACATGAGGAAGTAGATAGCAGATGTTTTTAATACATGGCTCGTAGACCATAATTGGAGTACAGTGTAGGGTTAAGACTTGTGCAAGGCAGCCTTTAAACTTAATTTACTGAAACAGAAATTGACATCCACCCATTCCATTGAAAACATAATTCTTATATCCTACATTGACTCACGGCCACATAATTCTCTCTTAATGAATACATAGTCTCTATGTACCCTACGGTCAAAATGGTTCATCTTGCAAATCAGCTCTTCTGAACTTCTATCTATATAAATAGCTACCATGTGCACAAGAGCTGAAATTGTAGTGACAAAGACCACTACGAGAACCTTTTCATGTTTGGAAGCCCTACCTGCTCTTGCACTCCCTCATACTTGCAGCTTCGAGCAAGCTTTACCAGAGCACGTACACCCCCTACCGCAGCAACCACCATGCTACATTTGTCATCAGCAGCCAAATTTGCCAGTGCTCCAGCCGCACGTTCCTGCAAACAAAATATCAGCTTAGTTTTTCACATTATATCATATGGTATATATACTCCCCTAATCCAATTATATGAGAGAAAAATTTCTTTTAGGATATACCAAATGTTGAAAGTTACACAATAAAATCTTAGGTAACAATGAATTCTACCAATTTGTCATCTTCCTCAATTATGATGTATGTCTCAAGAAAATAAGAAATATAATTAATATTTTTAAATTATCTGCGAATATTTCTATGCAAGAACTTTATCGCCAAGTAGTTTATATATTATAATCTGAAATTAATATGAATAAAGTAGGAGCATTTATTTGTTTTATAACTTCATCACACCATATTAATGAACGCTGTGTGATTAATGCTTGACACAACAAAGCCTTCACAAAAGTGGGTATATTTGCAGAGGTTTTTTTACATGACAAAGGCGCACATACCAGAACCCCATCACCACCGGTAGACCATTTGAAGATTAGATCAACCAATGCTTTTACAGCACCAGCTTCAGCAATAGCACCCTGAATAGAACATATCAGTATATAATACTATAAACTGTGGAACACCTGACAACGAAACTGCAAAATGGGCAACCTTGTGCTCTTCGCCAACAGAAAGATTCCACAGTCCTCCTGCAGCCTCTTCCGCAACAAATCTGTTCATAGATCTTGCCAGATTTGTGAGGATATCAATTCCTCCATCTTCGGCTACCGCTTTTGCAACATTGGCATTCACGGACAAGTTTGCTATTGCCTATACAAGACAGCAGATTGCAGATCAATCAGTCATCTAAATCTAGCCATCAAATCTAGCTAAAATTTTGTTATGTTATATCATCGTAGTCAGCTTAACAAAATACTTAAATCAAACTAATAATGATGGACCTGCATATGAATATAGAACTTCAGTGGGAAAAAGAAAAGTGCAATAAATTCATAACAGCATGATTGAAGCAATTTATAATAATTATTACCTTTGTGGCTTCTGACTGAAGGCCCTCCCTCCAAGATCTTGCAAGGTGTAAAAGGAGCCTTATGCCACCATCCCTCATAACTGCTTCAGCCCGTCCACCATCAATACCAGCATTTTCATCATCAACAACTACAAAATTTGCAAGGCCGGTAGCAGCCCTTTCTTGAACATCCTCTTGCAAGCTCTCTGTTAAACTGAGCAACAGTGCCGCACCTTGGGTGAGCCAGAAATTATCCAAACCTTGTTGATTGCTCTCCGCAATACGCAGAAACGAATGGGAGAGGACCCACTCCAACCAGGTCATAATCTCATTCACGTTTTGATCCTTCTTATTTGACTTCCGCCAGTCAGAGAAAACATTCCTCTCTTTCTTAGTAGGATCGCAAAATAGAGAAGCTACGGTTTTAAATATGTCAGTGAAAAAGGCAAGTAGCAGTTTACCTTTATTACTCTTATGGGCCACCATGCTTGCATCCTCCTCAAGAGCTGGACAGTTTAAAGCACACATGATCTTCAAGCTTTGTGAGGACAAAAATAGTCTAAAAACAACATTAGGAACGATCTCAGTTCTTGAAACATCTAAACCACTCAAGTTTGGCAGTTTACTCCAATGCTCTGAAACTAAAGGCCACTTTATGCTTGTAGTTCCTGCAACCGAGAGAAAGCGAACTGATACCACATTACCTAGAGCCTTCACATCAACGCTTAGACAATCAATGAAACCAATATCAGTCAGGTTCGTACAATTCTTAGCCAAAGCATTAATGGCATCTCCATCAACTTCCCTAATCCCTGAGAGCCGAAGTTTTCGCAGTTTGGGGCAGCAAACAGCAATTGCTTTTATTGCATCACTGCTGATCCTTTCACAGAAATCTGGCCCAAGTTGAAGGCTTTCAAGCACTTCATGTCGAGCAGCAATTACGGAGAGTGTAGCATCAGTAATTTTCCTGCAGTAATCACCATTAATTTCACGCAAACCTCTAGCTTGAAGATGTATTAATGAATCAGCGGTTTCAGCCCCACGGAACCGAAGCTTCTGAAGATTGTAACACCGAGAGACAAGTAAAGTTGCTGTGTTGGCATCGCATTTGTGGGTACGGAGATCCAGTGATTGCCACAAACAAGGAGAAACTCCTAAAGCCCTCCAAGTTCGACAGGTTGATGACAAACTAGCCCGGTCACGATAATTTAAACATGAAAACAACTGTATTACCGAATCATCAGGCAATCTAGTCCAATCAACGACACCCTTTTCCTCCAATTCTTTATTCTCATCATCAATCTCTACATAACTAGGCAAATCCACCCTTCCCTTCCTTGCCACCTTCCTCCGGACTCTCCGACTCATGTCTCAAATTTCCCACAAGGCAATGCAGTAGCTAAAACTCTTCACACACTCTAAAGTTCACTGCTTACATAACATCAGGACTCAAAAATTCATTCCAGTAATGGAACTTACATCAAACCCAGCAAACAGCATTCTTTCACTTCAAATATCCTCAGATTACCAAACCAGTATTGTGATATATCAAAAACCCAGAAAATGATACCTTTTAACCCACAGACTCCGAAATTCCAAAATTCAAACGCCAACCAACATACAAGCAAGGGATTCAAGATACAAAAACAACCAAACTACAACCTCTGAATCTCAAAAACCCAAATCCAGAACTAGTAAAGCAACATACCAGACCAACAATGAACCACAAAAACCCTAACTAATATCCAATAACAATATCAAATAAGAAAAACCAATCCATATTAATATACCAATCCGAATTACAAGTTACAAACAAAATCCCAAATCACTGATGTATTACAGTGATTGAAATACCAAATTTCTCAAACCTCAGAGCTAATCCCTTGCGAATCCGAAAGACAACACCCCAAATCTATCTGCTTTCAGGGAACTTGCACTAATGGCGGCCAGATAGCTATGCAGAGAACATGAAATAGAAAGCTGGAGAGAGAGAAGAAAAGAGTCGAAGAGAATTCAGGTATATATATGAAGGAGGTATAGGAAAGCAAAGCCAAACCCTTGTGTGCCCCTTCCTCTCCCTTCTTCTAATTGCTTGATTTGGTTGGTGTGCTCCAAGTGTAAGATTTGTACCAATTTACTTACAGAGATAATTTTGAGATTGAAAACAAAATGAGAGTTTTAATGAAAAAGCATACTTTTTTCACAAAATTATTATTGTTTTCAAGAATAAAAATAAGCTCACTAGTGATTAATAGGGATGGAATCAATTGCTACAATATCTTGATTATCTTCAACCCAATATCTCTATCAAGGTGCTTCTTTTCCTATTTCTAACACCAATGAAAATTATTTGTATGAGATTTAATTCTTTAGTTTATAATGTGATATTACTTGTGTTTATATGTTTATCTTTGGATTATATTTTTAATTAAAAAAAGCTATTTGCTTAACTACTTAAAGTCTTAAAGAGTTAGATCATAGGTGAATTTAGGTTTTCATCAAAATAAATGGTTAAGTAGGTAATTATTATGCAAAGAGTTGAAGCCACTTTTTTTTTTGGGTAGTGTATTGATAAGTTAATGATTTAGTTAATGGCTTTATTTCTTTTTCATCTAATTGATTTAAGTAATTGATAATGAAATTTATATGAGTAACTAATCGAGATCTTTGATTTCTAAATAAATTCCCTAATGAAGGATCAACTTAGATTTGAGCACAATGAATCACTTCGTGTCAACCTGGTAATTTAATAAACTTTATTTTTTTAATTTGATAGTTAATTCGAAAAAAATTTGAAGTTGCATTTTTTATATAAAGTTATAATGCAGTTTCTTTTTACTTTCTCTTTAAATACCCCACATATAATTGGCTAATGGCTTGAGTGTGTTTTTAGAATCTAAAAATGACATAGTAAACAATATTGGAAAGCATTTGATCTAATGGTAAAAGGATTGTATCCCTTAACAATAGAACGAGGTTCAAACTCCTCTCCCATAGATGTTAAAATTTCTTAATAGTACTAGGAAAAAAAAATCATATTGGTGAAGTGTAGTTTAAACTTGTGCAATGTAATTTGAATGTGTGCAATAGGACTTTAAATTGGTATAATTTTAATTCAAAAATCAACTAAAATTGTTTTTCAATTTTAAATCTTGTAAATAGGAAAAGAATTCGGAAGATAATCGTCTGACGAATATCAAAGTGAGGAGGTTTAAATAATTTTTCTAAACAATCCATTAATTCAAAATTAGTAAGAAAATTTGAAAAGAACAAAAATATAGTATAAATTTGAGTTACATTTCACACAATTACTAAATGTTTTTTCAATAACTCCGCTCTAAATTTGCATATGTTTGATCCATCAATCGTATTAATTTGATTACTACATAAAGAACTAGTAACACAAGTACTCATATTATTTTCTCATATTCTTAATAGTTAAAATTTATAAGTTAAGGAGTGAATGATGTAATAATATTGAATTTTCAATACTTATCTATAGGACCCAAATGGTATATCCAACACTCACAAAGGATCAACTCCAAGACAATCAACAAAAATAAGAACGCTAAAGACACGAGCGATATATACGTGGAAAATATCTTCGGTGGGAAGAGTAAAATTCACGGGACTTGTGAGGAGTCCACCCTTTCTTGTTCTCTAATTATGATAAAATTGATGGCAAAAGAAACCCAAATCAGTCTTACAAAGCTTCATAAACCACCAACTTTATACATAAAAGATGAACAATATATATAGAAACAAAATGAAAGAAGTCACCTCGAAAAGAGAATCTGTCCAACAATATTTGAACAACAATAACTCCCCAATCTAGAACAATCCACCTTTTCAGAATGAAGCATTGTGAGTCCCTAATAAGTTATTCAAATTTAGCCAAAACAGACCACGTTTGCCCTTTGATCAAACTTATTGAACTCAACTAATCTGTTTTTTTTTAAATTGTTGCCCTCTCTCTTTTGTTTTTCTCTACCGCTAATATGTTCCCTCTATTTTTGCTTCTTTTATATCCTAATATAATGTTATAACCCATATAACATAAATTGAGCCTCTATTGAGCTGGACCCATAACAATCTCCCGCTCCAACACATTATGGGGAAGATACATCAAATCCATCATCACTTGAATCACAACCCAGCGAATTGACTACAAAGCTCAAGCTTGTTTCTGGGAACCACCTTGTTAGAATAAATTAGTCTCAAGTGTTTGTAATTTGGGGGGGGGGGGGGGGGGGAGGAATTCAAACACTCAAAACTTTTTCTTCTTTTTCACCCTTTTTGGACAACAGAAAATAGCTACAATACTTAGAAAAACAAAAACAGATAATCAGATGAACACATGAATTCAAGTTAAAATAGATATATTAAAACTTGAGGTTTTTCTGGAAATCTGGTTAATCACAACTGTGATTAATCAGCTACAAATTCTGTAATGAATTACAGCTTCTAATTCACACTCACTAGCTTCTAACTTTCTTTGAAATATTTCTCTCAAGATATATTACAAATCTGCTCTAGTGATTTGTATGCTTCAGTGTTTGTTGATCTGTTGGATTAATTTCTCTTGTGTAATGAGAACTCCTTTTCATATATAGTAGGTCAGTGGTTGAACCCACGTGCATTAGACGTGCTGCTCTTCTCAACTCAGCCGCATATATGTCACATTGTTGTCCTTTAGAAACTATGTGTCAGACTGTTGTTACTTTAGTTGCTTCTTTTTCATCCTCTGATCTGCGTGCATTTAATGTTTGAGAGTTATCATTGGACCAAACAAACTTCAAGAGATATCTTTTCAGTTAATATCTCTTGCTTCTTTAACAAGTTTCATTGATTTAACAAGCTTCTTTAACAAGCTTCATTGATCTGCAATATACTCTGCCTCAGTGGTTGATAATGCTACACATTTTTGTAACTTGGATTGCCAAGAAATGGCTCCCCTGAAAATGTAACCACATAACCCAAAGTAGAATTCATATTATCAAGATCACCTACCATGCCAGCATCTGTATGTCCTTCAAGTATAGATTTGCCACCTCCATAACACAAACTTAGTTTGGAAGTACCCTGCAAGTATCTAAAGATCCACTTCACAGCTTCCCAATGAACCTTACCCGGGTTAGACAAATATATGGTCACTAATTCAACAGCTCGTGCGATGTCTGGTCTTGTACACACAACAGCATACATCAAAGAACCAACTACAGAAAAATAAAGAATGGATGACATACTTGTTTTCTCCTTCTATGTTGTAGGACAATCTCTTTTACTCAGCTTGAAGTGAGTTGCTAATGGTATACTAACAAGTTCAACATGCTTCATATTGAACCTTTCAAGCACCCGTTCAATAAATTTTTCTTGTGATAGCCACAAATTTTCAGCTTTCATGTCCCTAGCAATCTCCATGCCTAAAATTTGTTTAGCCACACCCAAGTCTTTCATGTCAAATGACTTAGGCAGGTATTTCTTCAAACTACAAATCATCTCAGCATCTTGTCTAACTATCAGCGTGTCATTTACATATAGAAAGAGGATTATGAAGTTACCTCCAGGGAACTTTCTGAAATACACACAAGGATCAACATAAGTAACCATTTCTGGTCATAAATGAATCAAATTTCTGGTATCATTGTCTCGGTGCCTCTCTGAGCCCATAAAGACTCTTCTTCAACTTGCAGACAAGTTTTTCTTTCCCTTTCTCTTCAAAACCTCCAGGTTGTTCCATGTAGATCTCTTCATGCAAGTCACCATGTAAAAAAGCAATTTTTACATCAAGCTGCTCTAACTCAAGATCAAGACTTGCAGTTAAACCCAACATAGTTATGATAGAAGTCATCTTTATAACTGGAGAGAAGGACTCATCAAAATCAATGCCCTTCTTCTAGTTGCATCCCTTTACCATCAGTCTAGCTTTCTGCTTCACTATCTTCTCGCCATTTTTTTTGTTCTTAAAAACCCACATGTTTTTCAAGACTTTCTTGCCCTTGGGAGGTTTAACTAGCTCGTATGTTTCATTCTTTTTCAAGGAATCCATCTTATCCTTCATAGCCTCGAGCCAAATATTTTTTTCTTCGTGTGTCAACACTTCTTGATAATCCTCTAGCTCCCCCTCATCGGTAACTAGAATGAATTATGAGCTTGAATACTTTGTTGAAGGTCTCCGCTTTCTTGTTGACCTTCACATTTGTTCATCCTCTACTTAAGGAATATGTTGCTCCCCCTGTTCATGAACTTTTTCCCTATGAATTTCTTCATCAGATGAGATATCATAATGATCATCATCTTCATATTCCAAGACATCACCATTAGATTGTGTCATCTCAACATCATCAGTAGTCTCTTCTACATTTGTTGGTTGGTTAGCATAAGTAATAGGAGGAAGAATAACATCAGTGGCATCAAATAATATATCTGAAGTAGGATTATACCTTGTAGTCAGAAGATCTACACCCCTCTCATGCTCAAAGAAAGCTACATCTCTATTTCTCACTGTCTTCTTCTTTTCTGGATCGTATAACCTATAATCATACTCTTCATCACCATAACCAATAAATATACATGAATTAGTCTTGGAATCAAGCTTTGATCTCTGTTCTTTAGGCACATGCATGTATGTCTTACATCCAAAGACTCTTAAATGTAAATATATAGGATTACATCCCTTCTACATTTTCTCAGGAATATCAAAATCAAGAGGAACTGATGGAGCTTGGTTGATAAAGTATATAGCACAATTCACTGCTTCACCCCAGAATGTCTTTGGTAGATTAGACATTCTAAGCATACACCTCATCTTCTCCACAATAGTTCTATTCATCCTCTCTGCTACACCATTGTGTTGTGGAGTATTGGGGACTATATTCTCATGTCTAATATCATGTCATGAACAATAACTCTTGAATTCATCGAAAGTATACTCACCACCATTATCAGTTCGAAGACATTTCAGCTTTCTTTGTTTCCCTTTTTACCATGGCATGAAATTTTTGGAAAACCTTAAACACTTTACTTTTGTTGTTTAACATATACACCCAAGTCCTCTGAGTAGCATCATCAATAAAGTGACAAAGTATTTACTTCCACAAAGAGACTCCACCTCAATGGGACCACAAACATCAGAATGTACTAACTCCAATTTTTCTTGTTTCTTAGTAGACTTTCTGGAAAATAAAGCTCTATGTTGTTTTCATGTTAAACAATTATCACAACGGTCAAGAGAAATAGATTTATCAACATGAATAAATGATTTACCTACTAAAAGTTTTAAGTCCTTGTCATTCATGTGTCCCAATCTTCGATGCCACAAGTTAGGAGAGTTGGTTTCTTAAACTGCATTAATTTCACCAGATCATACACTTAAGTATGTTTTATACAAAGAGCAACATAACTCACCTCGAGCAACTGTCATCGAACCATTGGACAATTTCCATTTACCATCTCCAAATGTATATTTGAATCTTTCTTGATAAAGAACATTTGCAAACAACAAATTAAGGTGTAGGTCAGGAATATGGCACATATTCTTCAATGTAAGCATGCACCCAACACTTGTCTTTACTCAAATATCACCCAAGCCAACTATATCTACTGAACTTTGATTTCCCATCTTAACACTACCAAAATCACCAGCTTGGTAGTTCAAGAAATACTCCTTTTTAGGAACACAAGGATATGAAGCACATGTATCCATAAGTCATTTTGTATTTGAACCATCAACATGATGACACTCACTAGTTGCACAAATCAAACTGACCTCATCATCACTTTTAGAAACAGTTGTTGCAGTATTTTTGTCAACTCCCTCTTTTTATGCGTCTTGTTTCTTTCCCTGTTATTTCTTCCAACGGTAACAATACTTCTTAGTATAACCAGACTTGTTACAGTAGTGACATGTCCTAGTCTTTTTTCCATCTCTAGCCTTGGACCTTGCCTTTGAGTTACCACGTACTTTGGGACCTCTACTATTGCCATTACCTCTATTCTCAACAATAAGAGCATGTGAATTGTCAACTCTCATTTCCTTTCTTCTTATCTCTTCATTGAACATGCTCCCTTTGATCACATCTAAAGAAAGCACACCATCGAGAAAAGTTGTTAATGGTCACAACCAAGGTTTCCTAACTATCCGGTAAGGAACTTAATAAGAACAATGCATGCAGCTCATCATCAATAACAATCTTCATAGTTGTCAACTTGTTAATAATATCTTGAAAGTCACAAGATGCTCAGAGATCGACTTTCCACCCTTCAACTTCAAACGTAACTAACAAGTTTTTTGATTAACGAAGCCTTATTATGAGTCATTTTCCTTTCATATAGACATTCCAATTTCTTCTACAAATGATATGGATCTGACTCTTGAGAAATATGATTGAATATGCTAATATCAACCCACTATCCGATAGTCCCCAAAGTCTCTCTTTAATTTTTCCCATTCTCTGTCTTCCAAGTTATCTAGTTTGGTTGGTTTAAAGATGCTACCATCTGCATTAATGATTGTCTCAATTGGGTCAAACAAGTCCCTGCAATATAACAAGTCCCCTATCATCGACCTCCGAATTGAATAATTGGTCGATGTCAATTTTGCCATCGAACTATTACAACCAGAATCCATTTTACAGCCAAACTAAACTCAAATTCTGATACCAATTGTAAGACCTAAATGGTACATCCAACACCCACAAAGGATCAACTCCAAGATAATCAACAAAAATAAGAACGCTAAAGGCACGAGCGATATATACGTGGAAAATATCTTCGGTGTGAAGAGTAAAATTCATGGGACTTGTAAGGAGTCCACCCTTTCTTGTTCTCTTATTATGATAAAATTGATGGCAAAAGAAACCCAAATTAGTCTTATAAAGCTTCATAAACCACCAACAAGTTCATACATAAAAGATGAACAATATATATAGAAACAAAATGAAAGAAGTCACCCCGAAAAGAGAATCTATCCAGCAGTATTCGAACAACAATAACTCCCCAATTTGGAGTCTACCTTTCAGAATGAAGCTCAGTAAGGCCCCAACAAGTTGTCCAAATTTCAGCCAAAATGGACCGCATTTTCCCCTTGATCAAACTTGTTGAACATAGCTGATATGTTTTTTTTTTTAAACTGTTGCCCTCTCTCTTTTGTGTTTCTTTACCGCTGATCTACTCCCTCTCTTTTTGTTTCTTTTATACCCTAATATAATGTTATAACCCATATAACATAAATTAGATTTCTATTGGGTTGGACCCATAATAATATCGACCATAAATATACAGTTTATGGAAGTGCTAGTTAAGATATAGTTCTTATATTAATTGTGCTAAATATAATTTGAATGAAATTAGGGAAATAAAACTAACCATAAATAATCAACAAATATCTAGATAACTCTTTTTTTTTTCTTTTTTCTTTTTGGCTACTAAAGGGGCATTTAGCCCTAAAGAAAGAAAAATTAACCATTACATGTCCTTTGAAAAGAAAATCAAATGTAATCACCATCTAGATAACTCTTACACACACATAAAATTAAAGATATAGATCTTTGGGATATATGATTCACAACAATGTGAATGAACAATGTTAGGGCTGGCAATCTCCGACACGATCTGAATTTTTTACACGAACCTGACCTGAAAAATCCAGGTTCGGGTTGAGTTTTTTGACCCGTATAATAAACAGGTCGAGTTAGGGTCGACCTGTTTATTATACGAGTCATGTTCGGGTTACTCGGTAACCCGAATAGTTGTAATATACATATATTGTACGGGTAATTTGGGAATTAATTGTAAAATTTAACCCTAGAACACGTATATACCGAAAATCTTGTTTCACAGTTTCAGCATTTTCTTTCTTTCCTTTTTCTTCCTCGTCACGGCAGCTTTGACTCACGGCGGCCGCTCATCGGCCTCACCGCCTTATTTCAAGGCTTAATAGCTCAATCGGTCCTTCAATCACTCAATTGCTCAAGGCTCAATCGCTCAATCGATGTCGACTTTCTGATTGCTCCGATCGATCCTCCACCGCAAGAGTTGACCGAAACAAACCAACTGCTGCTTTCGACGGCAGCAACCCATCCGCCACCACCTCTGAAGAAGAACGATCGACGCCACCTCTGTTTGCTCTTCGATTTGCTGTTTACTGATAATCTGTTTCCGCTGCTACGGCCGATTCATATTTAATCTTCAACCTAGCGACGACAGCAACCCAGGAGCAATCCGCCGCAGATCGTTTATTCGAGGTTTGAATTTGAACTTATTTGTTCGACCGGGAAAATCTATTCATCTTCGATTCTTTTAATTTGCTACTTTGAGATGTTTCCTCTGTGCTGCTCATTTTCGTTTCATTTGCTGATTTACTGCTCTTTACAATTGCAAATCGATAGTCCCTGTCTTTCTATTTTAACTCTGTTTTCTTATTCTGGTTTGAATCCCAAGAAGCATAAGTTTGCTGGAAATTTGATATTTTGAAGCTCTTTTGTTAGTCAATTGATTGAGTTTCCAGTCAATTGAAGATGTATTTAGATATTTCGGACTTTGATTCTTGCTCTAGGTTGTGTTCGAAGTCGAAAATCTCTGTTCCTTGTGGTCGTTTGATCATATCGAACAATTTTGTCTTTTTTGCTTATCGATTACTTGAACAATTTCATCCGATATGAGTTCAATTTTTCAATTAAGAAGCATGGTAGGCACTAGAATCGTCTGCATTTCTTTCTATGCATTAAAATCATTCAACTTGTGAACCTGAGTTCTCTGTTTTTTTGAAATTCTCTATTTCTTTGAAATTTTCTGTTTCTGCTCAAAGTTTCACTCTTTAATATTGGTATGTGGAAAACTATTCTTTTTTGTGATGGATTATGCTTCTGTTAATGTTGTTGCTTTTGATTCTGTAGACCGATTCTAGATTATGATTCTTAATATTCTGATATTGGTCTTGTAGGAATGCAATCCATTGATGAAGAAGAGCAGTTTTATATTGCTCTGGAAGTTAACAGCAGTGAAACCGATGATGATGATGAGTCAATTGAGATAGGAACTGGGACACAAGAATCACAAGGTGATGAATCAACTGCTGCAAGTAAAGGAAAAGAGAAAGGGAAAGCACGGAAGAAAAGAAAGCTGACTTCATCAGTTTGGCCTCACTTTCGTTTGCTGCCAAAGAAACCTAACGAGAAGCTTTACTGTGAGTGTAAAAAATGTGGTAAAAAATACCAAGCTGGTAGTGAGAATGGCATAGGTAATTTACGCCGCCATCTTAAAAGTTGTGTGAAAATGACTACCACTGATATGGGACAGTATTTGATTCTTTCGGATAAGAATGCTACTTGTTTAGGCACTGGAAATCCTCAATTTTCTCAAGAAAAGTTTAGAGAGCTAGTTGTTCATGCTGTTATTAGACATGATATGCCATTTTCTTTCGTGGAGTATGAGGGCATTTGGAATGTTTATAAGTATCTTGAGCCGAAAGCTGCTGAATTTACTAGGAAACACTGCAAAATCTGATATTAAGAAGATGTATGCCAAAGAACATGATAGAATTCGTGTTGAATTGCTTGTTTGTCCTTCTAGAATAGCTTTGACATCCGATGCTTGGACTTCTATAGTCACGGATGGTTATTTGAGCTTAACTGCACACTTCATTGATGCAAATTAGAAATTGCAAAAAAGAATTCTGAATTTTTCTTTTCTTCCTCCTCCACATACGGGACAAGTTTTAAGTGAAAGGATTTATTATTTGCTTTGTAGTTGGGGTATTGAAAAGAAGTTATTTTCAATTACTTTGGACAATGCATCGGCTAATGATACATGTGTTGGAATCTTAAGAAAACAGTTGATGTTGAATAATGTTTTGGTGTATAATAGTAATCTGTTTCATGTAAGGTGTTCGGCTCATATAGTTGATTTGGTTGTTCAAGATGGTTTGAAAGAGATTGATGAATCTGTGGATAAAATTAGGGAATGTGTCAAATTTGTTAAGGGGTCAAGTGCAAGAAAGTTTAAGTTTGAACAATCTGTTTCACAAACCTCTTTGGATTCTAAGAGAGCTTTAAAGCAAGATGTCCCTACTAGGTGGAATGCAACTTATATGATGCTTTCAAGTGCTCTATACTATCGTAAGGCTTTTGAGAATCTGCAATGTGTTGATGCAAGTTTTAAGAGTTGTCCAACTCCAGATGAATGGGAAAAGGTTAAAAAAAATTGTTGCTTTTTAGAGAGTTTTTATGATGCCACGAATACATTTTCTGGAACTTGCTATCCAACAGCCAATATGTATTTGCCTAAGGTTTTTCTAATTCAACAAAAGTTGCATGAGGGGATGGTTGGAACTGATTCATAGATTGAAAGCATGGCTGGGAATATGGTGGATAAGTTTGACAAGTATTGGTCAAATTTTAAACTTTTGTTGTCAATGGCAGTGGTTTTTGATCCTAGATACAAGTTTACATTCTTAGAATTTGCCTATGGAAAGCTTTATGGTCCAGGTTCAACACAGTTGATTGATGTGAAAGATGCCCTATTTGCTCTTTTTGATGAGTACAAGTTATCTTCACCTAGTAATATCGGATCATCTTCTTGTTCTACTGATAGTAATGAGCATCGAAGAGAAATTGATGAAAGGGATCATTGTTCTAGTTTGATGATGGTAAGTTTACTTGATATATCATCTAAAATTAATTGTCATGATCTGAATTTTTAAGTTTGTCATGATCTGAATTATTTTTTTCTCTGTTTTTGTTTGCTGTTGAAGGAATTTGATGACTTTGAAGGTAGTGAGTATGTTTCAAGTGGCAAAAAAAGTCAACTGGAGATGTATTTAGATGAGCCAAAAAACAGGAAAACCGATAAAATCAATGTGCTTGACTTTTGGAGATCTCAACAATATGGATATCCGGATCTTGCTAGGGACATCCTTTGTGTTCCCATCTCAACTGTTGCATCCGAATCGGCTTTTAGCCTTGGTGGTAGGATTCTCGATCAATATCGAAGTTCTATGACACCGGATATTGTTGAAGCCTTGATATGTTGTAGAGATTGGTTGTTTGGAGAAAAAGGTAAAGTATTACCATTTCAGTTCATTTATCACTTGTTTAAAGTTTAAAGTATTCATTATAATTTTTTCCTTCTCTATAATCAGATTTAGATCGTTTGAATTTGGGAAAGTTGACTAAAGACATTATGGCTTTGAATCTCAACAATGGAGGAGGTAATGGTGGAGGTGGTTCTATATTGATCGAGGGAGGAAGTTCCAATATGAATTGATGTGTTGATTGGTGTCCACTGTCCAAGAAGGCTAATGTTTGAAGAGTGAAGTTCATTTAGGATTTTAAGTTTGTATTGGTTGTATTATGAGATAATGTGTACTGCTTTCATTCTGTGGTTTCATCCTTTATATTACGAATTTATGATGGATTGTAATTTTTAATTTTTAAGACACTAGACAGTTAAGCAGGTTTCATTATGTGGTTTCATCCTTTAATTTTTAATTTTTAAGACACTAGACAGTTCATTTAGGATTTTAACTTGTTTGTTTTGCGGGTCAAACAGGTTGACCCGGGTCGACCTGATTTTTAAAAAGTCAGGTTAAGGTTAGTATTTCTGACCTGTATAATTAAATGGGTCGTGTTCGGGTTGGTACTAATATACCTGCCAACCCGAACCCGCTAACTCTAACCCGACACGAATTGTCAGGTCTAAACAATGTACACTAGTTTTGATTCACAAAATATTCACACCTTTCGACTATCTTCTTTCAAATGTAATTACATCTGAATAGTAGAATTGGCTTCTTTAAAAAAATGTAATGTCTTTTGACAATGTATCAATTATTAATAAAAATTGCCTTCACGGTAAGTTTATAAACGTCAAAATCAAGTCATGACTTATTGTCATCGCCTCGAAAATGGATACTATAAGCATCAAGAACAATTGTGTGTCATATTGCGTATGAATCTTTTACAAATGAACAATTTAGAAAGTCTTGCAACACTCATATTTTTCAAAACAGCAAAAATATAACCATCTCTTTAGACCCAAACAACATACAATTAGATGGGGTTAACTTGTCTACGTTTTGATATTTTATGTACATTATCATACTAAAACGAATTGACAGGATACAATTTGGTGGCCTTTTGCATCTTATAAATGTTGTAACAAGAACATGTTATGAAAAATTGCTTTGACGGTCTAATTTGCAACTTTTTTTTTGTCTCATCAGTGTAGAATAAATTTAAGTGGTGATATTTCTTACTAATAAATTTGTACATAACAGCATTCAAGCTCTTTCTCCTGTGTCGTTCTCATCACAACTAAAAACACATTTTTAAGGTAAGCAGTAATCCACAAAGCCTTATTGCAAATAGATCTCAGTGAAAATCAACTTGTAAATAGAATAATGGAGAGGGTAGTATCTCCCACCCCAATCGTTGCTTTTCTTTATGTTACTTCGCTTCAGCAACTCAAATTTCCGATATTCCTTTTTCTTTCTCATCAAAGAAATGTACCGTATATATACCTCGTAAGGGGTTTTGACTTTTCTCTTGGGTAGGTAGTGGGAGAGAACTAACAAAGGGTAACCAGACTTTTATATGTCATCAGTCGAGGGCTCCTTCCCCTTCTTTAAATTTATCCCCTCCTCGCGGACCCTTTCTCTATATACCGGATACTACCCGTACAATTGTAATAGTTAGGATTATTACCAAAAAGAAAAAGAAAAAAAAAGGGGTACTGATAAGCATGTCACCCTAAAGCATATTTGTTGTGAGGACTTCTATCATCTGGGTAATAAAACCACCAATGAAGTGTTAAACAACTGGTCGTACTTCTACGTGCACTGCATCTGGGTAATGATCTGATCATTGATGAAACATTCATTAGTGATGTAATCAACTTCATTTGCATCAACAGTTATGGTCCAACAAGAACTGGTCCATGAAAGAACTCGCCTTATACTATTGCTATGTAATTTATGAAGAACAAGGATTTCTCAGACACTTAAATAGTGATCTTTATGAGAAATTCAACAATTTTCTGTATTTTTCTCATTGTCCCTCTCTTTCTTTTGTGTTTCTGTAATTTGGTTGCCCTTAAAATGCCAAATAATGTAAAAAGACATACATAGAGGGTAGAGACAGAAAGAGCAAACACATTTTCCTAACTACACTTTCCATCAAGGTGTATATACGTTAAAATGCCTCTTTTTTGTATTAAACTTGTAGCAAAAATGTACTAAATATATTACATACATGGACAAAAGGCATGAAAATTGACAATACTTGCTGATACTGTGCCTAATTTAAATTTTGAAGTGGTAGTTGGAGGAAAGCTGGGCATGGCCGCGCCAATACGGTACGGCCAGCCCACGCCTTTAATATGTTCTTATTTGTTGTTTTTCCTATGAGAAGTCACAGGGGGGTGCCATCTCAGAGGCACACTTCATGTTTTCTTGCTTCTTTCAATCATGTCACAAGGGGTTCACTGATAGTTTACATCTACGAGCACCCCGTAAAACTAATTTTAAAGGAAGAAACAACAATTTCTAACATTACTGTGGTCAATGCAGTGTTGCTTGTTGCAATAAACCCAATTTTTATGATGTCCACTCTCTGAATATGTCCTATTTCATGGTTGTGTCTAAATAATTTGGTTCAGAATGAAGAAGAGATTCAATCACTTGAGTATACATATTATTGATCAGTGATCAATACTCACTTTAGAGCTAGAGCTGATACACTAAATCACACTACTACACATAGTATTCTAGTTGAATTAAACTATTCAACAGAAAAGAACAAATTAGCTAAATTAGCTCAGTTCATTTTACTTCTCTAACTTCACAAAATACCTCAAAAGGTTGGAAATCAAAGAAATACTTAAAACAGTATAAACCTGAACTCAATTGACTTGTCATTATATTGGTAATAACAGGACAGAAACAATGAAGACGAAATGGCCCTGTTTTTAGTTCTCATAGCACTTGCTGGCAAAATATTATGCTTTACAATAGAAATTGAAGAAATTAAATTAGTGAATTATGAGTATCTATAATTGTATATTTCGTATAATATACATGATATTCAACTTTGCTTACAAAAGAATAGAAGCTAATTTCATCATAGAGATCAACCTTACTACTTGACGTGTGGTGGAGTAGCTTGTAAATTTGAAACGAGCAAATAAGAATTTAAGGGTAGAGATGAGTTCACTACTGGGGACATGCTCTGTTGAATATCTATAAAATTTGTAGCACCGTTAGCCTTAAGATAAACAAAAACCAAAAACAGGAAGATGTGGAAAATCAAAATGCAAAGAACAAAGAAGAAAAATAAAATGAATAATACATTGGCAACCCATTCCATGCTTTGAAATTTGAATTAAGAGAAAATTTGTATTCCTTCATAAAATGTGCCATTCAATTCACTTCCGAAACATTGAATCAAGCAACATAAAATACAATAATGTAACCAAATTGCTAAGAACATATAGCATATAATCAACTTACAACATTTTGTGGTTTTCTTTTTGCTGGAGCATGAAGTTATCTATAAATACCAGATGATTCGTATGCCTACCAAGAGTTCAATTCTTTCATTGATGCAACTTTCTGAAGCCTCATCTGCTCCCTGAACTTGGCTATAAATTCATCAGCTTTCTTGTCAACCTCATCAGATTCCGAGTAAGTATCATCACTAATGTGAGTAGTTTCCTCTTTGTCTACACTAACTCGAATGCTTTCTAACTCTTTTACGAACTTTTCAGACTCAACTGAAGTGGTACCACTAGAAATTTGCCTTTCTGCATGCTCAGTCTTCCTTAACCTTGAGTCTAGCATGTAAACATTTTCTACATTCTTTCTGGAGGTGTCAGCTGCAAGATTTTCTAGTCCAGCCCTCATGCAAGTACTCTTTGGGGATCCTGTTTCGTCTTTATCATATTTCTTTCCAACTTTGTAACCTATGTGGGTTGGAAAAGCCTCTTCGTTTTCCCTAAGCTCCATAAATAATTCATTTGATCTAATTGTTCTAACAGACTTGCCCCTCTTCAAAGGCTTAACAAGAGTTGCTGGTTTCACATCTGAGTTCAAAGAACTGATCCCCCTGTTCTCCAACTTGTTTTCTTTACACAAATTGAAGTTATTTTCAGAAGTTTCCTTCACATTCATCTCAGAAGATGAACCAATGCTATGTCGTCCCTTGACATGAATGGTAGGTTTCACACTTGAGTTCAAAGAATCAAAGTGACTGTTTTCTCTGTGCAACGAGTCCTCTCTTTCACTTGTACCAACACCTTTCAACATATTCTCAGCATTCACCTCAGAAGATGAGCCAATCCTAAATTTTTTCTTAACAAGAGACGCGGCAGGTTTCACATTCAAGCTCAAAGAATTGCCCTTGTTTTCTCTGCGCAACAAGTCCTCTTTTTCACTCTTACCAGAACGCTTCAAGTTACTTTCAGAACTTTTCTCAACATTCAGTTTAGTAAATGAGCCATTGCTAAAGCTTCCCTTACCAAGAGTCACATCAGAGTTCAAGGAATTGGTGCTATTGTTTCCTCCGTGCAATAATTCATCTATTTCACTCTGGCCAAAATTCCAGAAGTCAATTTTAGAACTTTCTCTAGTATTCATCTCAAAAAATGAGTTAATGTCAATTTGTGCCTTGACAGAAGTTGTAGGTTTTGCATCTGCATCCGACAAATCATTGCCATTGTTTTTTGTGTGGAAGTGTGAAAAATCCTCTTTTTCACTCTTGCCAGAACCATTCGAGTTAATTTTATTCTTAGAAGATGAGCCAATGATAAATTGACCATTACCAATATTTGAAAGCTTCACATCCGAGTTCAAAGAATTGAGGCCCTTTTGTTCTCTGCACAAGTAGTCCTCCTTTTTGTTCTTATCACAACCCTTCAAGTAAATGTCAGTACTTTTCTTGACAGTCGCCACAGAAGACGAGTCAGCACTAAATCGCTTTCTATTAGATCTACTAACTGAAGTTTCACTTCTCAATGGTGCTAATGATGACTGTGAAGCTGTTGGGAAAGACCCCTGAAGATACTCCTTCTCAAACACTTCCATATCTGAGCATAGCACTTCTGGAAACACAGTGGTGGAAGTAGTTACCGAGGATCTTACAGGCAGCTTAGGACACTTAAATTCAATTCCAACATCAGAGAGAGACTTTGAAGGAGGCTTAACAATATTCACTTCTTCTTTCATTTCCATTCTACCCGATCTTGAACCCCAGCGGATTGGAGAAGAAACAACAGTGTCCTTCAACTTTTCCTCCAAATTTATAGGAACCAAGCCTCTGATCTTCACTTTGTTCTTTTTATCAATACCATCACAACCCTCCAAACTTGCACTAACCCCACCTTCATTTTTGCTTTCATAACTAGTAGCAGTAACTACATTTCTTGATCTGAGGCTCCTTACAGGCAAATTCAATGGTTTATAACCATTACTTGATTTAGAAATATCCCATTTGTCAACAACATTATTTGCATTAGCCACAACCGCCATAGCCTCACCTATAAAATACTGAGAATCACCAGCTTTAGGCAACTTCTCATCAAACCCGTGTGGGTTTTCAAACCCATTTTGTAATTTTAAAGATCTATAATCATTATCTTCACCAAAAACAAGACTTTCATCAGAATTCCAATTCTGGGTCACTTTTTTCCCATAAGACCCATATGGATTTTGAAACCCATCTTCAAAAAATGAAGAAACATGTGAAATTCCAGACAAGTATGTTCTTGAACTATCAATATTTGAGCAAGTAATAGCATCCAGTTTCACACTTCTTCTACTAAATAAACCATAAGACACAACAATGCCAATGACAAAAAGAAGAACAAGTTCCCAGAGTTCATTAAATATAGTGCTACTCATGAAATCAGGAGCTTGTGAAGGGAAAAAAGGAAGAAGAACAAGAACAAGTAAGATAAAAAATGACTTAAAAAAGAAATGAGTGTAAGACTTACTCGGGTTTTTTTGAAGAGAAGACATTAATTCTTGATTTAGAAAATGGGCTTTGTTAAAATGGTCTGAATCCTCCATTGTTGAACAGACCACAGAGCTCTTAATTCTTTAGATTAGGTGAAACAGAAAGAATGAGCTGGTGGCAAAAATGAGGAAGAACGAAGAGAGAGAGGTGGAAAAGGGAGAAAATTTTAAAAAAGTGTCATTATTATTTTTACCCGTTGGTCGATGGAAATTGTTTTGTTTTGGAGAATATGAACATTTATAATAATAGTAGCCTATAGTTTTGCGTTCTCATTCTTTATTATTGTTGAAAGCTCTGAAGTTGAAGGTGTTTTTTCTTTTCTTATTTTTTTTTTTTGGGTACAAAAGTTGAAGGTTATCCATTTTTCTTTTGGTTATTATGTATCATTTGATAACCCCCAAATCCTCCACCTTTAGTTTAAATTCGAATTTCAAATGGAAGAATTCCAAAGATATTTAGAGTTAAATAGATCTCAACAATATTACTTCTTATATCCACTTATCTTTCGGGAGTATATTTATGTACTTGCGCATGATCATGGTTTAAATAGATCAATTTTACTCTTGTAGAATTATTTGTACGAAACCTTTTCCCTTTGTTAAATGTAATTGACATAAAAAAGATAATAAATTTATAAAAATACTTGATTCATTCAGATATATAGATTTTTGTAAATTTTTAATCTCACGAAAATTAGTTAATCCAATTTAATGCAATCTTGATTATTTATAGTACAAAAAGTTGTCAGATATTGGGATGGTTGGAATGAAAATTATATAATTTCATTTTTTTTTATTAACTAAATTATCATTATCAACAATAACCGAAACATAAAAAGACATATACATCTTCTTTAGAAGGTTTTAACTTTTCTTGGTCTAGCATTTTCTTAGGTCGTACCTCTTTCATCTATTTTTATTTATTGTCCTAAAAATGTATATATAATATTAATATCATTTTATAAATTATGTTGATTTAAAATTATTCAATTTTCTTTTTCATAGTAAATACTATAGACATTGAGAGTTAAAAGGAAACATCAAATACCATAAAATTTTATTTCATTTTTAGGAAAATTACCTCTTAATTTTCTTAGATTAATTATACCAGAACAAACAGAAAAGTAAGAAACCACAATTAAGAAAGAAACAACTTTTCTTTTCCCCTTTTCTTCCATTAAAATGTAAAAATATAAACACTACAGTAACAGAACACTGCTTTAGCAGTAGGAGAGAACATGGCGGATCATGTAGAAGCAGACAACGCAGAAGCCATTATCACCAGAATCGAACACAAATCCCGCAAGATCGAGACTTTACTCAAACAGTATTTCTTCTTCTCCTCCTTTCAATCCTACCCATTTACCCCAATTCCCCATTTGGTTCAAATTTGCACCCATTCATTAAATTTTTTTTTTTTTGATGTTCTTCTTCAGGTACAAACCAGTTGAAGCCCTCAAAACTGCTTTGGAAGGGGCTCCACCCAAGACCCGAGATGAACGATGCAAGGTTCCTACAATTAATTTATTTTGTGAACAATTTACCCTTTGCATTTCTCGATCTGTTTGTAATTTTTTCATTTTTTTGGTTTGTGGGGTAGTCTGCACAATGGATAGTGGTTCATAGAGCATTGATGGCTATAAAAGATGTGGATTTCATGTTTTCTTCTTTGGATCCTGAGTATTATGATATTCTTATGAAGTAAGTGGCACCCTCTTCTTTTCTCCTTCAAGTTTTATAGTTTGTTTCTGATTTTCTGACCCCTTTTTGGACTATTTTAATTTTTATCGGATTGGCTGAATCAATGGTTTGCCCATTCTGTAAAGATTTTTGGATTTTACTTATGTAGCATGAATGTTTCAAAGGGGCTTATGTAAAAACTGCTGAGAACTACATAACTTTTTGTTGATGCCCTTAGACAAATCACACAATTTGAATAGTTTACTGGATCAGTTGAATCATTAGTTTGCACAATTTGTGAAGATTTTTAAGTTTAATTTCTGCAAATGAACATTTCAAATCGATTTTCGTAGAGATGCAGGAGAACTTTTTCGATTGAAACTTGGGAATTAGAAATCATTCTAAATCTTCTGTTTGGAGGTTTGCTGCTTGCTTAAGTTTTTGTTCATGCCCTTAGTCAAGTTACAAAATTTTGCAATTTGGTGTACATTTAATGTGCATATTGTTAGGGCAGAAATTAACTGGAATTTGATAGTGAATAGAAATAGGGAGAGAGAAATGGTAAGAATTTAGGGATGATGAAGGGCAAAAAAAAAGATTTATCAAAGATAAATAAAGGAGGAGGTGGAGTTTACGAGTGTGGATGCTCTTTGGCTTATAAATCCCATTATTCATTCAGTTTTGGGCTTTTGGCAGAGCTATTTCTATAGGTTAATCACATTCCAATTATTGAAGGTAGTAAGTCTAGTAACTTATTGAATAGCATAATCTAAGTATGAAGTTTGTGAGTATTAGTTTCTTTTAATTATATTTGTTTAATGGGCCTAGCGTTTTGTTATGAGGTGATTGGACAGCTTGTGGTTACAGCAGTTGTTCTCTAGTTGCCTTCTCTCATTAATCCTGAGCTAGAACTTAGAATTGAATCCAAGGAAGCAGCTTCCATTATCAATCAGAATAAAAATATAAAATGAAATGAAGCAATGGCAGGTCAGGAGGTATGAAACCAAAATCTTCGAGACTCGGTATATGGTTCTTAATAACATATTAATTAGGATTAGGCCATCCAAATCTCAAAAATGCCCCTTTGTATAAGAAGAAAGAGCGAAGCAATGAGAGCTGTTAGAAACTGCACAATGAGCAGAGGTTGAGACATGATCGACCATTATAGATCAAGATAAAAATCACTGCATTATACCCCTTTTACTGGGGTGTCCACTATCTCACTACCAATTATGATATTTTCTACAACCATGTACAAGTTTTAATGCACATAATACAAGCATGATATGTGTATTTGGTTGTGGAAATATCAATTTAGCCCAAATGGAGCTTTCTTCAAGCATTGAATTCAGAAGTGTTGTTTGTATTCATAACTGGGACATGTGTGAAACAGGGTAAATTTCAGGATCTGTTTTAGAACTGAACAAAGGGGCTTGTCTAAGTTCTTTGCAATTTCTAGTCATACAATAAGCACGATCGTGTTTTACTATTAGAATTGCTAGCAAAAATGAGATGCTAGTCAATATTATTTTAGGTTCTTGAAGCTTATGCGTTTACAGCGTTTCAATTTTCATCATTTTCCTTGTAAACAAGTCATCTTAAATTATGTATTATAATTGTTGCGGTATTATAATTAGTAGATAATTTCTGAATTAGTTTTATGTAACTCCTCCATAAAGCTACCGTTTGGCTAGAAGTACGCTTGTTTCTTATTATTTGGCTAATGCTGATCTTTCTATCACAAATCTGCAGGTACTTGTATAGAGGCTTGTCAACAGGAGATCGCCCCACATGCGATCAATGCCTTCGGATTCATGAAAAGCTAACACAAAGAGCTGGTTTAGGGTGTATACTCCGTTGCCTCACGGACACTGTAAATACAGTTTAATCTCTTCAACTCCTGCCATCTTGGATCGCTAGGTAGTAAATTGATATGTCTGGACAAGTATCTGTATGAAACTTTCATGATTTGAATCAGAAAATGCACTCAAAGAATCTGTCCAAACTTGCACAAAAAGACATATCTTACATTATGAATGTTACTGTTTTCATTTTATCTAGAGCTAGCACAAATGTTATTGTTATTGTTATTGCTTTTTCAGGGAAGTTTCCCAAGTTTACTTTGAAGATGGCTGGCTGATGCAGCAAAGGAACTTAGTACATTTAAGTTTCTAATGATCCAACAGAGAATATATGAGTTTATGTGATTGAAAAAAACCCTTTTGATAAGTGTAGTATTACAATACTAAGTTTCAGAGTATGTTTTGTATAAGCTTTCAAGCTTATGTACATGACTAAATCTCTTATACGGTGAGAGTGAAGTTCGATTAATCCTTCCTTCCAGGCTCTTGGCTGTCCTCTACCGCCTTAAGTCTAATTCTATCTATCTCTAATTAATCTTGAATAATTCCAATTAAATTAATCTTGAATAATTCCAATTAAATTAATCTTGAATAATTCCAATTAAATTTCCATGTAGGCGTTAGGCGGTCTCTTATTGTTTGAGCCTTACCGTTTGAGTCCACTAGCATCTTTTGTAACACAGTAATAATATTCAACAGTAAGACCTTTAATTTCTTGGGTTCATGCGGCTACCTTCAATCTCTTGGATCCATGAGGTATTCACAAAATCTCCAAAAATCTACTTACACTACGTTCTATGTTTTGACCATGTGAGTTGATTCAATTATTGTGATCTTATAACTTATATAAAAAGAATTATTTAATTATAACATAATTTGTATCTCAAACTTTCATCAATTATATTTTTTTTTAAGTTCAATATGCTATTATTTGATTGAAAAATTAAATTGTCTCTAATTTTGTTGGATCCGAGGGAGTAATATATTAATACTTCCTTCTGATGATTGTCTCTAATTTTGTTGGATCAAAGGGAGTAATATATTAATATATTAATACTTCCTTCTAATGAGCCGTTAATGTATTTATTTTCAAATTACACTAGAAAGAAAATAAAGAGTTGGTGTATGCATTGGAAAAAGTTATCAAAAGAAAATATTATCAAATTCTATGTAAGGATTATTATAGCATATAAATTTTGACGATATCTGAAATCATTTTGACGATATTATTCTTGTGTTATAATTAGATTTTTCCTTGGAATACCAGCTCATAAATAGGTAATTTGTTATCAACAATTAAGCATAGTTATGGTTAGAATTGGTGAACAATACGGGTTGATCTTTCTTCTTCTTCTTTTTTCTTTTTTTTTTTTTTTTTGATAGAATGATATTAATATTTGATAAAAAAAAATTATTTTATGTATATGGCAAAAATATAATTTTTTTAAAAAATACATAATTTGAAAAATATAATGATTGATATATAATGTCATGGGAGAAATGCACGACAGAATTTACAAATTATATGGATTATCGAATAAAATTGCTAGTAATTGTAGCTGGAATTGCTCAGTTGGTTAGAGCGTGTGGCTGGTAACCATGAGGTCGGAGGTTCAAGTCTTCCTTCTAGCGATTCTATCATTTGTAACATGGACTTGAAAGTTTTATGGACCAATTCTTGGCGGTATCCAAACTAGTTTTTAATTCCTCCTTCAACTTTTCCCACTAAATTTATATTACTATATTTTTTAAAGTTACCACATATAATGTTATTTAGAAAAAAATTACAATGTTCATAATAACATAATACGTCTGATAGTAATATTGTGTCGGATAGTAACATACATTACACTGAACGAATATAAACATACAAGAATTTTACGAGAATTATTTCTCATTTACTGTACACAGATAGAGAATTTTCTGAAGTTTTATTTTCAAAGATTCAATGCTGTCCAGATAAAATAACGATAATTGCAATACTTCGTGGTACAATTCGGTATATCTCTATTTATTTCTTTACTTTTTGCTACACCGTTACATTTAACATTTCTCATGGCTCAAAAAGCAAGTCAATTTAAAGATAATACCTTTGTTCCCCTAAAAAAAAAATATTTTTAAATAAAATTTGTTTAAAAAAAGTTATATTTGCATTATTTTTTATTATGATGTTATATTTTTTAAAAATTTGTTATTACGATTTTCTTATCTTAATTTTAATTGTAACATTAATAACAAGATTTTATTGTTTGTACAAATAATTACCGATTAAATGTGTAATATTAAAATTTGTCAAAAATTTAAATATAACACTTTGTTGAATAGAGGGAGTACACTTTATATATACTACGTGTATAGAGAGAGAGAGAGAGAGAGTATTCACCTTACCAGTGTCGGGAAGATGGGTTGGTGAGTTTGTGGTGGGGGTGGGAGGTCTATATTCATACCTTTGGCAACCCAGCCAATTGCTGCTAAAATGGGACACAATAATAAATCCTGCAAGTATTCAACCGCAATGAGTTGGCGTTTAAGCCATTCACACCGGAAGAATTTTTATTTTACAGAATTATATATAATTTTTTAATATATTTACAAAATTTTTATTTATCTCATCTACATCAGACTTCTCTACTTTATGATATACTTTAATTTAATAACAATATTTTTAAGAGTTACATTAATTAATAAATTATTATATAAAATAAAAACAATAAAATAACAATATTTTAAACTTTTTACTTTTCATTATTGATATTATTTAATCATCATACAGCATTTAAAACAAATATAAATTTATTTTTGTGTAATGTTACTTTGAAATTGGACAAAAAAATTTAAAACTAATTAATTATTTAAGTATTCAAATAATATTAAAATAAAAAAAAATTCAGCACAAATTCTTTAGCTACAGATTATAACATATGCTTTCTTAGTTATTTGTACAAACGTATACATTTCATAAAATAACATAAAGTAAGCATTGCTCCTGGAAAAGAATAAAAAAATAATATTACCAAGAGATGCCTCTTGAACAGTGCAACTCCAAAGTGGATGAAGCAGCAATATTACAGATTATAACACTATTCACGATCATTATAGTTGTCTTTTATGGAAACTGATGCAACAGCAATATTACTAAAATTATCTTCAGAATACCTAAAGGTATAGAGATTTTAAAGCTTTTAGGTATGCTGCTACGGATGCTCTTACAAGCCTAGTTAAAAATCTGTTTATAACTTTAACAGTTGACGACAATGATTATCATATATTCAAAACTGTTGAGGGGAATGATTATATACTAATACTTCATTAGCCTAGAAAAGTATACATTCTCAATAAAAGTCGATAAAAAGAAAAAAAATGATAAAAGATTAGAATAAATGTCTCCTTTTTTTCTTTTTTGCTGTATTTTTTTGTATCAAAGAGAATGATTAAAATTAATATAATCAATCATTTTCATGCATAAAGTAACAAAGAACATAACACTAAAGTAGCAAACACAATCAAAGCTCTGTTCATTATGATGTTCAGTTCTACATTAAAATTCTGAACATTTCAACATGGTCCCCTCTCTCCTTCCCACCTTGTATCTCACTTTTATCTAACATAATTATTCAATCAGTTAGTAATCTTCAAACCCATACCATGCTACATTTTGCTAAATCTTTCCCATTTGCTTTATCTTCTTCAGTACCTGCAATATACTACCAGAAATGATAGGATTACCATAATGCTCTTGCTTGTTCCAAGAAAAAAAACTATTCTGGCCGCAGACGACGATCTTCGTGTTGCTGTGGAGGGAAAAGGGCGGCCCACGACGGGTTGATGGGCACTAGCCGATGAGGAACGGAACCCACCAGATTATTTGAGTGACGTCCGTTGTTGTCATTACCAGTTGTAGGCACTGATGAAGATGCTGAAGCAGAGGATGAAGAAGATGACACGGCCACACGTTCGCATTGAGGGCACATGGTAAGTGTGGTGGGAGGGTTCATGTTCGTGTAGAACTGTGGGGAGAGTTTCAGTGCTCTAAGCTCACTCACTTCTTTCTGCAACCGTTTGTTCTCCTCTGTCAGATTTTCACAGCATCGTTTCAGATACTCACAATCTACCTCTGTTTGTTTCAACTTTGTTCTGCATTGGTTGAAGAATTTCAACATTTAGTTTTCTTCCATTTCTAAAGGTGTGCAAACATAATCATAAACAAGACAAGACCAACTTCATATCAGTCGAGGTTTTAAATGCATTAGTTTCTGAATAGAAGTTACAGTTCTTATGTAGTACCATCACACTGAGAGTGACAGAGACATAAAAGAGGGATGAAATATTAAGAACATTAGTTATCGCGATTAATTCAGATTGCACTTTGATATCCGCTTTTCCTTTTGCTAATGAACTTTGTTATGTTACCGTACCATGGTTCTGAAATAAAGATATTCTTAAGCACATGATATTTGGCATCTCTAATTAAATTGTTGCAATTCACCTTGATCCAAAGAATTTATTAATAAGTGGCTATTTTAGCTTTATAATTGATATAAAATCAAACTCGGAGCAAAACACTAATTAACTAGAAGTAATCTCTATATAATTGTGCTGCTATTCACTTGGTCTTATTAATTTCTTACCATCAATAATAACAACAGAGAAATATTAAGGGGATAAAATTATAAGGACAGTGCAATTAGTTTTATTAAGTCCTATGTGACCTTGGTAATTAACTTGATGGATTGATAATTAGCAAATGAAAAGATAAAGAATTGTGGATAGTGTTGGTGACATACGCAAAGAAAAAGGACAAATTTATCAAAATAAAAAGAAATCCTGAGCCCATAAATCTTTTCCCAGATTAACATTAACTTCTTTAACGCGCGCCATCGCGCACGAGAAGAATGAAATGGTTACTTTAACGGCCAAGATATTTATTCCAAAAGTGATCCGACCAAACTTTTAATTTTATATTAGTACATATATCATGCACACACGATGCATGTGCAATCTTTTTTGTTATGCAGTGAAATTGTAGGAGGTTGTGCAGGAGATAAATGCTGTTCTGCGGAAAAGTTTATATATATATATATATATATATATATAATTTACGCGTGACACAAATTCACTGGTAATTATTCTAGGGGTCAAATTCTTAATTATATAGAAGATAGATTATAAACATGTATTATGTGCATCAAATCTTGTAAACTAAAGTAAGGGAGCGGTTATCGAACAGTGGTTTCATCTCTTACCGCAAGTCTGTAGAAGTTGACATGCGTAGGTAATTACTCCTCCTGTTAATTTATGTTAGCCACTTTAGGGGGTTTTACAGATATAGAGGAGAGCGCTAATTCTGTCGATGTTTTTTCCATTATTACCCTTATATAATTACATATTTCTAATGATAAACTTGAGGGATAAATTAAGAAATTAAAGAGAGGACAATTCCCTTAGTAATAAAAAGTAACTATCGATTAGCGATTTGACTATTATTTACCAAGGGAGGGAGTATTAGGTATTATTGGATTCAAAGGTTTAAGAAAAATAAAAAAATGTACTATAAATTGTTCCCAAGTATCTCATTCCCTAAATTAGGCTAAGGAAATAACAATTTTCAAAATAAAAAAATATATTAATAACTTTTGTGAAAAGATTATTACCTTGCTCTTCTGTTTTGAAACCACACTTCTACTTGTCTAGGCCTTAAATTTAGTTGTTTTGCCAAAGCCAGCTTCTGCTTCTGAAAAAGGAGGAAAAAAATTAAAAAAACTACTACTCAAAACACACGATTGGCACTACTTCCCAACAAAACCACCCACATTTTACCACAAAATTACCATAAATGCCACTCACTGGATTCAGAGTATGATGTTCCTTGAATGTCTCCTCAAGCATGGCAGACTGTTCTTTGGACAACCTCAGTTTCTTCCTCCCCGCCGCCGCATCGCCGCCGTCTTCCTCCTCGTAGCTCGAGTCTCTCTCAGCCTCATTCTCTTCTCTCTCACTCCTCTTCCCACTCACACTCGACACCGTGCTGTTTGGCGACGAAACGAACAATTCCTCCTCCCCTTCCGCCACCGTCGCCGGTAAATTCACATCTATCCTCGGCCTCCTCTCCACGTTCAGATCTACAATCTCTTCAAAATTTTAACACAAACAAATATTAAGAAAGAAGTAGAAACAAAATTACATCAAATAACCATATCCAAATGTCTCTAGACAAATAAATTTCACAAAATTATAACAAATATATCGGTCTCATTTGATGAGACTCTCATTTTGGGACAATAAATAAAAAAAACATGTAAAAATGAGAGTGCTGTTACATTTTGATGTAATAGGCATATACAAAATGAGAGTTCTATTCTCAAATAGGACTCTCATTTTGGGCCCGAAGAATAAACATACCAGGATTGTGGTGGGACATTTGATTAAGATTCATGAACGAGAAAGGGGAAGAATGCATGAGATTCAATGGAAAATTAGGAGGATAGTTTTGTTTATCATGCAATGATGATGAAGAAGATGATCCCAAGCTCAAACTCAAGCCAAACACATCATCTTTCTCATGACCCATTTAGTTTCTCTCTCTAACTCTTCACTTTCTCTCTCTAAGAAATTGGGGTGGGTGGGTGGGTGTTTTTTTGGGGAATCTGACAGAGTAAAAATTGACAAGACGAGGAGGGACACAAAGTAGAGAAAATGGGTTGCTCTTTATTGTTGCAGCAGCCAGCAGAAACTGCAGCTTTAACTTTGGGGTAGAGCTATTGCAGTACAGTGAGGAGGAATTGACTTTACTATATTGTGTGTGTGTATATATATATATATATGGTGTTGATTATATATGTAGAAAATGCAGAGGCAGAGAGAGAGATTTGGAGGTATATTATGTAATGATGACTGGTGTCAGAATAGGTATTGGCTCAATGATGATGATGATGAGATTGGACTGAAATTGGCTTTGGCTTTTTGCTTTGCATTTCAGTGCTGCATGGATGTCATTTACTTTCAACCAACTTTGCTCCTGTTGTTCACCTATTTTACCCGGATAAATACACACACCATATCTGATTTCAAGGACATGGTGTGTTTTTTTTCTTCAATATGTGTTTCTAGTATTTTTGCATTTTTAATTAAAAATTAAATTTGAGCTTAATATTTTTCATTCACACACATATATATATATATATATTTCTCTCTTTCTCCGTCTCATCAATTACAGAAAAGAGAGAGTAATTTATAAAGTTCTGTTCTCTCTCTTCAATCATTTCTATCTTTATTATTTATTTTTATCGATAGAAATGAATCTTATCAAATTTTTATTAGTCGCACAAAATTTTTAATAACTTTTACTCTGATAACAATATTTTTACTATGCCAATGTTGACATTCAAATTAGTTCATATTACTACCCAAACATTATTTTAAATCGGTTGGAATGGCTGCTAGCTATGATATTTATTTAAAGAAATGCCACACTAATTCATCTTAGTTTCTCATTTTATTGAAATGATTATGTTTGTATAAATGATTATTAGTAAAATTCAAACAAATTGTTTTAATTTCTACATAGAAATACGCATATATTCACACATTTATAATAATTATTTATAATATTATTTATATAATTCATAAGGTTTAAAATACAAACCTCTCGAATCAACAATTGTGATCACCTTAGTTAACAGTAAAATTGATAATTAAATTTTCAACTTTAAATTAATTACTCATAATTTAAAAATAAAACACAATAAATATAATTATAAATTATTTTTGAAATCTATGTATATCTTAAAACCAAAATAACCTTAATAAAAATATAATTTTTTATGTAATTTTTGTAACTAAAGCTTCTTTATTTTATTTTTATTTGTACAAAGAAGCGGAATGTAACTTGTCATTTAAAAGCGGCTTTTTCGATAGTTGACCGTGGAGGAAGGTGTGATTTTCTCGTGAACTACGATGTGCAAATTCCACGCGCACTCCAATTATTGTTGTTTACGATAATGAGATTATGGCGGGTCCCACAGCTGCTGTGCACGTGCAATTGGGCTTGACCAGATAATTCATTTCGCCTTGCTTTTCTTTGGTAAACAATAAAACCGTAGTGTAACTCCAAAATTTTGGATGGTCAAGATTTTGCTTTTCTATGAATATTGGATGGTCAAGATTTTAGGAACTCCAAAATTTAGATTTCTCTACAAACTTTGGGGGAACCACATCTAATTATTTCTACCTCTATTAGTTGGTGGAAATGAGTTTAATTATGGTTAACACCCATAAGTAATGTGTAAATGTGTCTGTGTTTAATTACTTCCTCTGATCCTTTGGTGTTTTTTATTTTATTTTTATACGTTAATTTAAGTATACTTTTATACATATTAAATATTTTATTTTAATTTTATTCATAATTATCTTTAGTTAAAATATTTTTAAGTATTAAATTTAACATACATAAAAAATTTACTTTTTTTTATAAGAATAAAAATGTACTTACACTACAAGTAAAATAAATCAAAAGGTAACTAAAAAAATGAAAGAAGAATAATATATGCCATACTCCGTAAGTAAATGTCGAGTATTCGCGGGAGGTTATTAGAATTACTCCTTTTATATATGTTTTGAATACTTTATTTAATTTTAAAAAGTTAATAATAAAAAATGTTTTAAACAAATATTAAAATCAATAAATTTTTTAATTAAAATAAAATACTTGACATAGAAAAGAATTCACCTGAACCTACGGATAGAAAATCAAAGAACGCTTATATTGAAAAGTGTGTGACATAAATTTAAAGACTTGTGGATTATTCCCAATGATTCTATTGAATAGTTCATTTTATGAGTTTACACACATACTCCGTATTAAACAATATTCACGAGTGATTATTATGTAAATTTAAATAAAATATTATATTTAATATTATATTATTTTCAATGCATATAACTAATTGTTTGTTGCCATTACATGTCCAACTTTCGTTTAACTATTACATATAATTTAGAAAGAAAAAAAAAGGTATTATATCATTCTTAAAAAAGTTTGAACAACTTATTTGATGAAACAAAAGCGAAATTATAAAATGTCCTACTAGTTGAGAGGGAGAGAACTGTAATTCTTTTTGCTATCACCACATGTTTTAAAGAAAAAACTATAAATTCTAAGTTTCAACAAAAACATTTATTTTAATACTATTAGAATTGTAATCTTTATATATTTATAAATTTATGGGTATACCTAAAACCTGATCTTAAAAATGATTTATTACTTTAAAATTCGGATATAAATAATTGATTTTGATTTTGTTAAACATAACTACGAAACATTCAGCTTGGTTGTTTTTTATAAGAAAAATCGAGCGTTGTGCAGTTCTATATACAACAAAACATTAGAACATGTATAAACGTCATTCTTGTTGTAGTGCAGTTTTCTTTAGGCCATTGAGTGACAAATATGTTATCAAATGTATTAATTATTGTGAAATAACTGATAAATATTACTAAAACTTTAATTATTTAATAACATAATTATAACGCTCACAATATCAACTTCCTTACCATACCTTAAAATGAAATTACACAAGCATAAAAATTATAAAGTCAGAGTCATTTCACTCTATACGACACCTTAACACAGCATTTTTAATAGTTTCTTTTATTACTGTTACTTTTTATTTTTTATTTTCTGGTGGAATTGAGGTGATGGTTTTATGTCATTCGCTTCGTCACAAGTTCACTTAAAAGATTAGTTTCACTTTAATGAAAAAAAAAAGCAAAAAAGAAATAAAAAACAATTACTGAATTGAGGAATCTTCCCTTCGTCTAAATTTTATGTATCAAAAAAAGAAGGTAATTTCATTAATAATTACATAATGTTTTAAAACGGGTTAAACACAGGAAAACATTGATTTTGACTTCGTTTGACTGTTGCAATAAAAAGAAAGGAAAAGAAAATATTATTTTCAAATTCAAGAAGCAGAAAAAATTCCTTTAAACTAATTTCCTTTTCTTTCTGTATAAAATATCAAACATGAAAAAGAATTGGTAAGTAATATTTAAGTTATAAGTGGGAAAAATATTCTCATATAAGTCATATAAGTTTTTCTTTAATCCATATTAGTCAAATATAATAGATAATTAAATTTATTATATTTTATTAATTAAATTAATTATAATAAAATTATAAATTATATTACCCACAGTTAATTATTACAACCACCACCTATCCCCAATCCTAACCCTCCCTCCCATCGGCATAACCTAATCTCTACTCTGTCACCCCGCATAACCTTATTATTTTTAACTTTACTAGTTTTTTTTTTAATTATTTTATAATCAAATTTTAGTTTAGGACTCCTGCAACCTCGACATAAGAATCATGATTGATTACAAATTAAAATTTAATTAGAAAAGTGATGAATGATGTTAAATTAAATTAAAATAATATTGGATAATTTTTAAGAAAAAGATCTTATTTGGTTTTTTGTAACTCGCTTGTGATAGGTTTTAGTAAATATTGAACCGAGTTTGAACGATCATGAAGTTAAATTAGACACATATTTAGGAGGTTTTGAATAAAAAAAATTTTTGGTTTTTTATATAGGGGAAACTTATTCAACAGTCCCTGAATTATATTAGTTTTACGTATTTGATCTCCAAAAATTATTAGTTTTATATTAGCAACTTGTTTGTTACATAAACTTTTTAAAACATGCGCAGTTAGTAACTTTCGTCAATATTTTAGTAATATAACTCAAGAACAATTAAAAAGAAAATTTACACATGACATAAATTGATAATTTTATTTTTTAAAAACTACATATGTGATTCACATGTACGTATTTTCTATCAGATTTAAAAAATTTATGTACTAAACAAGTTTTAAAAATTTATGTGATTCACATGACGAACTTTCCTGATTGTGCAAGTTTTAAAAAATTTGTGTACTAAACAAGTTGTGAAAAAAAATTTAGGGACTAAATGTGTAAAATTGATATAGTTTAGGGACCGTTGAAAAAGTTTTCCTTTTCATATACAAAGATATATGTTTAAAAGAATGTACGAGTTAAGGTAATCAATTACCTTATATACTAGCTCATATATCCATGCACAACATAATTGTAATATTAAGTGTTTTTATTTTTTTTTACTTGTATCTTTTTAAAAAATTTAAAATAATTAAAAATTACTTACGATATTTTTTTAGTTAGTTATATTAACAAAATACTTTAATATCTATTTTTCAATTTGAATTTTTATCAAATTCTTAAATATAATGATTGAATGGTGATATTGAACATGTTCGGGTTGAGATAATTATTAAGCTATACAACCTGTACACAACACACATACGTTAATAATTTTTTATAACATTTTTTTTAGTATATAGATAATATATTTTAGAATGGAAGATATTGTGTTAATTAAACATATGTTTATATATTTTTAGTTAATTGAAATTTGAAATTAAATTATTAACGTTGAATATAAATATCATAGAAAAATATAATTTGATTATAAATATGCATATCTTATTACATCGTGCATTTTTAATTATTTAAATAAATTAGTTGGTTAAAATTATTATAGAATGAAATTAATATATTATTCACTATATTATGGAATTAGAGTTTTGTTGTGACTAAATTATAAAATTATTTTAGAATTTGTGATTTTTTATTTTTTAGTGTTTTACGTACGTATCGTACATTTCATTTCTTACTCTTTTTATTTTTAAATAAAGGTATAGATGATATATTTTTATACAATATCAATACGCGATTTCTATTATTTTATTGAAATAATTTGTTAGGTTTTAAAACATTTGATGATGATTGTCTTTAGATTACTTAGAGTACAAATGTATAGAAAGTGTTAATTAGTAACACTGAAATTTTGTAGCTAGCAATTATTTCTTTATTTGTAATTCATTCATTCTTTGTAAAGAGATATAATTATTTCTTATTTGTAAGTAACTGCTGGAATGGTGTATCGAAACTTCAGAAAGTCAAAATGTGTATTTGATTCGTTGGAGTTTACAAAAAGGTTTATTGGAGACTAAGAAAACTTGTCAGAGACTAATAATTTTTATCTATTAGGGATTAGTTTTGCCTGTCGGAGACTAAGGCTTACGTCATCAGAGACTAAGTCTAAAGAAGTCGGAGACTAAAGCTTACGTCATTGGAGACTAAGGTTAAAAGCATCAGAGACTAAGCTGACGTCATCGGAAACTAAGGCTTAAAGCATTGGAGACTAAATAACTCTATCGGAGACTACACAATCTGACGTCATCAGGGACTAAAAGCTCCAGAGACTAGTAATGACGTCACCAGAGACTAAAGATGAAGGATTAAAGGAATGTCTTCCACGTAGTTCAAGATATTATTGAAGACATAGCTGGTAAGAAAACTAACCAGAAATATCTTTGTAATCAAAAAGGAAAGATTGTATTTGGAAAGATTGTATTTGATTCGAATAAGGAAGCTGAATCAATGTTGATTTAAAATAGGAAAACTGAAAAATGGGTTGGAAGAAAAGCTGTAATTAGGTTTACAGAGAATTGTAATTTGTAAATGTATAGGTTTTTCATAGTTTTGTATCTTTTCTTATACAGAATAGAAGAGAAGCTGATGATCATATTTATTATGATTGTTAGAATTTGTAATCAGTTGTGAAATCGATATAGCAATTGTTTATAAATTGATTTGAGTTTTTGTTCTTTATATTCCGCAAGAAAGTTTAATTTTTTAAAAAACAAGGAATTCGAAAAGTATTCAAAGAGGTTGAATACCCCCATTTTTATAAGTTTTCAGCATCTCACTGGGAAAACATAATTATATATAAATATATATATAATTATAAAATATACTCCGGATATAATATATATGATTTTATATAATATATATCTTACACTTAGGATATATTTTTATAATTATTTCAAGGGATTAAAGAGAGTGAATTATAATTCATATTTAATTTTGAAGTAAACTAATTAAAATTATATCGTTTTAATTAAACCTTTCAAAAATAAAACAAAAATAATAAAATTGATATAATTTTAATTAATCTAACTCATAATGTTTTATTTCAAACAAATAAGATAAATTAAATTACGAGAAGATAGAGAGTATATAAAATTATAAGTGAACCAAACAAGTATGTCGTCTTCTCTGAAGCAAAACCTCCGTCTTAAACCCTAAGGTCCTGTTTACTTGTATTGGATTGAGCCATTCTTCTGGACTGAAGTTATTTTAAGCAAACCTGATTCGGTCTCTCTTTCGTTCGTTTTCTCTTTCGTTTTCTTTCACAATTGAATTACCATCACCATATCTCAGCCAAACCGCGGCCGCAACCACTAACTGGAGCCACCACCTATAAGCAATCGAACCACCACCACCACCCCTCACTCGAGCCTCCACCACCACCCCTCACTCGAGCCTCCACCATCTCAACCAATACCGCCACTCTCCATTTCCCCCTGTAGGTACCGTCACCAGAACTCACTACCATCCCTATCTCGTCATAGTTGGGTCGTTGTCGTCGTCTATTCTCCTTGTAAGTGATTTGTAATTTGAAAAATTAAATTGGGGCTTCTTTTTGATTTGAGTTAATTTACAAGTAATTGCAATATTTTTTTCTCAAATTGAAGTATTGGTTTATTGTTATTTAACACAAATTTTTTGATGAGATTAATGATATTCGATCGTGTTATCTTTACCATTTATTTCTTCCATGCAGTCTTGAAATGGGTTTCGAATATGTTGTTAACATTTTAAGTTTCTTCAACCTTTATGTTGAATGCGCACTGTACGACCTTTGTTTTTAGTACAAATTCGAGATCTTTGTTATAAGTTGTTTAATGATTGTAATAGTCTGTTTTACAATAGACAACTGTGTTTCTGGAGTCTCTTTGGAGAGCAAAATAATCTCTGATGCCAGTTTAATCTATATTAAAGCTGATGGCAATCTGGAGGTTGTTGAACTTGAAAGCGTCCTTAGCTCTTTTTAACTTAATCTTGAACAGTTCAGGGTAATGCATATTTTCTGCCTTAGGCAAGCATAACTATAATCCTAGCAAACTAGGCCTACAGATAATTGATGACCTTTTTATGTCATCAGTCATCTAGATTTTTCTTTAAAGATGAAATTAGAAAATTACTACTTGATACTCTGTAAACCACAGCTCATTGACCTTTATTTACACTCAGCTTCATCTGACCTTTTGGCTTGATAGTCAGCTGTGTAGAACTAAAGCTTTATGATAAATCTGAGAAGGGTAAACCTCACTAACCCAATATTATATTAGTTGTGGATTTACTTCTTGTACATTTTGAATCATCACGAGGATTCCTCATAAGTTAAACCATCCACCCCAAGTCCAGAAACAAGTATCAGTGGTAATAATCATGAATCATGTGTGTATGTCACGACTATGTTTTGATGACTGATAAGAATATTAACTTTCTGTTTCGTTAGTAAGCAAGCAAAGGCAAGTTTTCTCATCACCACAACGATCACCTCCATCTCGAGAGTTTGGGAAATTAGGGACTAGGGTTTTAGTTACTCGTTAAGCTTTGGTAATTTGGGATTTCAGTTTTCTAATTGAGGCTTTCTTTTGAGTTCTGAATTTGGTATTAAGATGTGGGAGTATTTTGCTTCACAGATTAGTTATTCATACTGTTAAGGTACAGATTGTTCATGCCTTCGCGAAATCGTAGTTTGTTTTCTAACTGAAGAAATTGAACTCTTGTTCTGAGTTTTGAGTACCGCCGAGCTCATAGTTGCGAAAGGCATGCCTAGGCGCAAGGCGAGGCGAGGTGGTGCTGTTGAGCTTTTTTCCATGTAGGCGCAGCCCCTTCACTAAGGCGTAGCCCCTTCACTAAGGCGCAGTCAAGGCGTGTTTAGTTGTATGTGGTTGCTAACACTTGGGACAAATATATAAGTTTTATATGTATCTATGTCATTGGTTGTGTTCTTTATAATTTTTTACGTATATATAGTATTTTTAATTTTTTTTTACTTTGTGCGCTCACTTCGGTAAGGTGTGCATCTCGCCTTGCGCCTTGCGCTTAAGCCCCACAGATCGCTGTGCCTTTCGCCTTTTACAACTATGGCCGAGCTGTTATCTTGCTCTGTTACAAAATTTACTCTTGTTACGATACTTGGTGAGATTTGCCTTTTGAACTGTTCTGTGAATTTCAGGGGTTTTGAATGGCGAAGAAAGCTTCAAAGAGAATGAGAAAGGTACAAGAGAGTGATTGTGGTTCCGAAGACGATGGCTTCTTTGAAGGAGAAGAATTGCCTGAAAACGTGAGTGATTTTTTAATTCTTCAATTTTTAGTTGAGTTTCTAAAATGATGTACTTTACTTTCTCACAGCATGTTGTTTTTTGCTATGTTTGGTCGTTAATTTTTGTGGGTGTTTAATAAATAGGTGGAGAACGAAGGAACTGGATTTGAAATTGATGAAGATGACGAAAGAAATGTTGAGGAAGAAGATGAAGATGATGATGAAAGCAATGAAGAGGAGGAAGAAATTGATAATGAAGGGGAGGATGAAGAAATGGGGAATGCGGAAAACAATAGGAGGAATATTGCTGAGATTGAAGAACTAGAGAAAGAGTATATGGGGCTTCGTCATCAGGAGCAGTAAGTCCTCTTTGTAACTGTTCTTTGTTATATATTTTAGTTTTGAGGTATTTTAAAAAGGAATATTGTTGTGATCGTAGTTTCTCAATGATGACTCTGACAACAATATCCTTATATATCTGGAAAGAAACTTGTAGTTTCAGAGTATTTTAATCCAAGAAAGACGGTTGCCCACCCAGTCTTGTCATTCTGAAGCTACAACGCTTTCTCAAGATATCTTCCAAACTGTTGGGGTCCTTGCTCCAATGTGATTTTTCTGACTAAGTTGCGCTTATGTCAAAATTGCTTCTCGAGCTGACAAAAAGAACCCAACTTCTGCGTTGGATTGGGAATCTTTTACATAATGGAGGATGTGCTCCTAAAGTTTTTATCTCTGATGAGATTTCTTTTGAGCGATTCTATGATTTAGGTCATATTAATCATACTGATACTTGTAAACTTTACTTCTTAAGAAAAAGCCTCTTATTTTTCTGAGCATTATTTGTAGTATCTAGCACGATATATGAGCTATCGCTTCATTACCAACCCTTCTCTTTCTCGCCTTGCCGTTACACCTTATTCGAAGCAAGAAATGCTACTTATTTGAGGTTATTAAGTTCTAAAAAGCTTCTGAATAAGGTTGCTCCTGTTATTGTGATTGTATGAAAAAGGAAAAATGACCAAGAGATGTTGTGAAAGAGTAAGAGGTATTGAATTTTGCATAAAGTGGAAAGATTTCAATTGAATATTTGTGCTTCTATGTAATTGCTTATACTCTTATAGTATGCACTATCTTGCATCATCTTGTATTGGCCAGAAGCACGGAATATTCTTACAAGCAATCAAAAGTACTGGATGACTAGCGACACACTCCACTATCGAATAAGTAATTTGACTTTTTTTATCTAATTATACCCAGAGATCTTTTAAAAAACCTGAAGCGCCAAAAGGATGAAGATCATCTGAAAGGTCAAGCAGTAAAAAATCAGAAGGTATGATATCTTCATATCTTGCATAATCATTCAATAAATCACATTCTGTTAAATACCAAAATATTTGTAGCTCAAATGTATCCTATTTGGTAGTATATGTCCTGCTTAGGGAAAATCTTTTATGCTACAAGGTATTTATCATTATTTATACTTTGTGATACATGTCACGCCCTAGCTAGTTGGCCATGACTGTTGTACATTAATCTTTTCCGAGTTACTGTGTCTAGATAAAAGACATGGAGTATATCTTTTGCAGCTGTTGGCAAGATTCATACATAATACTTGGTTGTCATTTTAATATAAGCTATTTCTAGGTGCAAATGTTCAACTCATGCCCGGTCAAGCATATCTTCTTTTAATTTTACCTGTTTTAGATTGGATAGTGGTTCCAGGCTTCTACTGACAAGGGATTAATATTTAATGTCTTTTCTGTGATTTTTTAAACATTTCTAGAAAAATCAGTGTCGTCACTTGACGACGTGCCAATAACATCCTTTAGTTAAGTCATTTGTACATGTCGGTTGAAGTGGAGAAGAAAAGTTATGCATTGAACATATAAAGTCAATTATATGTTAGAGCCTACTCAATCTAGTTGCTAATTGGTTTATTTCCTTTTACAAGTCTAGTGGAAATTCTGACCGAGATATACTTGAAAACATAGACAAAGGTTGTGCACCTGTGCTTGTATACTTTGCTCTGTGAATGGCTTTAAATTCTGAATTCAATCAAAGATAATCCATATCCATGTAGGTTATTTGTTGTGTTTGCTACTGTGTATATCCATTTGTATGAACTATTTTGTTTTATTTTATTTTTAATTCATGACACGTGCTTCATGTTTTGTGAAGGCTCTCTGGGATAAGACTCTTGAGCTCAGATTCTTGCTGCAGAAAGCATTCTCAAGTTCAAATAGACTTCCACAGGTTACTTTTGAGTGATGAGTCTTTCTACTTTATTGCAGCTGTAAATTTATGAGAATGTGTCCAGATTTTCATAAGCACAACATGGAAACTCATGCCCGCACTTCCTCCATTTTACATTGTTCGCTACACTTTCTTTTGGTGTTTGACATGAATTTTAAGATGTGCCGAAAGCATATTTAAATTTTAAAAAAGTACTTTCAGTGTGTCCTTAGAACCTAATGTCTCACTAAATAGAAAGCAAGGCAACCGGAGGGACATTTATACTAAATCACTAAAATTTAAACTGATTTTCGCACAGGATCCAATAAGATCTTCATTTTGTGATACCAGTGATGAGACAAAAGAAGCATACTCTGGTCTCATTACCTCATCTGAGAAAACGTTGGATTCTATACTCGAACTGCAAAAGGTTCGACTGCAAAGAAGACGATGTCTTTTCCTTTTTA
Source organism: Centella asiatica (assembly GCA_014636745.2). Classification (NCBI taxonomy): domain Eukaryota; kingdom Viridiplantae; phylum Streptophyta; class Magnoliopsida; order Apiales; family Apiaceae; genus Centella; species Centella asiatica. Next base: position 30,073,764 of record CM025786.1, read on the forward strand.
ATATTACTTATATTTCTTATTTCTTTCCTCGACGAGCAGAGAAACTTCACGTTTTCTATTTTTATCTGATACTGTATGTTAACATTAACAGGCACTACTTGAGAAGAATCCATCAATAACTCAAGGCAAAGATGGTATGTTATGTAATTTTATGCATGAGTTTTAATGTTGTAGAGTGTAGATTTAGTTGGGAGCTAGAAGTGATGTTATAACAGTTCAAGCAATTTAATGTTGCCTCTAGACTCTTTTTTGTTTATTTATTTATTTCTTAAACCTTTCCTGATGTGGATTGAATTATTTGTATGGTGTTTTTCTGAGTGTCTTTCCTTATTTTTATAATCATGACAACATGTGAAATAGCCTAGGAAAAGTTCATACAGTGTCGTATCTGTATGAAAGAAATTTGTATACCCCCTTGCCTTGTCTTTCCCTTAATCAAATGTACTTTTGCTTAAAACTTTGAAGAAGAAAATATTGATGGCCGGTATACTAGTTTTGCACTTATTCCCAGAACCAAGGTTTTGATTGCGACCTTTCTGTGTATTTTTTTCGTAGCTTCTTGTAGTTGTTACTGTTCGAGTTTTCTATCATTATCTGATTAACAACTCATCATATGATTTATTTTATTTTAAAGCCATCACTTTTATATCCATTTTTGGGAGTCCTATAGTAATTTCATAGATCACTGGAAAAATTCAACTTTGGGGAAGTACTGCAAAGTTTCTTATTTACTGATGATTAGGTAATCTCATTGAAATATCTATTTGTAATTTTCTTGATGTTTTCATGTCAGACATGGAAAAACTTCATGCTTCTTAAAACTCAATGTGCACATCATTAAACACATAGGAATTAGCTTTAAGTACATTCAGCGGTTTGGGTAGTAATACTGTAATAGCACTTCTATATTCTTATTTAAGTTTCTTAATGAGGACTTTTGTTAATTGTAGATTAGATGGGTCATACATTACACTTGAAATTTTATGTAGTGCACTTTTATTTAACCAGTAAATTAAGCCTCGGTTCTGATTTTTATCGTGTGTTTTATTTGTTTGCTTCTATCGATTTTTGATCCCTGCTTATGAATACGTTATTTTCTCTGGTCAGGTAATGCCGAACAAAATCTGAAGCAGTCAGATACTTCTAAAATCTCGAATGAGGAAGAAGATCAAGAATGGCAGCAGATTTCCCAAATGCATTCAAGGTATCTCTTGATAGTTTCCTCATTGACGATCTAGCTGATAGCTTTAATGTCCCAACTGAGAGAATTATTGTCCGTTTTGTGTATATTAGTATAGCAGTGTGTTTCCATGTTACTTTACATGTCATGTAACTCTTTGGAAGCTGTTATTTCATCAACGGGCTATTTTTAAGTAAACTGAGATCGTTTATGCTCCTCTCTTGTAGAATGGCTTCTTTCAGAAACAAATCAATAGATAAATGGCAGAGGAAGACACAAGTGACAACTGGTGCAGCTGCTTTAAAAGGCAAATTGCAAGCTTTTAATCAGGTCCGTTCAATGGCTTGACAAATACACTAAAGTTGCGATCTACAAGCCTCATTCTTATAATTATGTACAGAATATTAGTGATCAAGTCGCTGCCTATATGAGGGACCCTACAAGAATGATTAACGGGATGCGGCAGAGGAGATCAGCTATTGCTATATTTGGAGCTGTAAGTTCCATTTGATTTGATCAACTAATTCCTTTTTCTACTTTTCCAGCAAACCGCACCCCCTCTCTATCTCCCACCTTTTCTCTCTTTCACACTGTTTTTTTTCCTTCCCCCTCGCCGGACAGGGTCAGGATTCCCCTAGCAATACGAAGGACGAGGTATAATATTATTCAACTATCAATTTTTTGAACCATTTCCTTTCACAAACATTTTTAATGATTTTGTAATTCATCAAAACTATTTTTTTGTCACTTAAATGCTTTAATGTTTCTTGATGATGAAATGATAATCTCTGTTAGTGGCATTCTAAATTGAATAGATATTGTAGTGGCACTAGTCTCTAGGAACCGGGGAGTGGGTATGCTTTAATCTGTTTTGATTATCAGCTTGTTTTGATTCATATTGCTGATGATGGTGCATATCACTGTAATAATTATAATAATTATCCCAATCAAATATTGTAATTTATGAATTACAATATTTTATTATCTATTTCAGTAATTTACCATAATGATAAGTAGGAAGCGGTTTTCTTTAAAACAAAATATATTTTACTTTTTGGTTAGTTTTAAGTACTTTTAAATAACCAAGCACGCACTATTATTTTTTTTTAAACTGCTTATGCGCAGTATCAATAATCATATTAGTAAGCAACTTTCAAAGCAATCCTAGTTGCGCTCTTACTCTTCCAATGCCCTCTTCTGGTTTTTTAAATCCGTACGCGCTGATATTTATTATTAGAAATATAATACTTAATATACATGCATATTTAGATGTTTAGATGTTTAGAATTTTATCATGCATGTTATAATTGTTCAAGTTGTCAACTAGACATCCAGTTGGTTGGCAGGGAGCAAGTTGTTTGGTCGACTTAAGAGGGATTCACAAAGTTGTTCGACCTGCCATTCTTGTCGGGGACTAGCCTCAACTGGACGGCCAAGGGGCATCTTGGGAGACTTAGCAACTACCCCAAAAAAAAAAGCTTTTGAACAACTTGGAGCCGGACCTTCTTTTCGCACTATTACAGATATAAAAATTATGGGAAAAGTCGGATTCAATTGTCAACTATCCCTATTGGAAATAAGGTTGACCAGATTTGAACCATAGCACATGGTTTCATAAAACCGCACGATTTTCCCAATCTAAATCAAGCAGGTTTTACATGAAGAAGGTTTGACTCAGCATGTTCTATTCGATACAGGTAGGAGAAGAACCCGACCAATATTTAAAACACATCAGAATTCAAGTACCCATGACCCAGACCCATGACCCATCACTTATTCATGTCAAATAAACTGAACCTTATTATTTTAGGGCTCCAGATCTGCATCACAAACCACAGCCGACCTTTTTTTCTTCCTCGTGACCTCGGTTTCTCCCTCCCTTTAACCTCGCAAGCTCGGTTTCTCTCCCCCATCAACCTCGCGACCTCTGTTTCTCTCCCCCATCAACCTCGCGACTTCTGTTTCTCTCTCCCTCGACCTTGGTTTCAGTCTCCCTGCAACCTTGGGGCCTCGGTTTTAGTAGAATATCATATTTGTTTTGTTTGTGTGATGCTTTTGTAGTACTTTGTTGATTATCATATCTATTTATGTATGTGTAATCGTTAAGACTGAAGTTGGTGTTTCTTCTATTTAAAAGTTTGTTGTGGAAATGTGTTTGCTATTTGATATTATTGTTATGAGTTATGACTATAAAGTAATAAATAATGATATACATATAATTATAAATATATTCATATGTGTGCGTGTATATATAATTATATAATATTATTGTTATCAGTTATGACTATAAAGTAATAAATAATGATATACATATAATTATAAATATATTCATGTGTGCGTGTATATATAATTATATATATTAATAAAGTTTACATGTAATCGAATAGTCGACGACTAGTAAGTGGACTAGTCGACTAGTCATCTAGGAGGTTGGCTGTCTACTCGCCTCGACTTGCGGACATGACAACTACGATACACGTAGCTTGTGCTAGAGTAGGCTGGCGTTATTTATGAACTACAACACTGTCAAAATCTATAATCCACATACATATATTATTTTGAGTTTAGTAATTTGAGGAGTTTGTACTAGTCACCACATCTCAACATTAAGAAGGCTATCACGAATTCAATTACCAGAATTTACCTCAATTGATTTAACATGATACTACTCTTAACATTAGCAGGCTGCAGATGGTGATCCAGATCTTCTAGATGACTCTGAGTTCTATCAGCAGTTATTGAAAGAATTTTTTGAGACAATTGATTCATCAGCTTCTGGTAAGCTTCTCCATCTCACAATAAAAATCAGGGTCGTGCATACACACATGTTTACTGTGATGTATGTGTATGGAAATCAACGTCCTTTCCCAGCAGGTCATATATTCTAATGATGCGTTTTTGTCGTCATTTTTATTATCCCTGTGGTCTAAACTCCATGTTCATAAATAAGGGATTTTTTTAATTATCCATGTACTCTCTTGGATGCTTTCAAGGCATTTTCTAATGTCTTAACATAGGGTTAACTTGTTAATTTGTTTATAATCTGAATCACTGCAGAAACGGCCTTTTATGCGCTCAAGAGAATGCAAACTAAAAAACGGAAGATTGTTGATCGCCGTGCTTCAAAAAGTCGCAAAATCAGGTTATTTATGGAACCATTTATGTCAGAAATTATCATGGCTAATCTTGGTCAACCTTAATTTTCATGTACTTAAATTTCTTCCATTTTTCACACAATCCGAAATTCAAGAAGTTTGCTTTTGCAGATACCATGTTCATGAAAAGATCGTCAATTTCATGGTTCCTCAGCCCATGGATCTTCCTCCAATGGCGCCAAAATTATTTGAGAACTTGTTTGGCCTTAAATCACAAAAATCCATCTAAAGCAAATTTTGTATCATTTAAGGCCCCCTTGTATGTCTCTGCACGTTAGCTTTTGCTTTGGAAATTTTGTTGTTCCATTTTTATATTATGTTTTTGCTCACCATCAATATATATCCAATTCGTAAATGCATTCACTTTCAATATATCCAATTCGTGAAAGCATGATAGATCAGTCGAATTTGTGATTAGAGAATATATATAAAGTTAAAGAGTTGTATTGGATGTAAATTCTTGTTGTGAATTAGTATATTTGGATAGATTTTTCCAAGACATGCTTTTATGGTAGAACATGATATGCCATTCATTAGTTTTTGGATTACGGTTGTTTATTGCTTATTGCTTGAAGGAAAAATACGTTTTTATTGGAAGAAAATGATGAAGATGATTTGTTGTGGAAGAATATTGTGCTTGTTTGTTTCAACTTAAAATTATGAGATTTTAGATTCTAATAATGTAAATTATATTATCAAAATTTATAATCTTATAATTTTAAGTTGAAACAGTTAGGTACGTACATTGTATGTAGGGTTGTGCACGATGATCAAAGATCTATTATGTGTTATTTTTTGTCCTTAATTTTATACGCCTAATATAATCAAATTTGTTATGTGCGAGGATTCTCTCTTTCTTACTCACATTTTATTCAATAAAAGGAATCTAAAAAAATAAAATAAAAATAAATTACGTTTAACTTTAGACTAAATATCTTTTTATTTAAACAGTGTACTTATATAAGCACTATTGTAAAAGCTCTTGCCCAGTTTGATTAATTCTCTGTTGTGCTTTATGTTCTTCTACCTTTAAATTTGAATAATCTCCACTCGGTATCGACAAATTACGTATAACCTTTTGGCATAGGTGCTTTTCTCATTGTTAATTCTTTTGTAAGTTTGCTAAATATAAGAATGCCTTTTCGTTGCTCGGAAAATAAAACTATACTCTAAATAATTTTTTTCTTTTCAGTTCTCCAAATCAAGATAGATTTTTCGAGGGTTTAGAAAATACAAAAATATTAAATGCGTCACCTGAAACGTTTAGCTGTATTATATTAAAAATCTTGTTTGTAATATTAAAATATTGGTAATTTAAACCCAAGAAAAGATTTTTTTTTTTAAAAATCGTTATCCTCCCTCCCTCGCCCCTTAACATGTGTAAAAAATATGATTTAGGCACTATACACATGGTTTTATGTGAAAAGTATGATTTATGTGGTTTCATCATGGTCGTCACAACTTTTGAGGTAATGGTTACTTTTAAATGAATATTAAAATTTTTATACCGAGTTAAGATCTAAAAAAATAAAATCAATTTCTATTTACTTTTTAAAAGTTACGTTTTAAGTTAAACTTGAACTATAAGTCAAAAAACTAAAAATTGTTGCCCAACAAATCCTTCATTCGATGAAAATGAAGGGAGTACATGATTTTGATGTCATTCATAAATCATGTGTACAAAATCTCACAAATAATTCTATATAAATTTACAGATTCATAACTTATCTTTTACCGGTGAAATCGTTGATAACTAACCCTACTCTTCTTCTCATCCTATGGACTACAAACCCAACTCTTTTTCTCACTACATGAGATTTAGTTCTTTAACCTTAAAATCATACGAGTTGCTTTTATCATTTGAGCTAACTCACAAACTTTATATATTCATAACTCTAATAAGCCTAAATGTAAGCTGTGATATAATTTGTGCATTCAAAATTTTTAACTGTACAATCATGAGATAAATACGTACAACGGATTTATGAATATGTACAATTAAGCTATTTAACCTAAAATAAATTATACGCTTGCATATACATAGCATGACTAAAATCTCACCCTATGCCGCTCTTTCATTCACTTTACTCAAAAACACTCTGCACATTTATTTCTCTTACGATTAGCATCTTTCTAGGTTTTTGAATCAGCTAGTTTTTAGGGTTTGGCGCCCTGTATCGGAGGCTTGAAGCTTTCTTTAGGTTTTGCTTGTCTTCTGTTGAAGCTTGTAGAACAATCATTGTTAGTCTGAATGTAGTGAACTTTACCATCAACTTATATACACTGATATTTATGTTCATCATACACAATACATACACACATTACATAAAGATGTTTCCGATTTGTAATTACAAAACGTGGTCAATTTTTGTTAGAATTTTTAAATGTTCTAGTAGAGAATGGTTTAAATTTATACAAGAAAAAGGTTGCAGTGATGTGGTTCCACACGCTATTTACAAAGAAAGGTCCATTAGGGCCCCGTTATCAAATGACATAATCTGCGTTATAAATTAAACAATTTCAAAGAAACATATTTCTTTTTCAAAATTTGAGATACATGTCGATTTATACAAAAAAATTCTATGAAATTCTAAAAAATTGAAGTGTGAATTTTTTATTCTTAAAATTTTTTGAAGTAAAATATCATACAATATATGACATAAAAAGAATACTATTGAATACAAACTTATTTTATAGTTTGATATTCTTATAATTTTATATCACAAATGAGATTATAGTATTTAAAAGTAATACTACGTCAAAAGGGATATGTATACCTAATTTCTGAACAAGAGAGTAATATATTCATTCAAGCTAAGGTACACGCAAGTTCTTCTGCATGTGTTTAGCCAACTAACCTTCTAATATTTTGCAGGCATTCTTGTTGTTCCTTAATTTTGCCATCTCCAAGAGAAATCTGTTAAAGTTGCTTTATGGAATTCTCTTTTAAGTCAATTTAGGTCCGATTTTGTTTTTGCTTATTGATCGTTTATGCCTGAAATCTTTTTTGTGATCAGCAAAAAAGAAATTCCATTAATTTAAAAGAGCTCATCGGTACAACTTACAAGAATTAATTGTCCACACGAAATGGATTAGAATATCAGAAAAACAATAGGCAAGCTAGCAACAAAAAATAAACGCTAACCAAATACTTTCACAACCAAGGCCACCAAAAACACCCAAAAGACACTAACCCCTCAAATATAGCTTAACAACACACTTGACTGTTTGAGCAACAACACCTCTGAGAATCCTGGGCTGCCCTCGGTTTGCCTGATTTGGAGGTTTCATTGTTTAGTTTTAACTTAAGTTTTCATTTATTGCTAAAGATGACCAGCTACTAGGGACCATCTTATGAAAGAATTAATAATAAATGCGATATTCTGTTTAATTATTTGAGGCTTTTTGAAATCGAGGTGGTGTAATACAAATCGGTTAATTTTTCACAACCTAAAGTGCATTACACCAGATGTTTGAACTGATTGTATTGCTCATCAGCTATAAAAAGCCCCAAAATCTTTTGAAAAATTAGTGTATATCCCGTATTTTTAGCTAATTCCTTAATAAGTTCGTCTCTATTCGTCATCTTTAGAGACATAACATCACTTTCCAAAACATCACTTTTTTGTTTTATTATTTTCATCGAGGTGGTGTAATGCAAATCAACCTGAATCTCTGAGTTAGCCCAAAGCTAATGTGGTCCAATAAATTTTGTCCTTTTTATAGTGAATAAGATCTCGAGTTTTAGGGAGGAACTAGGGGTCTGGAGATTTATCGAGGGTATTTTAGAATCAGGATAAATCTCTTTATTTGTTTTCTTTTCTAGTTTTTTGCATTTGACTTGCATTATGACATTTTATTCACCACTTATTAAAAGGATTTAGTTTAAAATAAATTAAAATCAACGGCTTACTTTTACTGAAAATAATAAATTATTTACCATAAACTAATATCGACGGCTAGTCGTCGTCTATATTGATGAATAAGTCGTCGAGATTAAACCTGGAAACATTAAACATCTAACTCCTTTTCTTCTTCCTCCATTTATCCCATTTTCTTTCTCTGCAACATGGACGACTCCTCCCTGTCCTTCTGTCGACAATCTCCCATTTTCTTCACCTTCACCACCTTCTTCAGCGGCGTCGTGTCCTCCTCCTCTCGCCGATCACCAGCAACGGCTCACCTTACCACCAACACCGACCAGAGATCGTCTTACCACCATCAACACCAGCGACACACACCCCACTACAACTTATTATAGAAGAACCACAAAACTTTAAGAGGTGAAATTAACCCTTTTTAGGGGTTTGAAGGTGTGGTTTAGAATTAATTTTTTAATTTTGCTAGCCATGTTTTTTTTTTCTTGTCGGTGCTTCTTTTATTGTCCATTTTGGATGCTGACCTACAATAGATTTGGGTTGAGTTGATGTTTTGTTAGTTTATGGTTGTTTTGGATGTTAAAAGTCTCTTGGGAATATTTTTGTATTCTTTTGTTGAGTTCAATAATATTTTTATTTTTGCCGATCAATAAAATATAATATAGATTTAATTTCGGCAAACCCGATATTAGTTTTATCTTAAGTATATTAGAAAGACGTAAATAATAATATTGAGTAATTACACAACCATTTGTAGAAAGTATTTTATTGGTAACTATAAATTATTCAACTTACATGAAATTGTCATAAAATCGTGCACCTAAGCGTTAAAAGAATATAAAACTCAGCACTAAGCAATAACACATTGATATGGACTATTTCTTATTATGTATTTAATTGCTCAATAAAAAAAGAAATTTATTAAACTAGTCACTACAGAAATCTTATATTGAATTTGGGGTATTAATTAGAATATAAACAAGCAAAAAATGATTCAACTTAAACAAATTTGCATTTCCTAACTGCAATATGGTTTTCTTTTTCTTGGAAAAATAAATAGAAGTACACTAAATAAAATTTTCTTTTCACTTCTCAATCGGGGTAGATTTATGACACAACGTAGACGCAAAATTCTTGTGTTATTCGTGAACGCACGATTACGAAGCAAAGATCAAATTTTTAAAGATAATTCTCCAAAGAAAACTTCCATGGTATTGATAAAAGATGAATACGAATGAATGAATAATGTTGGAAGTTTAAACTTGATTCTATGAACTGTTAATTGAATAATGTATTTACATTTAATATTGATTCATGTATTTGTAAGTTCAGATTGTTTTCATGGTTCATTGTAATTAGGAAAATCTGGAAAGTCATGTTCGTTGTATCAAGGCTCTACTGAACTCATTTTGTATCCAAGCCAATTCTGGAAATACAAGTCATTGTTTACTCCACAACCTCTGTTTTCGGCCACTGTTTTTCCCTGCTTATTTCTTGTTTTGTTTGCCAACAGAGTGGTATAAGAGCTAATTTCAGAAATGAGCAGTTCATCATTTCCCTTTATTGTTCCTAAACTCACAAAGGAGAATTATGGGCATTGGTCTCTTCGCATGAAGACATTCCTGGGCTCACAGGAGGCTTGGAAAATTGTAAAAAAAGGTTACGAAGAACCTGAAAATGAAGGAGCCTTGAATAAAAATCAGAAGAATGCCTTGGGGAGAGCTCACAAGCAAGATCAAAACGCTTTCTTTATCATTCACATGGGCTTAAATGAAGTCATGTTCGAAAAAGTTGCCTCTGCAACAAAAGCAAATGATGCTTGGGAAATCGTTTATAATAATTTCAGGGGAATTGACAAAGTAAAAAAGGTCCGTCTTCAAACTCTACGAGGTGAGTTTGAATCATTGCAGATGAAGAATATTGAATTTGTTCTTGATTATTTCACTAGAGTATCTTCCGTTGTCAATCAAATGAAGCAATATGGAGAAAAGATTGATGATGCTCGTGTCAATGAGAAGATACGTAGATCTTTAAACACTAAATTAAAACTTGTTGGTATTTCTATCGAAGAATCAAATGATGTGGAAACTATGACGGTTGATCAGCTAATGGGATCCTTACAAGCATATGGAGAAAGACTGATAAAGAAAGAAGGATCAGATTCTCAAGTCCTCCAAACTAAAGTTTACGTGGGAGACAATAAGAAAAGACATGAATGGTCTCAAGGAAGAGGAAGAGGCTATGGTAGAGGTGGAAGCTTTGGTCGCGGTCGATTTGGAGAAAAATAAAATTTTGATACTAAAAGAACAATTAATCACTCAAGAGGACGTGGAAGTTACGGAGCCCAAAAGAGGTGGAGGCAGAAGGTGTGACAAATCAAATACTCAATGTTATAATTGCCAAAACTATGGTCATCACGCAAATGAGTGCATGAGTTTAACCAATAAAAATGATGAAAGAGCCAGCTATGTGGAAGCCAAAGAAGATGAAGAGTTGCTGCTGTTAATGGAAACTAAAGAAGAAAAGGATAGAAATGTGTGGTATCTTGACACAGGTGTTGCAAATCACATGAGTGACAACAAAGAACTGTTTTCAACTTTTGATGAGAATGTGTCAGGAAATATTATTTTCGGAGACGACACCAAAGTCCTAATCAAAGGCAAAGGTGATGTTCTTATTCGATTTAAAACATGAAAATTATATTTTAATTTCTCAAGTTTGTTATGTGCCCAATTTGAAGACAAACATATTGATTCTGGGACAATTTCTTGAGATGGGTTATGATATTCACATGAAAGATAAATACCTCACTTTAAGATATGACTCCAATATGCTAATTGCTAAAGTTCCAATGGAGAAAAAACACAACGTTTTTACTTAATATTGAAGTTGATCATCCGAAGTGCTTGAAAACTTATGTAGAAGATACTTCCTAGCTTTGACACTTAAGATTAGACCATCTTAATTTTGGGAGTCTGAAGTTATTATCAAATACAAATATGCTGTATAAGGCTGCCCAAAACAAATCATCCAAATCAATTGTGTGAATGATGTCTTTATAGCAAACAACCAAAAAGAAGTTTTCCACAACAGGCAAGTTTTAGAGCAACAAAGCCACTGGAACATGTTCCTACTGATTTATGTGGACCAATCAAAACATCCTCTTATGGTAAAGCCAATTATTTTTTGTTTTTCATTGATGATTATTCTCACAAAACTTGGGTTTATTTTTTGAAGGCAAAAAATGAAGCTTTTGGAGCTTTTAAAAATTTTAAAGCTCTAGTTGAAAAAATGGATACTTCTTTAAAACTTTGAGAACAAATCAAGGTGGTGAATTCACTTATAAAGAATTCAAAGAGTTTTGTAAAGAAAATGAGATCCGTCGTTATCTCACTATTCCAATATCACCGCAATAAAACGGAGTCATGGAACGAAAAAATAGAACCATTCTAAATATGGTTCGCGGCATGCATAAAAGCAAAAATATGCTGAAAGAATCTTTATGTATCAAGAAATGTTCCATGGTGTGAGGCCACAAGAAGCATGGAGTGGTAAAAAGCCTACTGTGTCACACTTACATGTCTTTGGGAGCATTTCTTAAATACATGTTCCAGATGAAAAAAGATCGAAACTTGAATCCAAAAGTGAGAAGTTTGTTTTCATTGGCTACGATTCATACTCAAAAGGCTACAAATTCTTTAATCATGCTAATAATAAAATCATTATTAATAGAGATGCTGAATTTGATGAAAGAAACTCCTGAGATTGGAATGTTTCACAAAATGAGAAATATACTATTTTTCCTCTATAAGAAGAAGAACTGATTGAAAGAGAAGATGTAGCTACACTACTTCATTCTTTTGGTGGTTCTCAATCATCAAATAATAAATATTCAGAAGGACCACTTCGTACAAAAATGTTGACAGATCTTTATGAAGAAACATGTGTTGTTGACAACCCAAATTTTTATGTCGATGATAATCCTAGTCTTTTATGTTTATTTACTGGGAGTGAGCCATTGAGTTTCGAAAGTGCAATAAAAGACGAAGATTGAAAACATGCAATGGACGAGGAAATTGAAGCAATCAAACAGAATGATACATGGGAGGTTACAACACTTTCCAAAGGACATAAAGCGATTAGCGTGAAATGGATGTATAAGGTGAAGAAAAATGCACAAGGAAATGTGGAGAAATATAAAGCGAGGCTTGTTGTAAAGGGATATAGCAAGAACATGGCATCGACTATGATGAGGTATTTGCCCCTGTTACTAGCTTAGAAACTATTCGATAATTATTTCTTTGATAACTCAAAATAGGCGGAATATATATTAAATTGATGTGAAGTCTGCTTTCTTAAATGACTATCTAGAAGAAAAAGTTTATATACACCAGCCTCCGGGATATGTTGAGCATGAAAATAAAGTTCTAAGATTGAAGAAGGTGTTCTATGACTTGAAGTAGGCGCCCAGAGCATGGTATAACAGAATTGATAAATATTTTCGAGACAATGGTTTCATCAAATGTCCACATGAACATGCTTTATATGTAAAAAATGATAAAATAGAAGGTTTTGTTCTTGTGTGCTTATATGTGGATAATTTGATCTTTACTAAAAATAATGTACAATTAGTCAAAGAATTCAAGAAGGCAATGGCTCAAGAGTTCAAAATGACTGATCTTGGTCTCATGTCCTACTATCTGGGAATGAAAGCAAAGTGAAAGCATAATTTTTATTTCTCAAAAGGGTTATGCAAAGAAAATTCTTAAAAGTTTCGGGATGGAAAATTGCAAGCTAATAAGTACTCCAATTGCTTGTGGAACTAAAGTGTCCATCAAGACCTGATATTCTATTATCAAACTTTGACACTTATAGACTTCCAACAAGGCTTCTATGAGCCAAAATTGATCCATCACTTATAGAAGCCTTGTTGGAAGTTTGATGTGACAGTCCCAAAAATCCCACATGGGACCCAGGCGCCGTCAGAGGAAGGAAACAAACAACAACACATCCATACAACACTAATGTACTAAAGTGATTAATAATCACTAGTACAAAACTGATCATATGCGTCGGTTAATTAACACATTTTGCATCGGTTACGAGGAGACGCATATGGAGGAGACGCAAAAAACTTAAATATTTTGTGTCGGTTAAAGACACGACGCAAAAACGAAGACTTTGCGTCGGACCTTTCTAAAACCGACGCAAATAATATCATCATTTGCGTCGGTTAATTTAAGAAAACCGACGCAAATGATTGTTTAATAAAATTTATTTTAAAAATAATTTAATCTATTTGCGTCGGTTAATTTAAAAACACCGACGCAAATGAATGTTTAATAAAAATTTATTTTAAAAATAATTTAAGTATTTGCGTCGGTTCATTTAAAAAAATCGACGCAAATAATTGTTTAATAAAAATTTATTTTAAAAATAATTTAATCTATTTGTGTCGGTTCATTTAAAAAAACCGATGCAAATAATTGTTTAGTAAAAATTTATTTTAAAAATAATTTAATCTATTTGCGTCGGTTCATTTAAAAAAACTGACGCAAATAATTGTTTAATAAAAATTTATTTTAAAAATAATTTAATCTATTTGCGTCGGTTCATTTAAAAAAACCGACGCAAATAATTGTTTAATAAAAATTAATTTTAAAAATAATTTAAGCTATTTGCGTCTGTTGTTTTAAATGAACTGACGCAAATTATTGTTTTTTTTAAAATTTTCTTTTTAAAAATAAAATATCCAACCTGTAGATAAAAAAGGATACTCGATATGCCACAACAAGCCAAAATATATAGTACAAAATTCAACCATTTCAATATTTGCAAAACAGGAATATATACAAATCCAAATTTACTAACAGTTCAAAACAGGGATATTTACAAACTGTTCAAATTACATGTCCAAATGTACAAACCAAATATATTTAGGTCACATACAAAAACTCATAAAAAAATCTGCACACAGGTCTCTAATTTCATCAAGATCAGACTGAGTATATGACTCTTGTGCACTCAAACCCTGGAGAAAATTATAAAAAAGAAACAATGTTGCATATAATTAAAACCAATATACAAGGTTAATAGATTGAAATAGTTAATTGCATGCATATAATTAAAAACAATATACCTCAGTCCATTTTGTAAAGGGAGCCCGTTGATGCAACTTGATGATGTCATACATGTACCTCATGACATAGTAGCCGCATTCAACACTTCCTTTTTGTTGAGAACACTATATAAATAGTCAAGTTGATTAAAATTTTAATAAGAAATTATATTAAGAACCAACAAAATCAACTTTGTTTGGATAAGTCAACAAGTATTTTATACCTTAACCTCTTTCGTACACCATTGCAACTTATTTTTTTTGTGCTTGCCGCCTTGAGCAACATATGATTTAAATGCCCTACAAAATTATATATATTATAATTAAATATGAGTAAATAAATATGTTAAAAGAGTTTTACACGTTTAACTTATATTAAAAACTTAGGAACTAAAATATTATTTACTTACACTGCCATTACGTTCGTTATCGGCATATTCCTTTCCTTCTTCAATGAGTCGTACACATATACTGTGCTTTGCTCACAAGATATGAGAAACAACAGCCAATGCTCACTACATTTTTACAAATTAATTAACAATGTTAAATTATATCAATGAACAAGCTAGCTACAATAAGTTAATCCCACCATTTTTATGTTCTTACTTTTGGAAGTACGGTGCGAAGATGAATTTGGCTCTCCGACAACCTAGAAAAATTGAGGCAATGTATCTAGCAGACACATCTGGATCATTTTTTGCATTTGCCAGTGCTTGAGGACACAGGAATCCAAATGCATTAGATCCCGACGTCATCTCGTTCAAGTACCTTAAATATAATATACAAACTACTCATTAGTTACTTTATAAAATAAACCTGTATATCAGCTAAAAAAAAAAGATAAATGAGAATGTATGAAAATTATAGTCTCACCTCATCCAAATTTGTACGACACTTATATTCAACCATTCCATTTTACAAAATTGGATGATATCTTCGGACGCGATGTATATGAGTTGTTCATCTTCCTTCTCAATGCAGTTGTCATAATCTAATGGCACTGAAATTAAGTCCGAGGAAGGCAATCCCATAATCATCTGTGCTAAATATTTACATTTTGCGCTCAAGCTCGGATCAACATCAGTAGCTGACTCTTTGCTACGAACTTCATTATTTTTGGCGGGGGGGGAGAGGGGGGGGGGGGGGATGCAGGCTCTTTACCCTTACCCGGTAAGATGGGATCCTAATTAGATATAAAGTGTTAAACAATAACATTTACATGAATTTAATGAATTAACAACAATCATTTATAATTAATAATGTTAATTTGAAATTTGTTACCTGCCCCAACAGTACAAGTTGTTTAGGCCACTCAACAAAGCTACCTAATGCGTCACCTACTCTTGTATGTTCATACGTAGGCACGGGAAGAGGAGCTTGTTGAAATTCAGGGCGAACGTCATCGATGGATACTCTTACATTTTTGACCTCCATTTAAGTACCATGAACAACGTCGCCCGACGCATTGGATGCAAAAACAGTCCCAAAAGCCACAATCACTTTGCCGGTCTCAGGAAGGATGACACAGAGACGACATGGAGTCGGCTTCTATGTTAATTATATAAAAAAAAATTCAGTTAGGATCATATAGGGCACTTATATGGTAACTTATGATTGAAAGACATAGAAAAGAGTAAAAATAAGTATACCTTTATTTGAAAGAATGGATCCACCGAGTGGGAGCTACTCTGAATCACGTCGGTTGTTGGAGTTGTTGGAGTTTGTTGGGGAACAGGCATTCCCATCTGGCTCATTACATTCAATACGTTCGCAAGCTGACTTTGCAGTGTACCAATCTGGTCTTTGTATTTCATATCCATTTCATTCATTTGAGATTGGTACTGCTGCGCAAGTCGATTGGCCACTTTTGTTTCAATATCTTGAGTTATCGTAGACAACTCATCCATTGATATTACGGCTTTACGGGACTTGCCTCTGTCCGTGCCGAATACATCCTTCATGCGAACTGTTCCTCCAACCCCTCTAACACGCCTGCCGTGCTCCTTCTTTCCAAGTGCACGTGACAATATGTCATCATGCCCGTGAGGAGTCCACGAACCTTCTGAGGCTTTGTCTTTCCATTCCAACTGTTTCAAAATCAATTTAACGATTAATATTGTAAGCATAATTGTAAATATAAAATTTTTTAAATGAACAAAATACTCTTACCATTTTTTGAACAACATCCCTAGTCTCGTCCTTGGGAAAATAATAACCTTCACCTTCATCCCTCTTCCTAACTCTCGCCCGAATCCAATCGTAACTACGATCAGCTCAATCGGTTGATACAATTTCTGAATTAATGGATTCGGACGAAGGTAGAGAATGAAGAGGGTCATCAACCATCCACTTCGATTTTTTTCCTGCATATCCATGTCTTCCCAGATAATGTGGATACTCATTAAACTTCTGGTTTTGACGTACCTTGTCACTTTTAGTCTGTTAGAAAATAAAACAATAATATGAGTAAACAGTCCCTGTTCAACATAATATTATCTGAAAACCAATAATAATATAAATATGAAAAGAATATACCTGGAATTCTTCACTTTGATGATCATGAGTGAATTTATCCCATTGCTCTCGACTTATGAAGTCATATTTCTCGCAAGGGTCCTTGTCTACACGCAAGTATCGGCAGACTAACCTTGACTTGAAATCCCTCCAAATTTTCGCAGCAGATTTTAATACGTCCTTTCGTCTCGCATCATCCGTTATATTCCCCTCAGTCTGAAATACTCAAATCATGCATATCAGTAACTTGTAATAAAATTTGAACGGCAATATATGTTAAAACAACTAATTATTCTTTTCAATTCATACCTTAATATCTTGCCAAATCGCATCCTTTAGTCCATCACTGACTTCTTGCCAACTCTGAATATTGATGTCAACCTGAACTCTAACCAGTACTCCAATGTACGACTTGAATGCAGCAGCATATGTTCCAATGGGAACACCGAGATCATCAAACTCAATCACTTTCTCTGATGGTTTATTTGCGGACTTTTCTTTCAATGTTTTGCAAGATGTTGGACTTCTTGTTTTTTTAGCAGGTCTGTCATTCGATCTTGGGTGGTCCATGATAATAGTAAACTACAAAGTACATCAGAAAATGTCAAAAAAATAACATTTAAAAATAAACTACAGAGTTGGAGTTAGGCAACAAGCAACTTAGGCGAAAAAAATTCCCAACTAACAGTAGATTGTTTAATCATAGGCGAAAATGAGAAGGTACCAATTTGAAAGACGACATAAAAAATTGTAAAACTATTGCCAAAAATTACAGTGCATCCAAACAACAAAAACAAAAGACACACAACCAAAACACATAGTATATCGCAGTGCTTCCATTCAAAAGACACACAACCAAAACACATAGTATATCGCAGTGCTTCCATTCAAAAGAAACACAAACAGAACACATAGAAACACAAATAGAACACATATACCACAAGATACACTTTGGGGCTTTAAACAAATGTTGTATTAAAACTAAAAACAGAAAAAGAATGTAAACAGTTCAGTTGAAAAAAAATTATGTACCTCTTTCACTTGTAACAACTCTGAAGCCGATTACAGTGTATTCACCAGAAACTGAAATGGAAAATTGTTTTCCCAGTGAGATGACCTAGAACTTGTAGAAGGGGGGTTGACTACAAGTTCTCACAACTTTTTCGATTTCTTGTTCTTTAAGAAATTAAACTTTTCTGCGGAATATAAAGAACAAGATCAAAACTTTATAAACAATTGCTTTTATTGATTTAACAATTGATTACAAGTTTTCTAACAATCAAGACAAGCTTTGATCGTCAGCTTCTATTCTGTATATTAAGAGATAATACAACCCTTTCAATTCTCTATATATAGCTTCGTATTTTTCTTCTGTAATTTTATAATTACAGCTTCTAAAAACTAAGTTACCAAAAACCTAGCTTCCTAATTCAAATCAAATACAATCTTTCCAATTGAAAGATTTCTAACAAGTTTCCATGCCAGCTACGTCTTCGATAAAGTCTACGTGTGCATGGAAGACTTTCCTTCTTTGATTTGAACTCTAACTCCATCAGTGATTAAGTCCTCGACTAATCTCCGATGGCTTCTTTCATTAGTCCCTGATCACTTCGAGTAATCTCTGATGCTTTACTTCGAGTAATCTCCGATACTTTGGCTTTAGTCTCTGGTGATGTCAGCTTTTAATCTCCGAGGTATTGTTTTAATCTCTAATGACGTCAGCATTAATCTCTGACTCTTTAGTTACAATCCCCGATGACGTAAGCTTTAATCTCCGATGACCAATCCTTCAATCTCTGATGAACAAAATATTTTAATCTCCGATGAAGGATTCTTCAATCTCCGATGGGCAAAGTCCAATCTCTGATGGACAAAACTTTAATCTCTGGTGGACTTTTCCCTTAATCTACGACAAGCCAAATTCAATCTCCGAAGGACTAATTAACTTAAACAACTTGTTGAACAAACTCAACAAGTATTCCAGCAGTACATACAAAAGAAATGAACCTATCTCTTTATTATAATGACTAATTTACAAACAAGAGATACTACTGCTAGCTACAAAACTAAA
>CM025786.1:30131412-30156554 GCA_014636745.2 Centella asiatica
ATTTAACCTTATAATCATGAGTACCACATTATTATAAAATTCTTTTTAAAAGTATATGAATTTATCATTCATATCCAAAAGAATTTGACTTCATGCAAAAATAAGATAATATAAAATAAAATTTGCCACAAAATATATTATCTCAAATTATAAAACCAATTTACAATTTTCGGGTTCTCACAGTAGGTGGTTAATCCAACGGGTTTGACACATGACACAAATATATATTTAGCACGAACATTTCATATGAATGAGTATATATGTTACAAAAAACATGTTTTAGCACCCGACCTATCCGAAAATAGGGGGAAAATACTAGTATAAAATAATATAAATTTTAAAAAATACCCTCTAATTGCAACGACTTATGTTAATATCGATAGGAAACTGTAGATATAAACAATCTTAATCTTCGTATTAATATCGACGACTTACACTTAGCATTGACGGCGTCCGTTCCAATTATACAAATTAATTTATATTATGTTTTTATCTTATTTCGTAAAAGTTATTAAACCATTTAATAATTTTTTATTTGCGATAGATGTTACAATAATATCGATGATTTTGGCCATTCAGGTTAATGGTTCACTATCTTGACGGGTATTGAGACGAGTTTAAATCTCGATAGTTTTAAAATCTATGGGCTAATATCGAAAGCTTACCGTCGATATATTTAGCTTGAAAATTTCATATAAATGTGTATACATGTTACAAAAGCAGCTGACCTATCCAAAAATATGGGGAAAAACAACGATATAAAATAATATAAATTAAAAAAAATACCCTCTAATTGCAATTACTTATGTTAATATCGATGGAACCCCTAGATATAAACAATAATATATTATATTGATCTTCGTACTAATATCGACGACTTACACTTAGCATGGACGGTGTTCGTCCCAATTATACAAATTAATATATATTATTTTTTATCTTATTTCATAAAAGTTATTAAACCGTTTATTAATTCTTTGTTATTTGCGACAGATGTTACAATGATATCAAAGATTTGGCCGTCGAGGTTAATGGTTCACTATCTCGACGAGTATTGCGACGGGTCTGGATCTTGACGGTTTTAAAATCGATGGGTGAATATCGAGAGCTTTCTGTCGATATTAATGACAACTGCGACCGTAGGTGGTTAATTCGACGTGTTTGGCGCATGACACAAATATTTAGCTTGAATATTTCATATCAATGTGTACACATGTTACGAAAAACATGTTTTAGCAGCTTTACCTATCCGAAAATAGGGGAAAACACCGGTATAAAATAATATAAATTTAAAAAAAAATACCCTCTAATTGCAACGACTTAGGTTAATGTCAATATGAATCTGTAAATATAAAGAATAATATATTACATTAATCTTCGTATTAATATCGACGACTTACAGTTAGCATTGACAGGCGTCCATCCCAATTAAACAAATTAATATTTATTATTTTTTCTTATCTT
The DNA here is from genome assembly GCA_014636745.2 of Centella asiatica. Taxonomy (NCBI): domain Eukaryota; kingdom Viridiplantae; phylum Streptophyta; class Magnoliopsida; order Apiales; family Apiaceae; genus Centella; species Centella asiatica. The sequence goes on from CM025786.1 coordinate 30,132,877, forward strand.
ATTTCGTAAAAGTTATTGAACCATTTAATGATTATTTGTTATTTGTGACAGAGTTACAATAATATCGACATTTTGGCTATCGAGGTTAATGGTCACTATCTCGACGAGTATTGCGATGGGCCTGAATCTCGACGGTTTTAAAATTGATGGGCGAATTTCAACATCTCAATGTCGATATTAATGACAATTGCAACTGTAGGTAGTTTATCCGACGGGTTTGTCCATCACAATGTACCTTCTTTTTTGTAGTGAAATTAATTGAATTGATTTCATGAATATGATATCCTAACACCTTCCTATATTGTTAAACCACTTTTCTTTAATCTATTCCTAATCTAATGTTAATTTAGTTTCACTTGCTTTTGCAATAATAAGTTTTATTCTTCTTTCACACTAAATTTCAAAGGTTAAAGAAGTTCAAAATTTGTTAGTAAGAGAAGAGAGTACTTTCAATTTCTCATAAGACAATACTTTCTCATCACTCTACTACCTGTTTAACCGTGTAAACTTGCGCAAAAGTTTTAGAAATAAATCCTAAAAACCAAACTAGTTGGTTTTGCCGGAGCTGTGTTTTTTTGTGTATCTGTTTTAGTTTTTGGAGGCTGAGTTTCAACGTCAATTTTATTTTCCTCTTGGCTTGTGGTTGTTTCTGGTGGTTGGGTTGTTGTCGAGCAGGTTGGTCGTAAGTTTGTTTTGGTTTGTTGCTCTGAAAAGATGGAGCCAATTTGGTTAGTTTCGTTTTTTGGGGCATTTGTTTTGTTCTGGTGTTGGTGCTTTCGTCTAGTTTTTCAGTAGTTTGCTGTGGTAATTCCAATTCTTTTGGACAAACTCTTCTTGTGTTCATGGTGAGTTTTTAATAAAATTTTCTTTTCTGCCGATAAAAAAAAAGTAAAAAGAAAAAGAAATAGAAAGACATATCTCCATTGAATAGTAGAACAACGATTGCAAAGAAAGCAGTAGATACAAAGTAGTGTTTCTTTCTCATCATTAGATTGTCACTACAAGTCACCTAGCCAAAATTTACCTACAAACAAAGAAGTAGACTGCGGAAAGGGAGAGAAAATTACAAAAACAAGACATAAAACTCCATAAAAGTAAATAGGAAAAGGGGAATTAATGAAATATATATGATCTTAGCATGCTAAGGTTATAAATGTTAAAACTTATTGCGAACATTATTAAGAATTATAGAAGTTTACATATCGTTTTATCTTTCAACATTCTTTGCATCTTTTTGATCGAACTTTTTAAAGTATTCCTAAGAAAGAGAGGAAGGAAAAGCGATGGATATGATAAACCGATGATTAATTTTTTCCCCAATTTGAGAATGTTTAAGAAAATGATAACTTATTTTAGCACTTAAAATTTTATAATTATTCTATATAAAGAAGAAAAGTTCATAAATATATTACTCATTATAAATATATTGAACACTTTTTTTATTGGTTGCAAATGTATATTAAGCACTTTTAAGTTCATAAGATAGTTTCCTAGACTAAAATAATACTACAGAAAACTTAATAAAAGAATAAAATATTTGATACTCACAATGCTTAGATTTTAAGTGTATTCGCTAATACTCGTAAGATAGTTTTATTTGCCCCTCCTCCCCCAACCCCCAAAAAAAAAAAAAAAAAAAAAATCAACATTATCAACATCAATAACGTCTTTGACCTAAAGTAGTTTGAGTCGAGGGTCACCCGTAAAAGATACATTAAAAAAATAAGAATCTGATAAATAAAAATAATAAATAAAAAATAAAAATAGAACCATAATAGAAATACACAGAATGAACATAAATGATCACAAATAACAAATAAAATCAAATAGAAAGAAACCAAAGGCAAGAAGGTAGAAAAGGAAATCATAATAAATAAGAAAAATTTAAAAAATAAATTAGAAAATAAAAATAGAGAGAGGGTGGGAGATGTTAAAATAAGTATTATATGAAAATGAAAAAGTTTTGAAGGATAACATATTTAGATGAAAATGTCACACACATATATATATATATATAGGGGATCATCTCTAACTTGCATTAGTTATGGGTCTCCTATAACTAACGCAAGAAATACCGTTTGATTAACCATCCAACAGTTGTAAAAAAAAAATAAAAAAATTCTGTATCCACCACTATTCCCATAATTAACGTATGAAATAACATTTAATCAACCATCCAACGGTTGTAAAAAAAATAAAAATAAAAATCTGTATCTACCAAATGGTGTGGATGAAATATTTGAATTTTTTTTCTGTCTACGCCATTAATAGTGACGGTATCTTAAAAACAAATAGAAGACCATGCTATTAATAGTGGCGTGGATGTCTTCTCAGTTTCAATTTGGAGAGTAGTAATATGATCTATACCAGCTAGCAACTCCTCATGCTTCATGTTCAAAACTTCACCATGGAACTTGGCAGCTTGATGGCTACTGAATGTGATTTCTTCTTCCTGAACGCCCTCCTTCAAAGCTACTGTTATTTCTTCTTGGATAGAGCTTAAAGACGAAATTCTGCTCTGCAGTTCATCTTTCAGCGACTCACTTTGTTCTAGCCACACTGTTAGTTCAGTCTTTATCTCGCCAAGGTGCTTATATATTGCCCTAACATCTGATTTAAGGTCTGTTGACAGCGATGTGTTTTTCCTTCTTGCTTCTTTGCTGCTTTGTTCTTCAAGTTTGTTATTTCAACCTGCAAATCTTGGACCTCCGTTTAAAATTTCTGTACCTGATGAAATGCAGTACTAAATCTTAACCAGAATTCTAGATTCTCCTCTACTATCACATCAATCTGTCCCCTGAGCTATTCCTCTATTGGTGAGATGGTTTTGGGCTGACTGATCAAAAACTTTATTTCTTCCTCCTCTTCCTCTTGGATTACATAAAGTTTCATTTTCAGCGGAGTGAGCCGCAGGAATGTCACTGGATTCTCGTTGCAAAAGATTTAGTTTATGACGTAAAGATTGAATCTCTTGGTCCCTCTTACCAAGAAGACTTCTCAAGTCTCTTACCTGCAGTGTAGTTTCAAAGAGGGTATCATTTTTCTTCTCCTCTTCCTTTAGCTTTCTCTTGACTTCTTTGTAACTCCTGAGAATTGTTATGTATTCTGTCAGTAGAATCTTTTCTTTATTTTTGACACCGCAAATAATGGTGAGTTCACAAAATAGAAAAAGAATGGGTTAAGTACTCGCCACCCAAGGAATCCTCCTAAGGGATAAGAGTAATCTCGCCACCCAAAGGAACCCAACCTATGGGATAAGAATATAAGGAATAAGAAACCTTTGAGTTCAAAGGAAATCTGATTATATTTCTGAATTGAATTTTTTTTTTGATTACAGATTAACAAAAATCTATATATAGGCCTGGCAGGAACATCCCTCCTGTCACAGGCAAAATTCCAGAATAAACATCATTAATATTAGTCAATGCTGATGTATCTAGACTTAGGAACTTGCTAATACATAGGTAATGACAAAAAAAATGAAAGAAGATGACTTGAACACTGATGCATGAATTCTTGCCTCGGAACTGCAACATTACTGAATTAGCTTGGGAACCTTTGATTAAAAATGCCATGACTTTCCACAAACATGGAGATTAAATCAATTATTTGGACCTTTTTTTGTTGACGTACTCATCGATAACGGTGTCAATTTTCCAACCCATTCAAGAGCATCTGCTGCCAATTTAGATCGTCTTCATTTTCTTCCTCTTTTTGCTTCTCTGATTTCTTTTCAACATTGAGGATCCTCTCTGTTGGTTGCAAGCGGTGATGCACTGAACCTCTGCTCCTTATTTTTAGCCATCAAGTTGCCAAGTTCCATGCTGAAGTTTTGAACATGAAGTAGGAGGAGTTGCTAGCTGGTATAGATCATATTATTGGAAATAGAAAAGGATCCAATGCAACGGAAGGAAAAACACAATTTGAAGAAGAATAAATTTATTGCTCACAAAGTTTTTTATTACAAGAATACAATTCTCTAGCTCTCTCACTCTTGTATTATCTCCCAATTTCTTTTTTTCTTGATTGCTACAACCACAAATGACAATGTCTATTTATACTAGTTTAGAGAATGTTCTAGTTTATGGAAAATTCTAGATCTTAGAGATAAGTGGAGAATTCTAGAGTCTAGATATTTTTAGCTAGATATTTTGTAAGAGAATTCTACACTTTGACTTATTTTTCAAACTAAGAAGAATTTAAAAACGTAGTTTAAATTATGGATTATTTAATATTTGAGCTTAATTAACTCTAAGTTGGATCAAGCCCAAATCAATCTTATTTTCTAATACATATTACTACTCTCCGACTTGAAACTGAGAAGACATCCATGCCACTATTAGTGATGTAGTCTTCTGTTTGTTTTTAAGATACTATCACTAAGCGTTGATAGAATTTTTTTTCAAATATTTCATCCACGCCACTAATAATGACGAATATAATTTTTTTTAAATCACTGTTGGATGGTTGATCCAACAGTATTTCTTGTGTTAGTTATGAGAGACTCATAATTAACGCAAACTATGAATCATCTATATATATATATATAAAAATTTATTTTTCATTATTAATTTATTTAATTAGACACATGGGCCTGATCATGTCTATTCTCATTAATTACTATATGGTTTCGGTAATGTAGTTTCGCTTTTGTAAATAATCTTATTATTTGAATTTTAATCTCTTTCTAATTATCAAAATTAAAGAAATCATAACATAAATTAGATTGTAGGAATGAAAAGTCAACCAATGATCATTATAATATCTATAAAACATTAAAAAAAATCATGTACATATGTTGGAGCAAACCTTTAAACAAACACTTGTCGGAAACAGCTGCAAAGAACAGAAAAACTATATAATACGAACACACAGATTCAAGTTAAAATAGTTATATTAAAACTTGAGGTTTTTTTTGGAAATCTGTATAACTACAAATGTGATTAAACAACTACAAATTCTGTAATGAAATTACAACTTCTATTTCACACTCACTAGCTTCTAAACTTTCTTTGAAATATTTCTCTCGAGATCTATTACAAAGCTTCTCTCTAGTGATTTGTGTGCTTCTCTTTGTTTGTTTGATCTGTTGGATTAATCTTTTTTTTTTTTTTTTTTTTTTTTTTTTTTTTTGTGTAATGAGAACTCCTTTGCATATATAGAAGATCAGTGGTTGAAACCATGTGCGAAGGCGTGCTGCTCTTTTCAACTTAGCCGCATATATGTCACATCATTGTCCTTTGGAAACTATGTGTCAGACTGCTGCTACTTTTGTTGTTTCTTTTTCTTCCCCTGATCTTTGTGCATTTAATGTTTGAGGGTTCTCATTGGACCATAACAAACTTCAAGAAATATCTTTCTAGTTAATATCTCTTGTTTATTTAACAAGTTATGTTGATTTGCGTGTAAGAACTGATGACGGGTGCATGCTGTCATAATCATCCACTGACTACTAGCCCTGATGGACTTGATCAGTGATTCTGGATCCCCTGATTGTTATAGACTGGATCAGGGCTTCAACCTTCACTTGAGTTTTACTCAGTGCTTCTTGATCCACTGATGTTATGACTATCTACACACACTAATGGCTTCTACTGATACAATGTTGAGCATTTCCCTTGACGGGTTACCCTGGTGGGTTAGCCTGACACTGTCATACCCTGAAATCTCACCCTGATGGGTTGGTTTGCCTTTGTCATCCCTTGACAAGTTCCCCCCGATCAGTTTCTCCTGATGGGTTCCCCCTGATCAGGTTCCCCTGATGGGTTCCCCTACCGGTTATTAATCATCAAAACTTTGTTTAGAATATCTGATGTGTGAAATACTTTGACTGTTATGAAGTAGCATCAGACATTCTTCTTCACTTTGTCAAGTCCTTCAGTTGTTCCATATTTCGACTTGTCTTGTGAAGTGATTGACAATCCCCTGATGAGTAAGATTATCATCAGTGGATGCAAAACTTGTGCTAATATTAAGGTTTATTATATACCTTAAGTATTTACAGTTGCACAATTTATTTCCTAAACATCATCATCATTAATTAACTCTAACAATCTTCCCCTATTTATGTTTATCATTTTGATAACCATAAATTCCTAGATGCACTGATGATGATGTCAAAACCAATACTAAATACTAGAAAGAATTTTGAATGAACTAATAAAGAAATTTCTGTACAAGTATTTTCCTATATCTATTACAACAAAAATATGCAGATTTAGACATCAAGATCCCTTTTCCTTTTTGTTGAGACAAAGGGCAATGAATGACTTGATTCAATCGGTCGAGAGTCACTTCCAAGGCCTTGTCTCCTTTGATTTGGATTTTGATCAGGAATCCTGAGTCTGTTGTCTTCCCCTCCAGCCTCCAGTTGCTCCAGCTCCCTTTGAAAAAGTTTTCTGAAGTTTACAATGTTGACATTACTGTTGGATTCCAAAACTTCAAGGACATATTTTATTTCTTGAATGTTGGCTGCAACAAGTTGTGACTAGTGAAAGGTAATGATCTCCCCCTTTTTGTTTTTGAATACAACACCCATGGGGCTTGTGATCATTTTTGGATATTCTTTGAATCCTTTTACTGATGGCACATCCCTTACTGTAGCAATCCCATCATCAGCTTTGGTTTCTTCAATCTCATTCACTACCTTTTGAATCAACAGGATTCTGAACTTGATGACATGTTCATTTTTTGTGATAAGCTATTTGACTTAGAATATGCATCGCTTCCCCCAGGTCGAGACCATCAATGTCTTTGATTTGAATGCTTTTCTTCTGCCCATCAGTGCATTTGTAAAATAGCTTCAAAGGTCTTTCCAAGGCTGTGGGCAGGCTCCTATCATCATTGATGGCTCTCCTTAGCTTATCAATCAACCCCTTCAAGTCCCTGTTTGCCGTTGATGATTTAGGAATTAGATTCAGCATTAATCCAAGCTGTTCAACATCCATTCTCCTGAACCAGTCTAATGTTACATTGAATTGTGACCCACTCTTAAGTTGTACTATTATCAGTTGATCCTTTCTATTGTTGAACCTGACATCTATGCTTTTTATGGAGAACATAAATATCAGGTTTTTGCGCCTTTCTTCTTTGAGGGATTCAGCTAGAGTGGGTGGACCATATGCTGTGGTTGCAGGAGAAGGTGTTTGATCATTGGCTTCAGAGGACTTGGGTTTGGTGGCATCAGGGTCTTCGGTTTTGTCTTGATTTTTATCCTCTGATGCACCTTTCGGGTTTTGAGTTCTTCTTTGCTGAGGATTCCTGGAGGTCCTGGGCCTGACACTCTTCTTCTTCTTTACTTCCTCATGTTCCTTTGCCATTTCCCTCTCTTCTTCTTCTTGAAGTTGCTGTGCATAGAGTGCATCAGCTTCCACCAGCCTTTTATACTGAGGATAGACCAGCTCCAGTTTCCCATCAATTACAGCTTCAACAAGAGTTGAAAAAAGGGCTGTCTTCACGGCATCTCCAAGTAGCTTAGACCCTGATTGAGTGTTGGATTTCTTCTTTGGTTCCTCAATCAGGATGCCCTTGCCTTTGTCCTTGGGTTTAGGAGTAGGAACAGGAGTAGTCACATCCCCTGATGGTTGACTTGATTTCTCAACAACACCCCCTGACAAATGCTTGGTAGATTTCTTCCCCTTTTTGACAGCATCATAAGTGGGAGTTGAGAGTCGGGATATGACTTGAAGAACTTGCTTTTTGAGTGTCAGTCATGGATTGGTACAGAATTTCCATGCTGGTTAGTTGGGTAGTGAGATCAGCAAGCTTCTTGTCTACATTGTTAGCTTGCTTCTTCATTCGGATCAGGGTCTGGCTGGTGACTAGAGAGTCGACAACCTGTTGTACACTGTTGATCTTTGTTGAAAAATGTGTATACAATTTTTATTTTCTATATCTAAAGACTGACCAATCATGATCTGTGACTTTAACACTTTGATCAAGTTTGGATCAGTGGTCCTAGCTAACTCTTGCTTGAGTAACTGTACAGTTCCCGCCATCTGATTCTGCTGAAAATACAAATCAACTTTGATGAACTGGGAAAAATCATCTTATGGAGCATCATCTTCATCACTTTCAGAGCTAGAAGTAGTATTTACAGTAACTATATTTTCTCTCTGTTCTTTATTTACAAGGATCTCATCTTTATCTGCCTTATTCTCTCCTTTTTTTTTGGCCTTCTAAGGCATCACTCTTATTCTCTCCTTTTTTCTTTGCCTACTAAGACAGTACTCTCTTGCTCTCCTTTTGCCAAAGTCCTCTCAGGGATTTGACTTTGCCTCTTTTCACTATGTATTCGCTCAACCTCACTCAAAATTGTCCTAGAAGGGCTCCTATGGGCTTGAAGATCAACAATTGTGGCCAGTTCAAGTAATGTATGTACAGGTTCTGGTTCCACAGTAGTGATAGGAGAAGGAGTAGAAGTAATGTGTGTATGTATAATTGGAGAAGTGTATGTTTCTATAGAAGAAATATTTTACAATTGGGGGAACATAAAGAGTTATTGCAGTAGTATATACACTGGAAGTTATGTCCCCGGTCTGATCATCAGTGATTGTATCAAGGAAAAATGAGTCAACTATGTGAGAGTGGTGATTATCAATCACTGTGTTAGGGAGTATTGGCTCCTCCATGAATTGAGAATGTGGAGAATCTGATCTTATGACACTCAATGTTTGTGTCATAATATTTGAAGAAATATGAGGAACAGAGAAAGAAGGAAGTGGTGTAGATGAGAGTGTTGGCTGAATCACTGAACGAGGAGGTGATTCATCAAAAGAAGTTGTGTGTGCACTCACTGTGTTAGATATCTGCAAGTGGCTCTTAGAGACCCTGATGGTAAGTTCATCAGAGTCTATGGTCAGTGTATGTGCCTCACTCAACTGTGTCCCTGGTTGAAGACTATTTTCAATAACTAATTCCTTTTGAGAGGAACTAGTTAGAAATATGTTTAATTCCTTATCAAAGGCAATATCCTTTTGAGAGGATACGCCCTGGTCAGGCTATTGGGTAACACTCGTGGCTCCCTTCTTTTTCTTCAATCTCCTCCTATAGCCAATCACTCTCTCTTCTGGCTCCCGCTCAGTTGATGTGGTAACTTCACTGGGTTTTCTTTTAATCCCAATAGTCTTTTAGGAGACTATGGGTTGGGCTATTGAGAGTGGTTGAGTGGAAATTGGTTGTTCTACTTGGGTAGGCAAAGAGGTGGTTGTTTTCTCTGCCATAGTAGATAAAGGTGAAAAATTTACAAGTTGAGAAGTGGAAGGTGAAGAATTTACTACCTATACCATATGCTGCGGAAGTGCATATGGTTCGGTTGTATATGTTTTCTTTATTATTTTTGCAAACAATTTCTTCGTTTGCTTGTATGACTGTACAACAATATCATTCTCAAAAGAAAAATTAGTAATTTGGTCCTTAATAATCATAAACAAAAATCTAGCATAATATACCTCAGATTTCCTATTATTAAAATTACCTAATTTATTTACAAGGTCATCAAAAACTATTTTACCTATATTTATATTTACATTTTTAATCATGGCGTATGCTATTTTCAAAGTTAAAGAGGTAATAACCTCAAAGTTGGAACACTTACTTGAGAACGCCTTAGTGATTGTATCGAAAATGTAAGAGATCTCCCTCTTCACGTTCACCCTCTTGAGGTCCTTGAACTTTAACACTGCGTTGGGAGTAATGTTATAGCCCAGTTCCCTCAAGAAATCCAGTAGGTCGGCATCACTGGGTACTTCCACCAGGTCTTGAGTAAGTAGCCCCAAAGCAGAATTAATTCTGGAAGGGGTTATTTTTCTTTTCTCAGAAGAAACTTTGAAAGAGATTCCCTTGACCACATCAGCCCTGGTGGTGGAGTACATGAACTTGGCACTTGTCCATAGTTGAGACAGTGCTTCCCCCAACATTTCTTCTTCGGTAAAGATTGCTTTACTATACTCCGAGTTGAGTAGATAGTTCATTATCGGCTTAAAACAATCATTTACCTCATTAACGTCAGAGAAACCCACATAGTTTGTGGGTGGGACTGTCAAGTTCCTTGGAATTTGTTGGCGTGCCATTGATGCTTTGAAGGTTTGAAGTTCTAGGGTTTCTGTGAAAACGAGAGAGAAAAAGAAAGAAAACTCGAACAAATATCAGAAAAAGATTAAATGTTTTGGGGAGTTTTAAAAAGTAGGAGAGATAAAGTATTAATGCCCGCCTTTTGACGTTTGAAAACTACTCCTGTAAACACGCTATCAGGGAGTCAGTTCAGTTTCTATGATGACACGTCATCAGTGAGAGAAAACCTTATTGATGAGTTGTTATCACTTAACTGAGCGTGATTCCCAATGCAATTAAAAACATTTAAACTTACCCTGAAGTTTACTGTGTGTACATACTATGACACTGATGTATAAGTCAGATGATCTGACGCTGATATCAGAGCAAGATACCCTGACCCTGATGCGCGAGTCTGATACTCTGACCCTAATGCGCAAGCCTAATACCCTGACCCTGACGTGTATATTGGACACCCTGACCATGATGCATCAATTAAGAACAAAAACACCAAACAAAAATACAGAATATACAAGTATACATATACATATTTACAATAATAACATATATAACCACATATCAATTGATTTTATCAGGATCTTATGAAATGAGTTAGAAATACCAGAACTTAGGAATTTGACCCTGACCCTGACGCATAGTTCACCATTCCTAGCTCTCCCACAAGTTTTAAAAACGTGGCTTCATCAAGAGTTTGGTGAATATGTCTGCCAGCTGCTAATATGATGGTACAAACTGTAGTGCAATATTTCCATTCACAACATGTTCCTTGATAAAATGATATCTGATTTCTATATGCTTGGTTCTGGAATGTTGCACTGGATTTTCAGCAATGGCAATGACACTTGTGTTATCACACCTTATTGGAATCTTGGAATAGTTCAGACCATAATCCATTAGCTGATTTTTCATCCATAGAATTTGTGCACAACAACTTCCAGCTGCAATATATTCAGCTTCAGCAGTAGATGTTGAGATTGAGTGCTACTTTTTGGTGAACCAAGATACAAGCCTTCGTTCTAGAAATTGACAGCTTCCTATTGTACTTTTTCTGTCAATCCTGCATCCTCCCAAAGCCAGCATTAGAATATCCAAACAATTCAAATCCAGACTCCTTTGGATACCAAAGTCCCAACTCTGTAGTGCCCTTGATATATCTCAAGATCCTTTTCACTGCAATGAGATGAGATTCCTTTGGGTCAGCTTGATATCTTGCACAAACACATGTTGCAAACACTATATCTGGCCTGCTTGTTGTTAGATACAACAATGATCCAATCATTCCCCTGTAAGTCTTCAAATCAACTTTCTTTCCATTCTTATCAGGGTCAATCATGGTTGTAGTGGCCATAGGTGTCTTTGCTACCTTGGAGTCCTCCATATAAAATTTCTTGAGAAGTTCTTTGGCATATTTTGTCTGATGGATGTAAATTCCATCAGTAACTTGTTTGACTTGCAATCCCAATAAATAAGACAGCTCACCCATCAAGCTCATTTCATAGCTTTACATGAGTTTGGAGAACTTTTCACACAGTCTTGTGTCAGTGGATCCAAAAATAATATCATCAACATAAATTTGAACCAAAATCAGATGACCTTGGTGTTGTCTGAAGAACAAGGTTTTGTCAATGATATCTCTTGAAAATTTGTTTCCCACCAGAAACTTTGACAGTGTGTCATACCAAGCTCTAGGTGCTTGCTTCAGTCCATAAAGTGCCTTTTCTAACTTGAACACATGATTTGGAAATTTTGAGCATTCAAACCCTGGAGGTTGTTGGACATACACCTCCTGTTCCAATTTTCCATTTAGAAAAGCACTTTTCACATCTATTTGATAAACTTTAAAATTCGAATGTGCTGCATAGGCTAAGAAAATTCTTATACCCTTAAGTCTGGCTACTGGTGCAAAGGTCTCATCAAAGTCAATCCATTCTTCTTAAAGATATCCTTTTGCAACCAGTCTTGCTTTGTTTCTTACAACAATGGCAGCTTCATCCATCTTATTTCTGAATACCCACTTAGTACCTATTATGATTCTGTCTTTGGGTTTAGGTACAAGCTTCCATACTTGATTTCTTTCAAATTGATTTAGCTCTTCCTGCATAGCCAAGATCCAGTCTGCATCTTGAATAGCTTTTTCAAACTTCTTTGGTTTAATTTGAGAAAGAAAGCAAGCATATAGGCATTCATTAGATGTTGTTTTCCTGGTCTGCACTCTCTTGCTTGGGTCACCTACAACCAGATCTGCTATGTGACTTCTGGCCCATTTGGGATTAGAGATGTATCTTTATGAGCTTGCTTGACTATCATCTCCTCCCCCTAAGCCTGTGCTCCCAGCTTCTGAAAACTCTCCCCCTGAATTAGTGCATAATTCAAGGTTCAAGTTATCCCTTGATGGTGCATGCCCTGATGAATGATCCCCTGACGGAGTATCCCCTGATGTGTTGTCCAGAAAATTTACTCTATCATTGGATGGGGCTTCTATAGAATTTGGATTGACATCAGGAATGGATAAATTCTCTATTTGTCTGCACTCATCAGCTTTAATCTCTTGATAATTAGTTTTATCTTCATTTTCAAACCTGAGCTCTTCATGAAAACTAGGGTCTTCAAGTCCAGAAATCTCTTGATCATCAAAAGCTACATTTATAGACTCCATCACCACCTGAAGTCTCTTGTTGTAAACCCTGTAGGCCTTAGATGTTAGGGAGTAACCTAGGAAAATTGCTTCATCAGCCTTTGGATCAAATTTTCCCAAGTTCTCACCAAAGTTCCTTTATATAAAGCATTTGCATCCAAAAACATGTAGGAACTTGATGTTTGGCTTTCTCCCTGTCATTAGCTCATATGGAGTCTTGTTGTGAGCCTTGTTGATTAATGACCTATTTTGAGTGAAGCAAGCAGTGGAAATTGCTTCAGGCCAAAAATAGGTAGTAATCTTTGCCTTTGCTAGTATTGATCTAGTAGCTTCTATCAGGGTTCTGTTCTTCCTTTCCACTACACCATTTTGTTGAGGAGTCCTTGGGGAAGAAAGTGTATGATTGATGTATTTCTCCACACAAAATCCATCAACAACTACATTCTTGAATTCAGTTCCATTGTCTGTCCTCTACATCCTAACCACTGATCCTGACTCAGTTTTCACTTTCTTGATGTGGTCAATGATTTGCTGAGGAACTTTGGATTTTGCATTTTGGAACTTCACCCAAGTGTATTTGGTGTAGTCATCCACAATGACCATTGCAAATATTTTCTTTAACACTGACATAATATTGACAGGGCCAAAGAGATCCATATGTAGCAATTGAATTGGATCTTTAATCATTGTGGCTTCCTTGCTAACAAAGGATGTTTTCCTTTACTTCCCTTGTTGACAAGCTGAGCATAACCTTTCTTGAAAACTCCATTTGGGGTAGCCCAGTTACCAACTCTCTCTTCACTAAATCATTAATTGTCTTGAAGTTCAGGTGATAAAGCTTCTTGGGCCACAACTTGCTTTTATTAGGAGTTGCCTTGCTTTAGAAACATGATTCTCCACTTACTGAATTAAAATCAGTAACATAGAGATTTCATTTTCTTATTCCTGATAAAACCAGCTTCCCATCATCCTCATTTGAGATCAAGCACTGATCCCCTTTAAAGGAAATGATGTAACCTTTGTCACATAGTTGACTTATGCTTAATAAATTGTGCTTAAGCCCATCAACTAGTGCTACATTTTCAAATGAGAAATTCCCATTTGCTGCTTTGCCATAGCCAAGAGTCAGTCCTTTGCTGTTATCACCAAATGAAAGTACTGGACCATCATTCTCTTGAAATTCTGTGAGCAGGGCTTTGTTTCATGTCATGTGCCTTGAGCAACCACTGTCCAGAAACTAGACTTGACTGCCTTTTACTTTTCCCTGCACACAAAAAATGTTTAATTTGTTTTTGGTACCCAAATGACTTTGGGTGCTTTAGGTTTAGTCACAGTTATAGGTAATACAGCATTTTCTTTAATTGTGACTATTGGTTTTGGCAAATTTTAAATTTTCTCTTTTTTAGGAGCTTCAACATACGTTTTTGATTTCTCAACAGTTACCTTGCCTTTATCCTTGGAGGAGCTGGCTTTAGCTGTTGGTAAATCATCAGCATATAAGATTGTACCAGTCAAAATTTGTGGTTTCTCTTTGCATTGAAAAGATAAATGATTACAGTTACCACAATTTCAGCACACTTTTCTAGGGGCTTCATGAGTGGAAGTGTAAATATTAGTCTTATTAACACCTAGCTTACCATTTCTATTCTTTTTACTTTCCCCTGACAGGCCTTTTTCCCTTGAAAGGCTACAACAGCCTGATGTACTTTTTTCCCTTGATGACTGTGTATCCACTGATGCACAGTCTAGTTCTTTCTTAATTGGAGGGTTGAGTGCTTTGGCAAGAATAGGTTTCTTGCCACTCCTACCACTTGTGGAAGCTTCACTCATAAGGAAAACATTCCCTTATTTTAACTTTGTTGCAGCCTTTACAAACTTGATAGGTTGTATTGGCATTTTTCCAAAGCTAGCTGCTATTTCAACCTCAATGGGAGGTTGCTGCATAAGAGTCTCTCCATAACCTAAACCAGATTTTTGACTGTTTAATTAATCCTCCAGTTTCTTGCTAGACTCAGTCCATTTCTTTATGACTTCCCTTTCTTGACTTAGGACATTTGAGGTCCATTCTTCTCTTTTGATAGCATAGTCAAGAAGATTTTTAGTCTTTGAGAGTTCTTTTTCAAGACTCTCAACTTTGGAGAGTTCTTATTCTAAAAGAGTGTTTCTTGCAGTCAAATGATCATTTATTTTCTGCACTCTCTCAGTTTCAGCTACAACACTCCTCAGGGTGTCATAGAGATCCTTTATCTCACAAGCCATTTCCTTAACAGTTTTAACACAATCAATTTCAGACATTGCTAGTGCAATATAAGCACAAGTGTTTGTAGAAGGGGGGGGGGGGGTGAATACAAACACTTGAAACTTTTCGCTCTTTTACAATTGAAAGTGCTTACTGGAAAACAGTTGTATCAATCAGAAAAACTATAGGAAATGAACACACAGATTCAAGTTAAAATAGTTATATTAAAACTTGGGGTTTTTCTGGATATCTGTATAATCACAAATGTGATTTACAGCTACAAATTCTGCGTTTAATTAAACAGCTTCTCACACTCACTAACTTCTTAACTTTCTTTGAAATATTTCTCGCAAGATCTATTACAAAGCTTCCTAGTTTTGTGTGCTTCTTTGTTTGTTTTTAATCTGTTGGATAGATTCAAAAAGCTCTTCCTTGTAATGAGAAATCCGTTGCTTATATGTTAAATCAGTGGGTTGAAATCACGTGCTTGAGACGTGCTGTTTTTCTCAACTTAGCCGCAAGTATGTCACATCGTAGCCCTATGTGTCAGACTGCTGCATGCTTTGTTGCTTCTTTTTCTTCCCCTGATCTGTGTGCATTTAATGTGAGAGAGTTCTCATTGGATATAAAACAAACTTCAAGAAATATCTTTCCAATTGATATTTCTTGCTTCTGAAACACGTTACGTTGATTTCCGTGTAAGTACTGATGACGAGTTCATGCTGTCATAATGATCCACTGACTATCAGCCCTGATGAACTTTGGTCAGTGCTTCTAGATCCCCTGATGCTTATTGACTGGATCAGGGCTTCAACCTTCACTTGAGTTTTACTCAGTGCTTCTTTGATCCTGATGGTTATGACTGACGACATACACTGATGGCTTCCACTGATGTCATGTTGGTCATTCTCCCTGACGGGTTACTTTGATGGGTTTGCCTAACACTGACATGTCCTGAAGTGTTTTCCTGACTGGTTGGTCTGCCCTCGTCATACCCTGACAGGTTCCCTCTGATGGGTTCCCCCTGATGGGTTCCCCTGATGGGTTCCCCTGATGGGTTCCCCTGATGGGTTCCCCTGATGGGTTCCCCTGATGGGTTCCCCCTGATGGGTTCCAATCAACGCAACTTAGAATTTCTGATGTGCGGAATACTTTGACTTTTTACTAGTAGCATTAGACATTCTTCTTCACTTTGTCAAGTCCTTTGAATGCTTATGTTTTCTGTCTTGCCTTGTGAAGTTATTGACCATCCACTGATGAATAAGTTTATCATCAGTGGATGCAAAACTTCTGCTGATCTTAAAGTTTATAAAATACCTCAAGTATTTACAGTTGCACAATTTATTACATCATCATCATCATCATCATTTATCTCTAACAATCTCCCCCTTTTTATGTTTATCAATTTGATAACCATAAATCCCTAGATGCACTGATGATGATGTCAAAACCAATACTAAATACATGAAAGAATTTTGAATGAATTAATAAAAGAATTTCTATACAAGTATTTTCCTATAACTATTACAAAAAGAATGTTGTATTAGACATCAGGATCCCTTTTCCTTTTTGCTGAGAGAAAGGGCAATTGATGACTTGATTCAATTGGTTGAGAGTCACTTCCAAGGCCTTGTCTTCTTTGATCTAGGTTTTGATCAGGAATCCTTAGTCTGTTGTCTTTTCCACCTACTTCCAGTTGCTCCAGCTCCTTATGAAGAAGTTTTCTGAAGTTGACTATGCTGACATTGCTGCTGGATTCCAAAGCTTCAAGGACGGATTTTATTTCTTGAACATTGGCTGCAGCAAGTTGTGACCAGTAGAAGGTAATGATGTCCCCCTTTTTATTTTTGAATTGAACACCCATGGGGCTTGTGATCATTTTTGGATATTCTTTAAATCCCTTCACTGGTGGCACATTCCTTACTGCAGTGTTCCCATCATCAGCTTTGGTTTCTTCAATCTCCTTCAATACTCTCTGAATCAGTAGGATTCTGAACTTGATGACATGTTCATTTTTGTGATTGGCTATTTGACTTAGAACATGCATCGCTTTCTCCAGGTTTAGGCCATCAACTTCTTTGATCCTTAAACTTTTCTCCTACCCATCAGTGGATCTATAGAATAATTTCAGTGGACTTTCCAATGCTGTGGGCAGACTTCTTTCATTGTTGATGGCTTTCCTCAGCCTGTCGATTATCCCCCTTAAGTCTTTGTTAGCCTGCGAGGATCTTGGAATTAGATTTAGGACCAGTCCTAATTGCTCAGCATCCATTCTCCTGAACCAATCCATTGCTACATTGAATTCTGACCCACTCTTCAGTTGAACTGTTATTAGCTGATCCCTTATATTGTTGAACCTGACATCTATGCTTTTTATGGAGAACATAAATGTCAGGTTTTTACGCATTTCTTCTTTGAGAAATTCAGCTAGAGTGGGTGGACCATATTCTTTGGTAACAGGAGAAGGTGCTTTGTCCTTGGCTTCAGATGACTTCTTTGTAGTGACATCAGGGTCTTCAGTTTTATCTTGATTTTTATCCCCTGATGCACTTTTAGGGTGATGTAATCTTCTTGGCTGAGGTTTCCTGGAGGTCCTAGGCCTGACACTCTTCTTCTTCTTTACTTCTTCCTCCTGTTCTTTTGCCATTTCCCTCTCTTCTTCTTCTTGAAGTTGCTGTGCAAAGATTGCATCAGCTTCTACTAACTTTTATCTTGAGGGTAGACCAGCTCCATTTTTCCATCAATTATAACTTCAACAGGTGTTGGAAAGTGGGCTGTCTTCATGGCGTCTCCAAGTAGCTTAGGCCCTGATTGAGTGTTGGATTTCTTCTTGGGTTCCTCAATCAAGATACCTTTGCCTTTATCCTTGGATTTTGGAGCAGGAACAGGAGCAGTCACATCCCCTGATTGTTGATTTGAATTCTCAGCAACATCCCCTGACGACTGCTTGGTTGATTTCTCCCCCTTTTTGACAGCATCATCAGTGGGAGTTGAGAGTCGGGATGTGACTTGAAGAACTTGTTGCAGAGTGCCAACCATGGAATGTTGCAGAGTTTCCATGCTGGTCAGTTGGGAAGTGAGATCAGCTAGCTTCTTGTCAACAGTGTCAGCGTGTTTCTTCATTCTGTGGAGAGTTTGGCTGGTGACTAGGGAGTCGACAACTTGCTGTACACTTTGTATCTTTGAAGAAAAATGTGTATACAATTTTTGATTTTCTATATCTATTGACTGACCAATCATGATCTGTGACTTTAACACTTTGATCAAGATTGGATCAGTAGTTCTAGTTAATTCTTGCTTTAGTAACTGTACAGTGTCAGACATCTGGTTTTGTCGAAAGTATAAATCAACTCTGATGAATTGGGAAAAATCATCTTGTGGAGCATCATCTTCATCACTTTCAGAGGTAGAAGTAATATTTACAGTATCTGTGTTTTCTCTATGTTCTTTATTTACAAGGATCTCATCCTTATCTCTCTCATCCTCTCCTTTTTCTTTGCCGTCTAAGGCATCACTCGTATTCTCTCCTTTTTCTTTGCCTACTAAGGCAGTACTCTCTTGCTCTCCTTTTGCCAAAGTCCTCTCGAGGGTTTGACTTTGCCTCTCTGCACTAAGTATTTTCTGAGTCTCACTTAAAATTGTCCTAGAGGGGCTCCTATGGGCTTGGAAATCATCAACTGTGACCAGTTCAAGAGATGTATATACAGATTCTGGTTCGACAGTTGTGATAGGAGAAGGAGAAGGAGAAGAAGTAAAGTGAGTATGTATAATTGGAGAAGTATATGTTTCTATAGAGGAAGTATATACAATTGGGGATACATAAAGAGTTATTTCTTTAGTATATACAGTGGTGTTTATGTCCCACTATTTGATCATCAGTGTTTGTATCAAGTAAAAATGAGTCGACCATGTGAGAGTGGTGACTATCAAACACTGTGTCAGAGAGTGTTGGCTCCTCCACGAATTGAGAATGTGGAGAATCTGATTGTATGACACTTAATGTTTGTGTCATTATATTTGAAGAAATTTGAGGAACAGAGAAAGAAGGAAGTGGTGTAGATGGGAGTGTTGGCTGAATCACTGAACGAGGAGGTGATTCATCAAAAGATACTATAGAAGAATGCTTATGACTCATGTGGATCTTATTGAGAAGCTTCTGAGCTACAACATCTTGAGTGGTGTGTGCACTCACTGTGGAGGATATCTGCAAGTGGCTCTCAGAGACCCTGATGGTAGGTTCATCAGTGTCTATGGTCAGTGTATGTGCCTCACTCAATTGTGTCCTTGGTTGGGGACTATTTTCAATAA
Organism: Centella asiatica; assembly: GCA_014636745.2. Lineage (NCBI taxonomy): Eukaryota > Viridiplantae > Streptophyta > Magnoliopsida > Apiales > Apiaceae > Centella > Centella asiatica. The sequence goes on from CM025786.1 coordinate 30,152,130, forward strand.
CTAATTCCTTTTGAGAGGAACTAGTTAGAAATATGTTTAATTCCTTATCAAAAGCAGCATCCTTTTGAGAGGATACTGCTAGGTCAGGCTGTTGGGTAACACTCGTGGCTCCCTTCTTCTTTTTACGCCTGTAGCCAATCACTCTCTCTCCTTGCTCCCCCTCAGTTGTTGTGGTAACTTCACTGTGTTTTCTTTTAATCCCAACAGTCTTTTGCGAGACTGTGGGTTGGGTTGTTGAGAGTGGTTGTGAAGAAATTGGTTGTTCTACTTGGGTAGGCAGAGAGGTGGTTGATTTCTCTACCATAGTAGATGAAGGTGAAGAATGTACAGTTTGAGAAGTAGAAGGTGTAGAATTTACTACCTGTACCATATGCTCTGGAAGTGCAAACGGTTCGGCTGAAAAAGATTTCTTTATTATTTCAACAAACAGTTTCTTTGTTTGCTTGTATGTCTATACAGATATATCATTCTCAAAAGAAAAATTAGTAATTTGATCTTTAATAATCATAAACAAAAATCTTGTATAATATATTTCAGTTTTCCTATTATTAAAATTACCTAATTTATTTACAAGATCATCAAAAATTATTTTACCTATATTTATATTTACATTTTTAATTATTGCGTATGCTATTTTTAAAGTTAAAGAGGTAATGACCTCAAAGTTAGAACACTTACCTGAGAACACCTTGATGATGGTGTCGAAGAGATAAGAAATCTCCCTCTTCACGTTCACCCTCTTGAGATCCTTGAACTTTAACACTGCGTTGGGAGCAGTGTTATAGCCCAGTTCCCTCAAGAAATCCAGCAGATCTGCTTCACTGGGTACCTCCACCAGATCTTGAGTAGGTAGCCCCAAAACAGAGTTAAGTCTGGAAGGAGTTATTTTCCCTTTCTCAGACGAAACTTTGAATGAGATACCCTTGACCACATCAGGCTTGTTGGCGGAGTACATGAACTTGGCACTTGTCCATAGTTGTGATAGTGCCTCCCCCGACATTTCTTCATCGGTAAAGATTGCTTTACTATACTCAGAGATGAGCAGATAGTTCATTATCGGTTTAAAGCATTCATTTACCTCATCAATGTCAGAGAAGCCCACGTAGTTTGTGGGTGGGAATGTCAAGTTCCTCTGTATTTGTTGTCGTGCCATGGATGCTTTAAAGATTTGAAGTTTTAGGGTTTCTGTAAAGACGAGAGAAGAAAAAAAAACTCGAGCAAATATCAGGTAGAGATTAAATGTTTTGGGGAGATTCAAAAAGTAGGAGAGATAGAGTATTAATACCCGCCTATTGACGTTTGAAAACTTCTCTTGAAAACACGCTATTAGGGAGTCAATTCAGTTTCTGTGATGACACATCATCAGTGAGAGAAGAACTTAATGATGAGTTGTCATCACTTAACTGACCTTGAAACCTGATGCAGTAAAAAATATTTTAAACTTACCTTGATGATTTACTGTATGTACATACCCTGACCCTGACGCACAAGACGGACACCCTGACCCTGATGCACAGGTCGGATACCCTGACCCTGACGAATGAGTCGGACACCCTGACCCTGACGATCGATCCAGACACCCTGACCCTGACGATTGAGCCGGACACCTTGACCCTGATGCGTCCTTAAGGAAGCCCTGACCCTGATGCATCAGACAAAACAAAAACAAAACAACAAAATGCAGAATATACAAGTATATACATATTTACATTTTGAACATATATAACCACATATCAATTGATTTTATCACGAACTTATGAAATGAGTTAAAAATACCAAATCTTTTGAGTTTGACTCTAACCCTGACGCATAATTCACCATTCCCAGCTATCTCACAAGATTTGAAAATGTGGCTTCATCAAGAGCTTTGGTGAATATGTCTGCCAGCTGCTGATTTGAAGGTACAAACTGTAATTCAATATTCTCATTCATAACATGTTCCCTGATAAAATGATATCTGATTTCTATATGCTTAGTTCTGGAATGTTGTACTGGATTTTCAGCAATGGCAATGGCACTTGTGTTATCACACCTTATTGGAATCTTGGAATAGTTCAGACCATAATCCATTAGCTGATTTTTCATCCATAGAATTTGTGCACAACAACTTCCAGCTGCAATATATTCAGCTTCAGCAGTAGATGTAGAAATAGAATGCTGCTTTTTGCTGAACCAAGATACAAGCCTTCTTCCTAGAAATTGACAGCTTCCTGTTGTACTCTTTTTGTCAATCCCGCATCCTCCAAAGTCAGCATCAGAATATCCTAGCAATTCAAATCTAGACTCCTTTGGATACCAAAGTCCCAACTCTGTAGTGCCCTTGATATATCTCAAGATCCTTTTCACTGCAATGAGATGAGATTCCTTTAGGTTAGCTTGATATCTTGCACAAAGACATGTTGCAAACATTATGTCTGGCCTGTTTGCTGTCAGATATAGCAATGATCCAATCATTCCCCTGTAAGTCTTCAAATCAACTTTCTTTCCATTCTTATCAGGGTCAATCTTGGTTGCAGTGGCCATAGGTGTCTTTGCTACTTTTGAGTCCTCCATATCAAATTTCTTGAGAAGTTCTTTAGCATATTTTGTCTGATGAATGTAGATTCCATCAAAGTCTTGTTTAACTTGCAATCCCAAGAAGTAATATAATTCACCCATCAAGCTCATTTCATATTTGCTTTGCATGAGTTTAGAGAACTTTTCACATAGTCTTGTGTCAGTGGATCCAAAAATAATATCATCAACATAGATTTGAACCAAAATCAGATGACATTGGTGTTGTCTGAAGAACAAGGTTTTGTCAATGATACCTTTTGAAAATTTGTATTCCACCAGAAACTTTGACAGTGTATCATACCAAGCTTTAGGTGCTTGCTTCAGTCCATAAAGTGCCTTTTCCAGTTTGTAGACATGATTTGGAAATTTTGAGCATTCAAATCCTGGAGGTTGTTGGAAATACACCTCCTGTTCCAATTTCCCATTTAGAAAAGCACTTTTCACATCCATTTGATATACTTTAAAATTTGAATGTGCTGCATAGGCTAAGAAAATTCTTATAGCCTCAAGTCTGGCTACTGGTGCAAAGGTCTCATCAAAATCAATCCTTTTTTCTTGAAGATATCCTTTTGCAACCAGTCTTGCTTTGTTTCTTACAACAATGCCAACTTCATCCATCTTATTTCTGAATACTCACTTAGTACCTATTATGATCCTATCATTGGGCTTAGGTACAAGCTTCCATACTTGATTCCTTTCAAATTGATTTAGCTCTTCCTGCACTGCCAAGATCCAGTCTGCATCTTGAATAGCTTCTTCAAATTTCTTTGGTTCAATTTGAGAAAGAAAACAAGCATATATGCATTCATTAGATGTTGCTTTCCTGGTCTGCACTCTTTTGCTTGGGTCACCAATAATCAGATCTGTTGTGTGACTTCTGGCCCATTTAGGATTGGAGATGTGTCTTGATGAGCTTGCTTGACTATCATCTCCTCCCCCTAAGCCTGTGCTACCAGCTTCTGAAAACTCTCCCCCTAAATTAGTGGATAATTCAAGGTTCAAGTTATCCCCTGATGGTGCATGTCTTGATGAATGATCCCATGATGGAGTATCCCGTAATCTGTTGTCCAGGAAATTGACTCTATCTGATGAAGGGGGTTCTTCATTGTTTGGATTGACATTAGGAATGGATAAATTCTCCATTTGTCTGCACACATTAGTTTCATTCTCTTGATAATCAATATCATCTTCATTTTCAAACCTTAGTTCTTCATGAAAACCAGGGTCTTCAAGCCCAGAAAATTCTTGATCATCAAAAGCTACATTTATAGACTCCATCACCACTTGAAGTCTTTTGTTGTAAACCCTGAAAGCCTTGGATGACAGAGAATAACCTAGGAAAATTGCTTCATCAACTTTTGGATCAAATTTTCCTAAGTTCTCACCAAAATTCCTCAGAACAAAACATTTGCATCCAAAGACATGGAGGAACTTGATGCTTGGTTTCTCCCTGTCATTAGCTTATATGGTGTCTTGTTGTGAGCCTTGTTGATTAGTGATCTATTCTGAGTAAAGCAAGCAGTGGAAATTGCTTCAGCCCAAAAATAGGTGGGAATCTTTGCCTCTACTAGCATTGACCTAGCAGCTTCTATCAGGGTTCTATTTTTCCTTTCCACTACACCATTCTGTTGAGGAGTCCTTGGAGCAAAAAATGTATGATTTATGCCTTTCTCCACACAAAATCCCTCAACAGCTGCATTCTTGAATTCAGTTCCATTATCTGTTCTCAACATTCTAACCACTGACCCTGATTCTGTTTCCACCTTCTTGATATGGTCAATAATTTGTTGAGATACTTTTGATTTAGCATGCTGAAACTTTACCCAAGTGTATCTGGTGTAGTCATCCACAATGACCATTGCAAATCTT
>CM025786.1:30161554-30185442 GCA_014636745.2 Centella asiatica
TAGGTGCTTGCTTCAGTCCATAAAGTGCCTTTTCCAGTTTGTAGACATGATTTGGAAATTTTGAGCATTCAAATCCTGGAGGTTGTTGGAAATACACCTCCTGTTCCAATTTCCCATTTAGAAAAGCACTTTTCACATCCATTTGATATACTTTAAAATTTGAATGTGCTGCATAGGCTAAGAAAATTCTTATAGCCTCAAGTCTGGCTACTGGTGCAAAGGTCTCATCAAAATCAATCCTTTTTTCTTGAAGATATCCTTTTGCAACCAGTCTTGCTTTGTTTCTTACAACAATGCCAACTTCATCCATCTTATTTCTGAATACTCACTTAGTACCTATTATGATCCTATCATTGGGCTTAGGTACAAGCTTCCATACTTGATTCCTTTCAAATTGATTTAGCTCTTCCTGCACTGCCAAGATCCAGTCTGCATCTTGAATAGCTTCTTCAAATTTCTTTGGTTCAATTTGAGAAAGAAAACAAGCATATATGCATTCATTAGATGTTGCTTTCCTGGTCTGCACTCTTTTGCTTGGGTCACCAATAATCAGATCTGTTGTGTGACTTCTGGCCCATTTAGGATTGGAGATGTGTCTTGATGAGCTTGCTTGACTATCATCTCCTCCCCCTAAGCCTGTGCTACCAGCTTCTGAAAACTCTCCCCCTAAATTAGTGGATAATTCAAGGTTCAAGTTATCCCCTGATGGTGCATGTCTTGATGAATGATCCCATGATGGAGTATCCCGTAATCTGTTGTCCAGGAAATTGACTCTATCTGATGAAGGGGGTTCTTCATTGTTTGGATTGACATTAGGAATGGATAAATTCTCCATTTGTCTGCACACATTAGTTTCATTCTCTTGATAATCAATATCATCTTCATTTTCAAACCTTAGTTCTTCATGAAAACCAGGGTCTTCAAGCCCAGAAAATTCTTGATCATCAAAAGCTACATTTATAGACTCCATCACCACTTGAAGTCTTTTGTTGTAAACCCTGAAAGCCTTGGATGACAGAGAATAACCTAGGAAAATTGCTTCATCAACTTTTGGATCAAATTTTCCTAAGTTCTCACCAAAATTCCTCAGAACAAAACATTTGCATCCAAAGACATGGAGGAACTTGATGCTTGGTTTCTCCCTGTCATTAGCTTATATGGTGTCTTGTTGTGAGCCTTGTTGATTAGTGATCTATTCTGAGTAAAGCAAGCAGTGGAAATTGCTTCAGCCCAAAAATAGGTGGGAATCTTTGCCTCTACTAGCATTGACCTAGCAGCTTCTATCAGGGTTCTATTTTTCCTTTCCACTACACCATTCTGTTGAGGAGTCCTTGGAGCAAAAAATGTATGATTTATGCCTTTCTCCACACAAAATCCCTCAACAGCTGCATTCTTGAATTCAGTTCCATTATCTGTTCTCAACATTCTAACCACTGACCCTGATTCTGTTTCCACCTTCTTGATATGGTCAATAATTTGTTGAGATACTTTTGATTTAGCATGCTGAAACTTTACCCAAGTGTATCTGGTGTAGTCATCCACAATGACCATTGCAAATCTTTTCTTTGACACTGACATAATGTTGACAGGGCCAAAGAGATCCATATGTAACAATTGAATTGGATCTTTGATCATGGTGGCTTCCTTTCTGACAAAGGATGATTTCCTTTGCTTCCCTTGTTGACATGCTGAACATAATCCTTCTTGGATAAACTCCATTTGGGGTAGTCCAGTTACCAACTCTCTCTTCACTAGATTATTAATTGACTTGAAGTTCAGGTGAGAGAGCTTCTTGTGCCATAGCCTGCTTTCATTAGGAGATGCATTGCTGTAGAAACATGATTCTCCACTTACTGAATTAAAATCAGCAACATAGAGATCTCCTTTTCTTATTCCTGACAAAACTAGCTTCCCATCACTTTCATTTGAGATTAGGCACTGATCTCCTTTGAAGGAAGTGATGAAACCTTTGTCACTTAGTTGACTTATGCTTAGCAAATTGTGCTTGAGCCCATCAACCAGTGCTACATTTTCAAATGAGACATTCCCATTTGCTGCTTTGCCATAACCAAGAGTTAGTCCTTTGCTGTTATCACCAAATGAAATTACTGGACCGGCCTTTTCTTGGAATTCTGTAAGCAGGGCTTTGTTTCCTGTCATGTGCCTTGAGCAGCTACTATCTAGAAACCAGATTTGACTGCTTTTGACCTTTCCCTGCACACAAGAAAACATTTAAATTGTTTTTGGTACCCAATTTGTTTTGGGTCCTCTAGGTTTAGTCACAGTAATAGGTAATACAACTTTTTCTTTATTGGTGACTTTTGGTTTTGGCAAATTTAAAACTTTCTCCTTTTTAGGAGCTTCAATATATGCTTTTGATTTCTCAATAGTTATCTTGCCTTTATCCTTGGAGGAGCATGCTTTCACAGTTGGTAAATCATCAGCATACAAAATTGTGCCATTCAAAATTTGTGGTTTTTCTTTGCATTGAAAAGATAAATGATTACAGTTACCACAATTACAATACACTTTTCTAGGGGTTCATGAATGAAAGAATAATTGCTAGTTTTATTAACACCTAGCTTACCATTTCTAATCTTCTTGCTTTCCCCTGACAGGCCTTTTTCCCTTGACGGGCTACTACGGCCTGATGCACATTTTCCCCCTGACGACTGTGTATCCACTGATGCACAATCTCGTTCTTTCATAACTGGAGGATTGAGTGCTTTGGCAAGAATAAGTTTCTTGTCTCTCCCACCACTAGTGGAAGCTTCACTAACTGGGAAAACATTCCCTGATTCTAGCTTTGTGTCTGCCTTAACAAACTTGATAGAATGTATTGGCCTTTTTCTAAAGTTAGCTGCCATCTCAACCTCAATGGGAGGTTGCTGCACTTGAGTCTCTTCAAAACCCAAACCAGATTTTGGATCAGATTTTTGACTTTTCAAACGATCCTCCAATTTCCTGCTAGACTCATTCCATCTCTTAATGACTTCCCTTTCTTGACTAAGAAGATTCGAGGTCCATTCCTCTCTTTTGATAGCACAGTCAAGGAGATTTTTAGTCCTTGAGAGTTCTTTTTCAAGACTCTCAAGTCTGGAGTTTTCTAATTCTAAAAGAGTGTTCCTAGCAGATAACTGTTCATTAATTTTCTGCACTCTCTCAGTTTCAGCTACAGCACTCCTCAGGGTGTCATAGAGATCCTTTATCTCACAAGCCATTTCCTTGACAGTTTTAACACAATCAGTTTTAGACATGTTAGAGGAAATTTTGAGGCTTACCTGTGAGCTGCTACTGTTAGTGGATGAGGCCATCAGGGCTAGGTTGACATATTCTTTATTTTCTTCTTCATCAGAGTCAGCCCAGTCCTTTCCCTCTGCAATATATGCTTTTCCCTTCTTGTTTGCATTAAGGAGGTCAAAGTATTTCTTCTTGTAGTCCACAACAGCTTCTTTGTTTCTGGATTCACCATCTTTTGTGGCCTTGCGGCACTCATTTGCAAAGTGACCCAGCTCATTGCATTTGTAGCACTTTATTCTTGATTTGTTAATAAAGTTTTTCGTGTTACTGGGTTTCCTTGTTGAAAATCTTTTAGATCCCGAAGGCTTTTGGAATTTCAGCTTGGAAAACCTTTTTGCAAGGAAGGCCATGGTTTCATCCAGCTCCTCTAACTCTTCCGGAGTATATTCTTCCTCCTTGAAGTCAGCTTCTTTGTCCCCTTCTATGTCAACATCTTCTAGTTGCTACTTTATCAAGACACTTGGCCTTGCTTCTTGTTTGTCCTTCGTGGCAGCCATCAGGGCTACAGATTTAAGCTTTCTAGCATCCCCTGACATTTCAGATCTTTGTTGAACCTCAAGTTCATATGACTTTAGGGTATCAAAAAGCCTATCCAAGTCTAGAAGATTCATGTCCTTGGATTCCCTGATGGCTGTTATCTTAGGATCCCATGATATGGGAAGGGCTCTCATGAACTTTCTGTTCATATCCTTGTTAGCATATGCCTTCCCATATAATCTCAGGTCATTTACCAACCTGTTGAATTTGTCAAACATTTCAGTAAGTGTTTCACCATTTTTCATTGTGAACCACTCATACTGTTGTGTCACCAGCTGCAATTTATTTTCCCTCACTTCCTCAATACCATCACAAAGGATTTGTATGGTATCCCATATAGATTTAGACATGGTAAGATTCATGATACTATTCAGCATATCATCGTCTAAACCATTATACAAGATGCCAGTGACTTTAAAATCCTTTTTCACCTTTTCTCTTTCCTCTATCGTCATTTCGTCAGTTGTCTTTGGGACAAGCTTTTCAGGAATACTGACTCCATTAACGACTTCTATAGGAATGAGCTTCTTGGGAACGTGAGGTCTTTCTTCTAGAATCTGCAAATATTCATCATCAATAGCTCTAAGATGAACTATCATTCTTTGTCTCCAGAAGAAGTATTTGCCCCTTTCCAACATGGGGACTTTACTGTTTCCAGCTTTGTTGGCCATAGATAATGATCGTTTTTAGCAAGTGAAATCTGCTAAGAGGCTCTGATACCAATTATTAGTGCAATATAAGCACAAGTGTTTGTAGAGGGGGGGGGGGGGGGATGAATACAAACACCTAAAACTTTTCGCTCTTATACACTTGAAAGTGCTTACTGGAAAACAGTTGTATCAATCAGAAAAACTATAGGAAATGAACACACAGAATAAAGTTAAAATAGTTATATTAAAACTTGGGGTTTTTCTAGAAATCTGTATAATCACAAATGTGATTTACAGCTACAAATTTTGTGTTTAAATACACAGCTTCTCACACTCACTAGCTTCTTAACTTTCTTTGAAATATTTCTTGCAAGATCTATTACAAAGCTTCCTAGTGTTGTGTGCTTCTTTGTTTGTTTTTAATCTGTTGGATAGATTCAAAAACCTCTTCTTTGTAATGAGAAATCCGTTGCTTATATGTTAAATCAGTGGGTTGAAATCACATGCTTGAGACGTGCTGCTTTTCTCAACTTAGCCGCAAGTATGTCACATCGTAGCCCTGTGTGTCAGACTGCTGCATGCTTTGTTGCTTCTTTTTCTTCCCTTGATCTGTGTGCATTTAATGTGAGAGAGTTCTCATTGGATCAAAAACAAACTTCAAGAAATATCTTTCCAGTTGATATTTCTTGTTTCTGAAACACGTTACGTTGATTTCCGTGTAAGTACTGATGACGAGTGCATGCTGTCATAATGATCCACTGACTATCAGCCCTGATGGACTTTGGTCAGTGCTTCTGGATCCCCTGATGCTTATTGACTGGATCAAGGCTTCAACCTTCACTTGAGTTTTACTCAGTGCTTCTTTATTCCTGATGGTTATGACTGACGGCATACACTGATGGCTTCCACTGATGTCATGTTGGTCATTCTCCCTGACGGGTTACCTTGATGGGTTTGCCTGACACTGACATGTCCTGAAGTGTTTTTCTGATGGGTTGGTCTGCCCTCGTTATACCCTGACGGGTTCCCCCTGACGGGTTCCCCCTAACGGATTTCTCCCTGACGGAATACTTTGACTTTTTACTAGTAGCATCAGACATTCTCCTTCACTTTGTCAAGTCCTTTGAATGTTCTTGTTTTTTGACTTGTCTTGTGAAGTTATTAACTATCCACTGATGAATAAACTTATCATCAGTGGATGCAAAACTTGTGCTGATCTTAAGGTTTATAAAATACCTCAAGTATTTACAGTTGCACAATTTATTACATAATCATCATCATCATCATTTATCTCTAACAAACATGTTAGAGGAAATTTCAAGACTTACTTGTGAGCTGTCACTGTTAGTGGATGAGGCCATTAGGGCTAGGTTGACATATTCTTCAGTATCTTCTTCATCTGAGTCGGCCTGGTCCTTTCCCTTTGCAATATATGCAATATATGGTCGGAAACAGCTGCAAAGAACAAAAAGACTATATAATACGAACACACAGATTCAAGTTAAAATAGTTATATTAAAACTTAAGGTTTTTTTGAAAATATGTATAACCACAAATGTGATTAAACAACTACAAATTCTGTAATGAAATTATAACTTCTATTTCACACTCACTAGCTTCTAAACTTTCTTTGAAATATTTCTCTCGAGATCGTTTACAAAGCTTCTCTCCAGTGATTTGTGTGTTTCTCTTTGTTTGTTTGATCTATTGGATTAATCTTTTTTTTTTTTGTGTAATGAGAACTCCTTTGCATATATAGAAGATCAGTGGTTGAAACCACGTGCGAAGGCGTGCTGCTCTTTTCAACTTAGCCGCATATATGTCACATCGTTGTCCTTTGGAAACTATGTGTCAGACTGCTTCTACTTTTGTTGTTTCTTTTTCTTCCCCTGATCTTCGTGCATTTAATGTTTGAGGGTTCTCATTGGACCATAACAAACTTCGAGAAATATCTTTCCAGTTAACATCTCTTGTTTATTTAACAAGTTATGTTGATTTGCGTGTAAGAACTGATGACGGGTGCATGTTGTCATAATGATCCACTGACTACTAGCCCTGATGGACTTGATCAGTGATTCTGGATACCCTGATTGTTACAGACTTGATCAGGGCGTCAACTTTCACTTGAGTTTTACTCAGTGCTTCTTGATCCACTGATGTTATGATTGTCTACACACACTGATGACTTCTACTGATACAGCGTTGAGCATTTCCCCTGACGGGTTACCCTGATGGGTTAGCCTGACACTATCATACTCTGAAATCTCACCCTGACGGGTTGGTTTGCCTTCGTCATCCCTTGACAAGTTCCCCCCGATCAGTTTCCCCTGATCGGGTTCCCCTGATGGGTTCCCCCTGATCAGGTTCCCGTGATGGGTTCCCCCTGATGGGTTTCCCTGATGGGTTTCCCCTGATGGGTTCTCCTGACAGTTCTTAATCAACAAAACTTTATTTAGAATATCTGATGTGCGGAATACTTTGACTGTTATGAAGTAGCATCAGACATTTTTCTTCACTTTATCAAGTCCTTCAGATGTTCTATATTTTGACTTGTCTTATGAAGTGATTGACCATCCCCTGATGAGTAAGATTATCATCAGTGGATGCAAAACTTGTGCTGATCTTAAGGTTTATTATATACCTTAAGTATTTACAGTTGCACAATTTATTTCCTAAACATCATCATCATTAATTAACTCTAACAACATATCTCAAAATTAAAATATCATAACAAAAGAGAATAGACAACTAATAAGATAATCAAAAATTTTAAAATAAAATAAATAAAATAAAAAATAACTTATATGACAAAAAAATTGAGCACCGCGATAAAATTATTTAAAAAATAAAAAAATTTATATTTATTACATTATTTTGATTAATATAAAGTAAAATATATTTAGTATTATGCCGTGTAAATTAGTTTAGATAATTAAAATAACTTAAAACTTGAACATATAAAAACAAATTAAAAAATATACTCAAATGAAATAATAACTTATTAACTGACCTATAGCTAAAAAAATAAAATACACTCATCAATTTTAAAACTTATAAATATAAAACAAATGATATTATACATAATAATATTTATTATGAATTACTGATCTTATATTTAATATAATATTTGACGGCTCCACAATCCCATACTGGGCGTGACATTGTCAATTAGCAAAAAATAAATAATCAACATCCATTCATTCACGATAATAAATAAAGTAGCATTAATTAGTTATTACAGACCCAAAATGTAATATCTTAAGTAGCTGCGAAAATCATATTACAAATTAAAAATGTCCTTCAAGTTCTTAATACACTTCCATCCTTGGTATGCCATCCACAACAGGAGAGGTAAGAACTCAATACTCGTCCATCCTTCCTTTTTCTTTTTCAGACGACTTGGCTTTCGGGCCATGAAATCGTGAAAAAATGAACTCAACAAGAATGAACAATTTACAATCATTAAATATATACGCGAAAGGTAGTTTAGAAAACACTAAGGGGTCAATATTTTGTATGTGAAGTTCGACAAAGCAATATACCGACCCTTTGGGAGTTCAAGAAGAATCATGAAAGTCATTGATGATAATCAAGTATTAACTTTTGTTAAAGAAAGACAAGATAGAGCCTGTGTGTGTCTTTCTCAGAAATATCATTGGGGGCTAACCTGTGGTTTAAGTATTCGACCATACTGTGTACAACAGGCTGAGTTGTAATAACATCATCTCTCAAGAGCAAATGTACATAGCCATAAAAATTCCTTTAGGTTGGGTAACGGAACAAATTTGTGAGAACCCGAAAATTGTAAAATTGTTTTATAATATGAGATAATATATTTTGTGGCAAATCTTATTTTATGTTATCTTATTTTTGCATGAGGTTTAATTCTTTTGGATATGAATGATAAATTCATATCTTAAATGTGATATCTTTGATGATAAGGTTAAATCCTTAAGAAGGTATCAAAAGGGGATTAGCGAATCCCATATAAGATTATTTTGATCAACATGGAAGAGGATGAAGGGTTTACGTAGCACTACAACTACGTGTATGATTAAGAGAAGTTTAGGTGGCAAGGTTTTGTGCATGAAGGACAGCAGCTGCTCATACGTATTTAGCTGCTAAGGAATCATGATGAGCAGCCGTACTTACCGTCTAAATTAACCAATTATCTTATTTCAAGCTTAATCATAGTCAACTATTTTGAACTCTATAAATACACTACCCGGAAGGAAATTCTAACTCTTTACCAAAATTTCTCTCCTAAGAGTTTCATCAAAATTGTTATCTCTGAAAACTTCCGAGTTCTTCTTCGGAGAATTTTCCCAGAAAAGCTTTGATTCCACTCTGAAAACGAAGAGGTAAGAACTTAGTGTTCTATTCAGTTTTCTTTCATGCATAATATTAAAGATTTATGCTAAGATTATTATTCTTTGCATCATCATGAGACATCATAGTCTGAGATGTTCATGTTAAAGTCTTTCATTGTAGCAGAAACAGGCTCTGCAGTTAATCTCTGATGAGATATTGCTAGTCCCTGACGAGATATTCGTAGTCTCCGATGAGATATTCTGTTAATCCCCGATGGGTTATTTATTCCCCGATGAGTTATTTATTCCCCGATGGGTTATTTATTCCCCGATGAGTTATTTATTCCCCGATGGGTTATTTATTCCCCGATGAGTTGTTTAATCCCCGATGAGTTATTTAATTCCCGAGGAGTTAATTAATCCCCGATGAGTTGTTTAATCCCCGATGGATTAATTAGTCTCCGATGACGTCAGGATTAATCCCTGATAGACTTAAAGTGACGTCATCAGTTCCTGAAGAGTTTTAGTCCCCGACGCGTTTAATCCCTGGCGCGTCCAATACACGTATTAGTCCCTGATACCTTTCCGTAATCCCTGATGGCTATATTATTAATCCCTGACGAGTTATTAATCAGAAAATTTATCTCCGATGCATAGTCTGCTACCAAGACTATAAAATATTATTTCCTTAAAACAAATTTATCGCATGCATGTCTTTTTCCATAAATTCTTGTTAAAGTATTAAAAATTACTTGCGTAATTTACAGAATCTCATTCTCGCAAGTAAACTGATTTGAATTTTGTGCAAAGGACCGAGGCAAGTATATTCACAATCTCATGCTTATTTCAGTTTAATGCATTATCATTCGTTCCGATATGCGTAGAAGGTTGGATTTATACCTTAATTGCTCTGATGAATAAGCATGCTATGTTTTTGATTCTGCTAGCATGATATGAATAATGATGCATGGATATAAATGAGCTTTGAATTTCAGCTATGTTCTCAATCTTATATCTGTGCAATGAGAGTGTGAATGATGCCCCTTATGGGGGTTATGCCACATGGCTGGCAAGAGGAAAGGAAAGGTGCTGATGTGTTCTTCACCTGACCAAGGGGAAATGTTATTTGACTACGTAGTCACTCAGAGGGATCATGCGGTCCAACCTGGCCAGCTGTGTACTGTATGGTTAGCAGATCCACGGGTGTAGCCCCCGTTGAATATTTGAAAAGTTATGATCAGGTGTATACCTGACTTTCTTCAAGGAAGGATCACAAATTGTATATCATCAGTGAATCCTCAAAGATTTTTGAAGGTTGCCGAGGTTTTAGTATTGCTTCACCAAGCCTCACAAACAGAATTTGAATTTCTCTCCTTTGATTCCAGATGAAATTCATTGAATTATTCATATTCTTCCTCAATGTGTATATACTTGTTGGGCGTAAAACGCTCACCCACGTTGAATGTTAATGATTTGCAGGACAGAAAGCTAAAGCTGAACCCTCTGACAAGGGGAAAGCAAAGATGATAAGCTACTGAGTGTTTATCCTTTTGATAGAACTGATAAAGGAAAGAGAGGGATGAAGGAAGGAAAGAAGGAAGACGTTTGAAGAGTTAATGAAATTTGTTTTGTTATTAAGAAATGATGTAATAGCTTCCGCTGTAATTACTTAATTCTTGGGTCGTAATTACTCTCAAATGCTGTTTTTATTCAGTATTTATTTATGAATGGATGAATGGTTATCTTTACCTCCTTATGATGATGCCCTAGTCCGGTATGGGATTATGGGGTCGTCACAAAATTAGAACATTTCCTTTCCTCTAGACAACTTTGTGGCTTGACCCAGTAAGTGATATGTTGTTAACTTACTTCCGTCGTACAAATACAACATTAAAAAATAATACATAAATTCAAAGTTTCAGTATATATCCGTACATGATTAAATATCTTATGCTAGCATAAATGATACTTCGTAAATGTGATTTTTGAGGCTATAATTGTTAGCTATTTATTTATCTTCAATATTTCTAGGGTAATTTGAATAATGTTAAAATGTACTATGTACCACAATTTGTACCAACTATTGTTTTGTTTCCAATTCAAATTTTTGGGAAGTTTCTCACTATTTTCCCCTTGTCCTTTTTTGGTACATTTTATTTTCATAATGGTAATTTGCTTTGTGAATTTAATTAATCAAAGAATGTAATTGCAATTAAGGTGGTAGCAATTTGCGTTATAAATTTAGCTTGCTACTAGTATACTTGCTAGTTCATTCAATGTTCAAAGGATCATACTAATAACTTGATCACATTACTAATCATTGGAATTCATTTCCTTAATTTAATTATAACAATTTTTGATTTTTCACATAATAAAAATTATTAAATATTAAAAAAAATTACATATTATAAACTCAATAATTTTAATCAATTTTTTTTAAGAAATAAACCCGTATTGTGCGTGAGTTAGCAAGCTATTATATACCAAGTGTGTAATTTAGTTTTCATTTTGGCCAACCCGATACCACTTTTATCTTAACTATATTAGAAAGAAGTAAAAATAATATTGAGTAATTACACTACCATTTGTAGAAACTATTTTATTGGTAACATAAATTATTTAGCTTACCTGCCATTGTCATAAAATCCCGTATATAAGTATTAAAAGAATATAAAATTCAGCATCAAGCAATAACAAATTGATTTGGACTATTATTTATTATGTATTTAATTGCTCTATAAAAAGAAATTTATTAAATCTGTCTCTAAAGAAATCTTATATTGAATTTGGGGTATTAATTAGAATATAAACAATTAAAAAATTATTCAACTTAAACAGATTTACTTTTTTCAAATATAACATGGTTTTTTATTGCGTGGAAAATAAAATAAAATTACACTCTAAATAAATTTGTCTTCTCACTTTTTGAAATCAGGGTAGATTTATCTGCTATCCAGAAAACATAAAAATAATAAATGCCCCAACAGATTCCTTTAGCTGTATTCTATTAAAAAACTTTTTGGTGATTTCAAAAATTTGATAGTAAAAACTAATAAAAAAAGAAAATTTAAAATAAAATTCTCTCTCTCTCTAACACAACTTATTTCTTTTTTTTGGTATATGTATGTAGTATAACACGTGTCTGATATCTCACCCTCCCTGGTATATATAGGTGCCGCTCTGTGATTCACTTCACTAAAAAACAGTACTCTTCCCCATTTTCCCTTGCAATCATCTCCTTTTTAGGGTTTGCTTACTTCAATTGAAGCTGGTAGGGTGGTAGTTCAATCACTGTAAGTTCATAGATACATATACACTGATATATATGTACTCATCATACGCACAACATACAACCGCACACACCACACAAAGAGATGTTTCTACATTATAATTGCAAAAAGTAGTAAATTTTACATTAGAATTGTTAAAGTTTTCTTAGTAGAGAATTATCTTATTTTA
Source organism: Centella asiatica (assembly GCA_014636745.2). Taxonomy (NCBI): domain Eukaryota; kingdom Viridiplantae; phylum Streptophyta; class Magnoliopsida; order Apiales; family Apiaceae; genus Centella; species Centella asiatica. Next base: position 30,173,811 of record CM025786.1, read on the forward strand.
CATAAGAAAAAGTTGCAGTTAAAGGTGCTGCACATCAGGGCCCCATTCTCAATAACATTTTCAATATTTTATTCCAAATATTAATTTAAAAAAAAAAAATTAACACAGAGACCCAAGAACGAGCTTCACTGAATCCAAATCCAACAAACCTTCTAACATTTTGGGGGGTTTTCTTCTCTATGGAAGGCTCTCACTCTGCATAGGTTAGCTGCCTGACTTGTTCCTTAATTTGTTGAAGATGCCTAATGTAAATCTCTTAAAGCCACTTTAAATCTGGTTTTATTTTTGTGTTTTAATAGTTTATCTGTAACATTTGTTCCTCTGGAGGTTTTATTGTTTATTTTTTATTTAAAATTTCACTTCCATAAGATAAATATGTGGTCAGATTGCTTATGTGAGGCTAGCTGATCATGTCCTAGATCAGAAATCATCTGATTAATTGTATGGAGTGCTTTTATCGTAAGTTGGAATTTCTCATTCTATGGAGTCAATTTTTCTCAATTAGATAGTTAATTTAGTATTGTGATGTATACTATCTAGTAAGCCTGTGTACACACGGAGAAATTTGTAACCAATGATTGAATTTTAAGTATATTAGTAAGGGTAGAATTGATTAATGATTGATTTGATAGTGATTGATTCTTAAGATGTTAACTGTAATTGTAATTGTAGCTGCTTGTGATTGTAATGGACTTTGTTGTGATTGTTTTAACTCTCTCCCATTTGCAGTCTAACTCGACTCCAATCAACTTGACGAGTTAAAACTGAGTGGAATGATTGTTGTGTTTGAGTTTTAATGTAGACTAATAGATTTGAGGTAATTTCTGATGGTAATCAATTTGTGATTTGTGTGTGATGGAAATTTTCACCACCTTGCTTTCATTGCTTATTATTCCTGCATATCGCAACATTTTAGGATGCAACATGCTAAAATTTGAGTGGAATCACAAACTTAGTAATATATTGTTAGATTATTATATACATTAGTTCTGATCGAATCTGATGTTCTCTACCTTTTACCTTTTTTGTAGATTATTCTTACCGTATGATGTTTTGTTTTTGTTTGTAATTTACAGCCATTACAACAGTACATTACATAGGAGGAAAAAAAACATTGTACAACAAGCTATGGATGGAAGGCTGTTTAAAGTTCCTGATAACTCCGACTGCTCACCCAATTTCGCTTTGAGTACCAACTTATCAAATTCTCAGCCAAAGAGTGCTGTGGTGCCTCCACAAGAGAGCTCACAGGCAAAAGTGCATTGTTTTGAGAAGTGTATGAGTCCACCAAAATTTGTGGTAAAACAAAGGTCAAATACAAAGGTTTCTTCACAAGCTGCTTCTACTTCATCAGCAGAAAATGAAATGAAAAAAGTTGAGGGTACTGGATCCTCACAGCTCGCGAAAAGCAGTGGTGATCAGGCGAAAGGTAAAGAGGAGGCCGAAAAGCAAGTTGATGAGCTAAAATGTGAAGAGATGAAGGTCCAAGAACAATCCAAGAAGTTTCCAAAGACTAAACCTATATGTCCTGACTTTAGCGTTTCACTCAACTTGGATGAAATTGAAGATGACTTGCGCCTCATGAGTCTTGAGAAATTTTGCAGGATTCCCCAAAAATCAAGGCCTAGGGAAGTGCAGAGAGAATTAAATGTAAGATTCTTTTTTTCTTATGGAGTACTTTCTCCCGTTACCTTTACCTTTGTCTAATTTATTTATTTATTTGTTTAGCAATAGTAAAAATATATTGGTTTACATCCACCTGGCACCAAATCACGTATTAGTAGATTGAGGACTCATTTTATATATCCGCACCGAGTGCTTTCGCGCAAGGTATTATCCATCGTGAAAAGGTGAATACCATTTCCTGCTAGGCTTTTCCCTAAAGGAGCGAAAGGCGCAGTGTAGGAGCTGAGAAGAAAATTTACCATCGTCTCTTTACAAATATATCCCCCAATAGAGGGTTGTATGCAGGTGCTTAGATGCTCGCCATCCTCTTTTAATTTCTAGTGTCGTACGTAGGGGAGTAGAGCACATAGCTCTCTTTCCTACTGACAATGAGGACTCATTTTATTTGCACCGCGAATACTTTCGTGTGAGGTATATTGTGCTTTATGGAGTGGTAATGAACATTTTATATCCACATAGCTTTACCTTAGAAAAAATGATTTATAAGGGAAAGTATGGACCTTGGACTTATAAGTTCATACACAATCCTCGATTGTAAACTAGGTATCGCAGCACCAACATTATCCTCAAGGGATATTTAGGAGCCAAGAAGCCAGAAGCTCATCTTCCCCTTTATTTACTATACTAAAAACCTGTCATTTGTATTCTTCTCAATGTCTCATTTTGGTGTTAAGTCATGTTTACATATTTAGAACAGTCTTTCAGATTTGTCAATTAGAACGAAATTGAAGCTTATTGTTAACGAGAGAAGGTGAAAAACATGTACATTACACCTTCTAATTTACATTTTGCACCAATGGGACAATTTCATTTCATATGAATCTCAACACTTATAAGCTAGACGTTCTAGCTAGTATAAACTCTCCCAAACGGGACGCCTTTGTAATATATATTGTACTTTGAGAGGGTTTTGGTTATATATTGCCAAACTCAAGGAGGAACAGTCGCATTAGCACAAATAGTATATTCCTGTGTGACGTAGCGAAATTTGTTTGATTGATTTGACATCCCAATCACAAGTGATAGAAATAAGCTTGAATCAGGATAAAGGAAGAAATTGATCTCCCAAAACAATGTAGTTATATTGATAATTGGTCAAGAAAGATCAATACAAACACTTAATAATAAATTAAAGTATTTATAGTCTAGAACATTTCCCATTGAAAAAGGAAAATAAAAACATTAAAAATTTATAGAAAATAAACCAATGCTGAATATAGGCATAGCCATAGGCACGATTATGCCCTTGCTCGTGCTCCATTCTGAAAAAGACCGTAATCTCAGCATGGATAAGAACATGGTCACGCCCTTTACCTCGGATTTCCCGCTGTACCACTGTGAAATTTGAAAGATCCACAGACCCTACCTCCTTCTAGTATGTATTTCTTTTTTCTTGGTTTAAAATTGTTGAGTGACTTGTTAGCTTTGATTATGCTTCTACAGATTCTTTCTCCTGGAATGCTCTTGCATAACATAACACCAATGAAATATGATGTGCCTAAGGACCGTTCGCGCTCGCGCAAACTGTAGATTATGTGCTTTGGGAGGAGTATTAACATATACTGACCTGGAATCATATCCTCCTACCAATGGAATTGGAAGGATGTCTAAAGAGTCAATCCTTAACATACTGGAACACACATGAGTTATGATTACTGAAGTCTCCATCGCACAAACGTACATTTTGGCAAAGATTTCATGGTATTACAATGTCGGTAGTTTGAGTCAAATCTTCCTTAGCATCGGTATATTTAGGGTTCAAGAACTTTGCCTATGGTCCCCATGTCAGTTATATATATGTCATGTGTTACATTAATTGCATCACAGAGAAAGTGTCTGGCCTTCATATGGTATTATGGACCATTCAGTTACAAATTCCTAGTATATTTCTCATGCTTATGTTTCATGAAGCCTGCTCAATTTATTATTGTTGCTGATTTGTTAACTTCGTTTTTGGTTGTGCTTTGGTGGGCTGTCTCATAAGGTTAGAGCTCTATTAAGGTTTGTTTTATGTACTGCCAGTAATTAATGATGGTGTTTGTGGCTTTTGTTTCTAGTTTTTGTTGTATTTATATTAGTCGGATTCTTGGGAACAGGACCTCTTATTTGCTCGTAATAAAGGTTTCTACTTGCTGATTAAAAAAAAAGTTTGCAATCCTTGTCCTGTGAAGAAGGTGGTTGTTTAATACTGGAGGAGTAACTTAGTCATAACCATAACCTAATTTTTATTTTAGTTTTTAACCATAAGTTGTTTGAATCTGAGCCTTTAATCATGTTCATTTTTTTTCTTCTTTTTCTTGATTGGCAAAAATAGAACTTCATATACAACTCACCGCAAAGTAAATCACAAAGTACATGAGAGCTTGTTCAACAAAATTGGACAAGAAACCGAAGAAAGAAAAAAATAAATAAAAGCATGATTTAAACTAAGCAAAATAGAGTTAAAAAATCGCGAAGATAACGTGTGGTCCTCAGAAGCGTTGAACTTTTGAGTTTGCTGATCAGTAACCTAATTTTCAGGTAAATCAGTTATTAGTGTTCCTATGAGCATTTTAAGAAGCTACCAGAGCCTAATAAGTGTTGTTGAGTTACAATAGTGATGGGTGTATAGTGACATAATGTTTTCAGTATTGTTTTGAATTGGACTATGTGCAGTTAATTTTAAAGATGAAGGAATAAATATTTTTAAACTAGCACAAATTTGTACGGGTTGTGCCCAAGTAAGTTTATAATCTTTGGTAAAAACACTCATTGTGACCTAGAAGTCACACATCAAATAAAAACTTGATGAGAATTGAGTTAATAATAGGAAACGATTTTTCTAATAAAAAAATAATAATAAAAGAATAACAAATTTGATACTCATATTTGAGTACGTATATGGATAGTATTATTTACCTACACCACCCCCACCGAAAACAAAAAAGAGAAGTTTTTAAGGATAGTGAAGAATATTTTCCATTTAGTTTAGGAATTATGATATATGCTTCGACTTTCATTTAAGTTTAGGATTGTAAATTAATTCCATTTTATAAAGCACGAAACAATTTGTTATTGAAGAATGACATAACAATTAACATCTTTAAGAGGTGAAATTTATATATATATATATATATATATATATATATATATATATATATATATGTAATTTTGTTTTCATGTTGACAAACGGAAATCACTTTTATGTTTAACTATATTAGAAAGAAGTAAATACTAATATTAACTACACAACTGTTTCTAAAAACTATTTTATTTGTAACTATAAATTATTTAGCTTACGTGCAATTGCCATATCATTTGGTATCTAAGCATTAAAAGAATATAAACTAAACTCAGCACTAAAACAATAAGAAATTTATTTCGACTATTTTTTATGATGGATTTAATTTCTCAATATAAAAAGAAATTAATTAAAATATTCATTAAAGAAATCTTATATTGAATTTGGGGTATTAACTCGATTAACAAGAAGCAAAGATGATTCCATGTAAACAGATTTGCATATCCTAAATATAATAAATATAGCCTTTTTATTTATCGGGAAATTAAATAAAAGTACACACGTGCTAAATAAGATTTTCTTCTCACTTCTCCAAAACATGGTAGATTTATCTGCAGTTCAAAACATACAAAAATATTAAATGCGCCATAAGAAACCTATAGCTATAGATACCTGCATAATAAAGTAACAAGACCCGAAATGGAGGGAGATATGGACGGTATCTTTAATTATCTCTCTCACTCCACTCACATGTGCAAACACACACACAAATTAACACAACTTAATTTTATTCACATAGCGTGTTTATAAAATCTCTTTCATTCATTTTTCTCAAAAACAATACTCTTCCCATTTCTTTATCTTGCAATCACTGGCTTTCTAGGGTTTGCTCACCCTGTGTTGAAGCTCTCTTTAGGGTTTGCTTGTCTTCCGTTGAAACCTGTAGCTCAATCACTGTCAGTTCATAGGTACAAAGACACTGATATATATATAAATATTCATCGCACACACAACACACACAAAGATGTTTATGCTTTATGATTGCAAAAAGTTGTCAATTTTACATTAGAATTTTTAGATAATTTACATAAGGAAAAGTTAAAATTTTCTGGGTAAAGAATTGTTAGATTTTACATTTAGGAATTATCAGAAGAATTAGGGTTTTCTGTGAAGACGAAGAAGGATCGGAGAAGATGGAGCCTAAGGAGTTGATAAGTTCTTTGATAAAACTCATAATTGAGCCTGACAATATTAGAGAGCTAAAGAAGAAGAACCTTGAAGGTAACTTGATGAATTGTTACACTTGAGCTCCTATTTATAGGAACAACGTAGCTAACTTACAGCTATAACTAGCCTACATAATTGCTTGATATCAGCCTCTACATAATCCTTTGATATCAACATATCTTACAAAATCTCCTAATTACAACCACATAATTAGTCTAACAAATATTTCATTTACATCCTAATATCCCAGATTTATAGCATTACAATAACATGAATTTGTCTTGATTGATAACTGATGACACCTTGGTTATACTCCCCCTCAAACTAATGGTGGATGAACCATTAGTTTGCTAATGAAATAATCATGTCCATTCTTTGTCTGCGATTTTGTAAAAAAATCAGCAAGTTGTTCCTTGGAGGAAACATGAGGCAGACTGATGACACATTTTTCAAATTTTTCCCGAAAAAAATGACAATCGACTTCAGTGTGTTTTGTTTGCTCATGAAAAATTGGATTGCTTGAAATTTTGACTGCGCTTTCATTGCCACAAAATAAAGGCGTGGGAGACTGGAGCTGAATACCAAAATCTTTCAACAGTCATAGAAGCCAAACAACTTCACTACATGTGGATGACATAGCTCGATAATCGGCTTTAGTAGATGATTTGGACATAGTTGATTATTTCTTTGATTTCCAAGAGAGAAGTGAACTGCCCCAAAAAATACAATAACCTGTAGTAGAACTGCAGGTGTCTGGGCAGCCTGTATAGCTAGCATCATAGAAAGCACGCAAGTCTAAAGAGCTGTATTCAAATATGACAAGCCACGAGTTGGAGTTGAACGAAAATAACAAATAATGCAATAAACCGGTGTTAGAAAATAAACTTGATTTGGGCTTGATCCAATTAGAGTTAATTAAGGGCCTAGAGTGTTCTGGAAGGGCCTATAACTTTCTAGAAGGGTCTAGAATGTTCTGGAAGGGATTAGAAAATTCTAGAAAGATTGAGAACTATGAGGGACTATCTAGAATATTCTAGAACTATGTGAAATATTCTAGAACCATGTAGAAGTATATAGAAGGATCCGGAGCCGTGTGGAAGTCTCCGGAAGAATCTAGGATACTTTAAGCATTGTGTAGGAAGTCTAGAATCTTCCCTTAAGGAGGTGATGCCTATAAAAGGGGCACTCCTCCCATTTGTGTAAATAATAAGAAGTGAAGAGAAATTGAGAGCTAATACAAGAGTGAGAGAGCTAGAGAATTGTATTCTTGTAATCAAAATACTTTGTGAACAATAAAATTTCTTCTTCTTCAAATTGTATTTTCCCTTCCGCTGCGCTTGATCCTTTTTATTTCCAACAAATTGGCATCAGAGCTTGGTTAAAGAATTCCAAGAATGATGGCAAATGGTATGCTTCCTTTCCAATTTCCTCGCCTCACCAAGGACAACTATGATAGTTGGTCCATTCGGCTAAAAGCTCTCTTAGGCTCACAAGATGCTTGGGAGATTGTGGAGAAAGGCTATGAGGAACCCGCCAAAGAGGTTACCTTGACGGCGGCGGAGAAAGATGTCCTGCATAAAGCGAACAAGAAGGATCAACAAGCTCTCTCAATCATCCACCTATGTTTGGATGAGAGCATGTTCATGAAAGTTTCTTCCGCAACAACCGCCAAGCAAGCATGGGAGATTCTTCAAAAGTCTCAACAAGGTGTCGACAAAGTGAAGAAGATCCGACTTCAAACATTAAGAGGTGAGTTCGAACTTTTGCATATGAATGAGTCTGAGACAATATCCGACTACATCTCTAGAGTTTTATCCATCTCCAATCAACTAAAAAGGTACGGAGAAGATTTAAATGATACTCGTATTATTGAAAAAATTCTTCGTTCTTTACTTCCAAAGTTCGAACATATTGTTGTTGCAATTGAAGAATCAAAAGATCTAGATAATATGTCCGTTGATGAACTTATGGGCTCGTTACAAGCCCGTGAAGAGAGACAAAAAAGAAAGAATCATGAAGCTTTGGAGCAAGTTCTTCAAAGTAAGCTCACTTTGAAGAATAAAGAAAATAACAATTACGAAAGAAGTTATCGAGGCCATGAACGAGGACGCGGACGAGGTCGCGGTCTTGGCGATAATGGACGAGGAGGTCATATCCAATTTAATCAAGGAGAAAGAAGTCAAACTTCTTATTTAACAAGAGGTTGTGGAAAAGGCAACTTCTCAAGAAGAAAGACTCACAATTCACAAATCCAATGCTACAAATGTCAAAGGTATGGTCACTACGCTTCTGATTGCTGGAGTAAAAATAAAGTAGAAGAGAAAACAAATTTTGTGGAAACTAATGAAGAAGAAATCACCCTACTAATGGCACAAAATGATGGAGAAACCATGAAAGATAACACATGGTATCTTGACACTGGAGCAAGTAATCATATGAGTGGCAATAGAAGCATGTTCGTGCAACTTGATGAAAGCATCAATGGTGCTGTGAAATTTGGAAATGGCTCAAGCATTCCGGTTCAAGGAAAAGGTAATATTCTTATACGCTTAAAAGATGGAAGGCATAAATTTATATCTGATATTTACTATGTGCCCGACATGAAAAATAATATTTTAAGCTTGGGCCAACTTCTTGAAAAAAATTATGAAGTTGAATTAAAAAATAAACATTGCATGATTTTCGATGAGAGCAAAAATATGATAACCAAAGTGCCAATGACCAAGAATAGATTATTTTTGCTAAACATTCAACATGATGTTGCAAAATGCCTTATGGCATGCACAAAAGATAACTCTTGGCTTTGGCACTTGAGGTTTGGACATATAAATTTTGATACTTTAAATTTGCTCTCACGAATGGAAATGGTGAAAGGATTGCCTTCCATCAATCATCCTAACCAATTATGTGAAGGATGTCTTCTTGGAAAACAATTCCAGAAAAGTTTTCCTAAAGAAGCAACATCACGAGCCAAAAAGCCATTGGAGCTTGTCCACACGGATCTTTGTGGGCCAATTAATCCATGCTCTTATGGTAAAAATAAATACTTCATCACATTTATTGATGACTATAGCCGTAAGACCTGGGTGTACTTTCTAAAGGAGAAGTCCGAGGCTTTCAACATGTTCAAGAAGTACAAGGCTCTTGTTGAAAAAGAAAGCGACAATGAGATTAAAGCTTTGAGATCGGACAAAGGTGGCGAGTTCACATCAAAGGAGTTTGACAAATTCTGTGAAGATAGTGGAATTCGACGACCTCTCACGGTGCCAAGGTCGCCACAACAAAATGGTGTGGCAGAAAGAAAGAACAGAACAATCCTGGACAGTGCTCGAAGCATGTTGAAGAGCAAGAAAATGCCCAAAGAATTCTGGGCTGAAGCTGTTGATTGTGCAGTCTACTTGTCAAATAGAAGTGCCACCAAGAGTCTGCCAAACAAAACACCTTTGGAGGCCTGGAACGGGAGAAAGCCTAATGTCAAGCATCTCCGAGTTTTTGGAAGCATAGCATATGCACACGTACCAGATGAAGTCCGCACCAAATTGGATGACAAAAGCCAGAAGCTTGTATTCATTGGTTATGACAAATGCTCGAAAGGATACAAGCTCTACAATCCAATCAGTGGAAAGATCATTGTGAGCAGAGATGTTGAGTTCGACGAAGAAGCATCATGGAATTGGAATGTTGATGAAGATGAAGATTATGATTTCTTCCCAATATTCCAAGATGAAGAACCAACCACTCAAGGTTTTGAGGAAATTTCTACTCCACCTTCATCTCCAGTGCAATCACCAGTTCAAAGAACAACCCCATCCTCGTCAAGCTCAAGCCAGAATGAGAAGACTCCAAGATACAGAAGTCTGGAAGATATCTATGAGGTAACTGAGAATTTAAATGATCAACTCAATTTGATTTGCCTTTTTGCAGACTGTGAGCCTCTAGATTTCCACGAAGCGGCACAAGACAAGAGGTGGAGACAAGCTATGGATGAAGAAATTAAAGCAATCATAAAAAATGATACATGGGAGCTCACAACACTTCCGAAGGGACATAAAGCAATTGGCGTGAAATGGGTGTTCAAGATAAAGAAAAATGCCAGAGGTGAAGTTGAAAGATACAAAGCAAGACTCGTCGTAAAAGGATATAAACAAAGAGCTGGAATCGACTATGATGAGGTATTTGCTCCTGTTGCTCGCTTAGAAACTATAAGACTAATCATTTCTTTGGCAGCACAAAATAAATGGAAAATCTATCAAATCGATGTCAAGTCAGCATTCCTAAATGGCTACCTTGACGAAGAGGTGTACATTGAGCAGCCACCAGGATACACAGAAAAGGGAAGCGAGCATAAAGTTCTAAGATTGAAGAAGGCTCTTTATGGCCTGAAACAAGCACCGAGGGCCTGGTACAGTTGTATTGATAAGTACTTTCAAGAAAATAATTTCTCTAAATGCTCACATGAGTATGCTATCTACACCAAACACATGAATGGAGATGTTATGGTGGTATGCCTATATGTAGATGACTTGATTTTTACTGGAACTAATCTAAGTATGTTTGAAGATTTCAAGAAAACAATGACGAGAGAGTTCGAGATGACCGACATTGGCTTAATGTCGTATTATCTTGGGATTGAGGTGAAACAAAGCGAAGAAGGAATCTTCATCTCTCAAGAAGGCTACGCAAAGGAGATTCTCAAGAAATTCAATATGACAAATTGCAAGCCCGTAGACACGCCTGTAGAATGTGGTACAAAGCTGTCAAAGGAAGATGAAGGAGAAAAGGTAAATCCCACATTCTTTAAGAGTCTTGTTGGAAGTTTAAGATATTTAACATGTACAAGGCCAGATATACTCTACGGTGTTGGACTCATAAGTCGATTCATGGAATCTCCTACATCCACTCACTTGAAGACCGCCTAAAGAATCCTCCGGTACATCAAAAGTACGTTAGACTATGGAATCTTCTATACTTCTATAGAAAATTCCAAACTTGTTGGATACAGTGACAGTGATTGGGGTGGAGATATAGATGACCGAAAGAGTACAAGTGGATTCTTGTTCTTCATGGGAGATTCCACGTTTACGTGGAGCTCAAAGAAGCAACTAATCGTTACACTATCTACATGTGAAGCAGAATACGTAGCTGCCACTTCATGTGTTTGTCATGCAATTTGGCTGAGGAGTTTGATGAAGAAGCTAAATATGCCAATAAAAGAGCCAACAGAGATTTATGTGGACAACAAGTCTGCACTTGCTTTAGCAAAGAATCCGATTTTTCACGAAAGAAGTAAGTACATAGACACACGGTACCATTTCATCCGTGAGTGTGTTTGAAGAAATGAAGTCCAATTAAAGTTCGTGAAGTCACAAGATCAAGTAGCAGACATTCTTACCAAGCCACTCAAGAAAGACGTCTTCTACAAGCTGCGAGATTCACTTGGAGTTACCAAATCAAGTTTAAGGGGGGATGTTAGAAAATAAACTTGATTTGGGCTTGATCCAATTAGAGTTAATTAAGGGCCTAGAGTGTTCTGGAAGGGCCTATAACTTTCTAGAAGGGTCTAGAATGTTTTGGAAGGGATTAGAACATTCTAGAAAGATTGAGAACTATGAGGGACTATCTAGAATATTCTAGAACTATGTGAAATATTCTAGAACCATGTAGAAGTATCTAGAAGGATCCGGAGCCGTGTGGAAGTCTCCGGAAGAATCTAGGATA
>CM025786.1:30194417-30216296 GCA_014636745.2 Centella asiatica
GGTTATTTATTCCCCGATGGGTTATTTATTCCCCGATGGGTTATTTAATCCCTGATGGGTTAGTTAGTCCCCGATGACGTCAGGATTAATCCCCGATAGGCTAAAGTTTAGTCTCCGATGACGTCACCCTTAATCCCCGATAGAGTTAAAGTGACGTCATCAGTCCCTGACGAGTTTTTTAATCCCCGACGCGTTTAATCTCTGGCGCGTCCAGTACACGTATTAGTCCCTGATACTTTCCCGTAGTCTCTGATGGCTAAGGGGATTATTCCCCGATGCACAGTTTGTTATCAAAGCTACCAAACATTATTTTCTTAAGGTTATTTCACGATGTTATTATACTAGATTCAAGTCAGTAAAGTCTAAGGACATCTCATATCTATTTTCTTCCATAAATTATTATCAAGGTATTAAGATATTACTTGCGTAATTTACAGAATCTTTTCTCGCAAGTAAATTGACTTGAATTTTGTGCAAGGGACTGAGGCAAGTATATCTACACTCTTATATTTAATTTAAATTAAAGTAAGTATATCTTCATTATTATGCTTGATAATGCAAGTATATCCTTACTCTGACGGTTAATTCAGTTAAGCGCATGATCAATTGATTCGACATGCGTGCAAAATTACATCCTTTATATTTAAATTTCCTTGTGAAACAAAATGCTATGCTTAGCTTCCGCTAGCATGATAAATATAATGCATGGATATAAAGGAGCCTTGATGTATCTGATATTATTCAATCTTATATCTGTGCAAATGAATGAGAATGTTATGTCCCTTAATTGGGAAGTGCCACATAGTTGGCAAGAGGAAAGGAAAGGTGCTGATTTGTTCTTCACCTAACCTAGAGGAATTTTATGTGACTACGTACGTACACACCAGAGGGATCATGCGGGCACAGTTAGGCCAGCTGTATACCGTATGGTTAGCAGATCCAACGGGTATAGCCCCCGATGGATATTTTTACTCCAAAAAAGTTATGCTTGATACTAAGAAAGGTTATACAATTGATTATCATCAGTGACCCTAAAGAATTCTTAAGATTTCAAAGGCATTGATATTGTTCCATCAAGCCTCCCAACAGAATTGGATCTCCTTGAAACACTCGAATCTTTCTTTTCTCTAAATTGTCTATATACTTGTTGGGCGTACATCGCTCATTTTTGTTGAATTTTAATGTCTTGCAGGACAAGAAGTTAAGGCTGAACCCTCGGATAAGGGGAAGGCAAAAATGATTGATTACTAAAACTGGCTAGCCTTGTGATGCCAATAGGAAGGGAGGGAAGGAAGATGATCTGGGATAGGATATTTTGTATTACAAGATAGAAACAAGATAGCTTCCGCTGTAAATGTAATATTTTGGGTTATAATAATTCCTTATTACTGTTTCTTTCAGTAATTAATCTTTGAGTGGATGTATGGTTATCTTTTCCTTCTTATGACGAAGCCCTGATCCAGTGAGGGATTTTGGGGTTGTCACAGGTTTTCTATACAGTAGCAGCCAACACGGCATCGAGGACAGTTGTATGAGAAGAAAGAGACTTCAATCGAGTTTCCTCTACAAGTAGGTCAGGGAGAATCATATCCACATCTGAATTTCCTCCTCGATTGAGAATAGTAGCACGAATAGGTTCAAAGTCTGGTCGAAGCTTCATCAAAAGTTGTCGAGCACGAGTTTGCCACTTGAGTTTTAGAACAGTTTCTAAAGTGGCCTCTAGAATCTTAACTTCAATCATATCCATTTCATTCTAGAGCAACATTATTGCAGAGTAAAATTCTTGAATGCGAGAATCTTGGGATAAAAAATTTACCTCTTGTTCAAGTTGATACATCCTTGTATCATTACTTTGTTTATAGATGTGTTTATGATACTCCCATATTAGATGTGCTTTGCGAAATTCTCCACGGATTCCATGAACCAAGTTTTAATCTTGACATTGTTTATCACCCATTTGGATTGTGTCGCCATATCTGCTGGTTTGGGATTGTTGCCATCAACATAGGTCCAGAGATCCTGACCTTCAAGAAATTTTGGAAGTAGGAGGCCCATAGGAAATAATTTTTCCCATCCAGCCTTACTGCCAACCTATGGTGCTGTGAATCTATTAGAGTGAATTAGAAAGGAGAGGAATGGATCAAAGGTGACTTATAAGGCCTTAGGAAAGGAAGCAGACGAGACCGTAAAGAAGGCTATCTATCTATCTATCTATCTATCTATTTATCTATCTATCTATCTATATATATATATATATATATATTGTCTCCGATACCATGACAGTATTAGAGAGCTAAAGAAGAAGAACTTTGAAAGTAACTTGATGTATTGCTACCCTAGAACTCCTGTTTATAAGAACAACATAGCTAATTTACTGCTATAACTAGCCTACAAAATTGCTTGATATCAGTCTCTACATAATCCCTTGATATCAACATATCTTACAAAATCTCTTAATTACAACCACATAATCGATCTAACAAATTTGTCATTTACATCATAATATCCCAGATTTATAGCATTACAATAACATGAATCTATCTTGATTGATAGCTGATGACATCTTGTTTATAAAGCCATGAAAGACTTGATTTTTTAGGGAGAGAAAAATCGAAGAAAAATCTTAGAGAGGGAGATGTAAAGCAGAAGCACGGAGAAGGTGAGGATGAGCGAGGGAGAATGAGACTTGCGGTGTGAGAGAAGAAAAATATAAGCTATAGACTGGAGTAGAAATATGGAAAAGTTGAAAACTAAAGTGAAATATTTTTATCCAATACATACTTAAGTGTTCTAGTATATTTTATACCTAACCATGACTTTTGTTCCATATATGTAGGTGTATATATCTAGTGTCAAGGAGTCACAGTCGCTATAAGTTGCCTATATCTACGCTTTCGTGTCAACCGTCGTTATAGAGTGTAGCAGAAGGTCAAACTATCTAATGTTAATTTAGTTTCACTTTTGTAATAATTACTTTTATTATTCTTTTACCCTAAATTTCAAAGGTTAGATAAGTTCAAAATTCATTAGTAAGAAATTACATTCAATTTCTCATTGGACGATACTTTCTCATCACTCTACTAGTTTCACCGTGTATGCTTGCGCAGAATTTTTATAAATAAATCCTAAAAACCAAAAAAATATAATAATATTGTTGTAGACACCCAAAAAATTCACAAAAATTTAGGTTTTTATTGATATTCTAGAATAATTATTTACGTTGTCCCACGTTGAGAATTTGAGTCAAACGTTGTACTTTTCCTTGTGGGACATTTAGAATTTGAGGCAAATGCTGTACTTTTTTTTGTCCCACGTCGAAAAAAGAAGGTTTCAGTCTCTTTACTAGTACAAATACCCCCCATCTCTCAAGTTGTGACATCACCACTCATCCACATATTTCACACTTCTATGTACCTAGAGAGATTCATTAATAGAATATCTCAAGGATTTTTAGTTCAAAATTTTTAAATTTCATTCACGCCCTTGTAAAAGGGTGAGGAAGAAACAATTTAAATTTTTACACATGGTCATTGTCAATCACCAGAATCAAGGGGCTAGTAAAGGTTTCGAGTCACGTTTCTTGTCTGTATGAGATAAGCATTTTTTTTTTTTATAAATAAAATTTAGTTTTTCTTTATTTAATTTATTTGTCGCTTTATTTATAAGTATGGTAGAATTATTTTAATTCATTATATGCATGTTTAGTTAGTTTATTTAAGAATTATTATTAGTTATTGTTATTTATCTTATATTGTGAGTTTTTAATTAGGTGTTTAATTTCAGTAGTGGTAATTTTTAATAATTTTATATATGCTGTTGTTATTTAATCTTAGATGCTAGTTAGTATAATGTAGTTTTAGTTGAAATATTTTAGTCATTTGATTTTAGAAATTAAATTTAGATTAGTTAATATTAATAATACGATTTAATTTTTTGCATCCTTTTTATTTTATGAGAATTAAAAATTTACTTGCTACAAGACATATACTAACCATTTTCAACCGTAGAACCGTGAGACACATTCTTCTTGTACAACCCAAGTTCTTGAATCCACAATTAATGGTTCGTAAACATCACGAAGACATTAAAATCAAAATGGTCATTATTAAATATTTTCTTAAAAATTTGGCTGACTCGATATACTCATTTCTAAACCCTACCGACTGACCGGCGGCTCTAAACGTTGGTCCTTTCATTCGTCGCATTAAATCCACGGGTTACATGTATTCTAATTATTTTCAAAGGTAAACCTAAAAATGCATTTAAATCAAAATCTTAGAGATTTTTTCGGGGTGCGACTAACTAGCAACTCCGCTGGGATTTTTTAAGAGGGCTTAGGCTACATGACATCTTCTCACATTTAATTAATGATGATCATGATAGTTTTTTATCAAACTCGACTAAAATATTTATCGAGTTGTTTACGAGTAGTTCGGATAACTCGAATATTTTTCGTGTATATCTTGAGTATTTTGAGTATCAAGTGATTATCAACTAAAAAATGTTTGAATCGAGTACATTGTGAGTTTATATGAACAAAACTATTAGAATACAATAAAAAAAAATTGGGTATCAATCTAGTCAAGTTTATTAACTCCTTAGATGAGTATTTGAGTCAAGATGAATCGAGTATACTAAATACTAAGATCGACTCAATAAAATATGTAAGTCTTATATAGTACCACTCATAACATTTATCTAATAGATTTGAAAAGTAGCACAATCATTACAAATTTGGTAAACCTATTTACAATTTTGTCAACAATTTCTAATAATTTAGCTAAAATTTCTAACACATGTTGTAATTACTAAAAAATATGCTAAAATTACAAATAATACTACTAAAATTACATTAGTCTCAGTAGTAGCCATAACATTTATCTAACATATTTGAAAGAAACAAAAAGAAATGAAGCAATTGAGAAGAAGATACCAAATACACGTATATATAATCTTACTCACTAGTACAAAACTTATCATTTGCGGTGGTTAAAATAGCTATTTTGCGTCGGTTAACAGGAGACGCAAATGAAGGAGACGCAAAAACATGACAATTTTGTGTCGGTTAAACAGATGACGCAAATTATTGTGGTCATTTGTGTCGTACCTTTAAGACAACCGACGCAAATGATAATGTTTATTTTTTTAAAAAAAATTCATTTTAAAATATACCATATCCAACCTGTACATTAAAAAACTATTTCTAATGCCACAACAAGGCAAAAATACAAAATTGAACAACTTCATTTGCAAAAGACAAATATATATATATATATATATATATATATATATATATATATATATATACAAATCAAAATTTACAACTTGTTCAATCACAACGTGATATCTATTCCTAAAATTACATTACAAACCTGTTCAAAGGTCATATATTTGTTGTATTCTACTGTATTTTGTAAAATTACATTTCAAACCTGTTCAAAGGTCATATACAGTTATTCATAAAAAATTCTGCCCACAAGTCTCGAATTTCATCAATTTCAAATTTAGAATATGACTTTTTTCCTCTCAAACCCTGTAGAATATTAAAAAAGAAATCATTATTAGAAATATAATTAAAACCACTATACAAGGTAAATTTGTTATTAGACTGAAATAGTTAATTATATACATATAATTAAAAATAATATACCTCGGCCCATTTTGTAAAAGGAGCCCGGTGATGTAACTTGACAATGTCATACATGTACTGCATCACATAGTAGCCGCACTCGACACTTCCTTCTTATTGAGGACACTATATAAATAGTCTAGTTGATTAAAAATTTGCTCAAATTATATTATACAAACCAGCAAAGTCAACTCTGATTGTATAATTTAGCAACTATTTTATACCTTAACCTCATCCATGTACCAATGCAACTTATTTTTTTTCTTCTTGCCACCTCATAAACACATTTTTCTTGCAATTATTTAGACGGTGGTCAATAGTAGCATCTTCACAAATTGGACATGTTTTAACTCCTTTGACAGTGTACCCTGACAAGTTTTCATAAGTAGGAAAGTCATTTATGATGCAAAATAACATCGCACGTAATGTGAAATCCATTTGAGTATTTGCATCGAACACCGTCACACCTTCATCCCACAAAAGTTTTAAATCTTCAACAAACGGCTGAAGATAAACATCTATGTTATTCCCAGGTTGTTTAGGCCCTGAGATTAATAAGGACAACATAATATACTTGCGCTTCATACACAACCACGGAGATAAATTATAAATCACCAAAAGAACTGACCAAGTGCTATGTTAACAGCTTAGAGTGCCATAAGGATTCATCTCATCCGTACAAAGTCCAAGCCGTAGATTCCTAACTTCTCCACCAAATTCAGGAAACTTTCCATCAATGGTTCTCCATTGTGGAGAGTCACTCGGGTGTCTAAGCATCCCATCTGATTTCTTCCCTTCCGCATGCCACCACCTCAAATGTTTTGCATCTTTTGCATTTACAAATAGTCGTTTGAATCGTTGCACTATGGGTAAATACCAAACCGCCTTGGTAGGAGCCCTTTTTTTATCATGCTTAGAAGAATCATTACCCTCCCGCTTGTACCGAGATGCTCCACACTTAGGACATGTGTATAAATGTTCATTCTCATTTCGAAACAACACACAGTCATTTGGACATGCATGTATCTTCTTTACGTCCATACCTATAGGACACACCATCTTCTTTGCCTCGTACGTGGAAGTGGGAAGCTCGTTATTCACCGGAAGTATTTCTCGTAAAAGTTTTAACAATTCTGTAAAACTCTTGTCATTCCATCCATTCTTTACTTTCAACTTGCACAACTTCAAAGTTGTTGACAACATTGTCAACTCGTCGTTGTACCCGGGATACAAAAGTTTCTTACAATCGCGGACCAAGCTCTCAAATATATCCGGTTGTGGCATCATATGGTCTTGCAGATCTTGTATCATATCTTCCACCCTATCAATGTCCACATCATCTTTGTCATTATCGACCAATTTATTGCACTCGGTTGCATAATTCAACCTTGAGCTATCAGTCATATCAGAGTCTATTCCCTCACCATGCCAAATCCACTTCATATAACCCTTCTTAAAACCCCGACGAAATAAATATTCACGCACTGTCTCCGCGCTAGAATATTTTTTTAAATTACCACAAAGGCGGCACATGCACACAATCATGTCTTCTTTTCCCTGTTCCTTTTTGCTTTTTTGGTGTTCAACTGCACATGTAATAAACTCGGTAACCCCTCTGACATATGCGTCATCGGCACGTAATATATTGTACATCCATGTTTGACGATCTATGTATAACTAAGCAAGCACAATGATTGTACAGATAAAATCAGATGCGGACATATAATAGTTCGATCATACATACTGATATTTTAAATAAGCCTCTAATAAATGTATTACTTTAATTAACAATGACTTACAGTACAAAGCAGCCTGCCGGGCCAGACGGAAGAAAGAAACCTGCAAAACTCACCCAAACAACACGCCGAAGACGAACTAAGTACCTTTCCCTCCTCTCTTACGAACCCAACGTAGCAAAAGTTATAACCTATGTACTTTCTTTTGGGAAAAGAGAGTTCAGAATATTGGGCCGAAGTAAAAAAGGCACTAGGAGAAGGTTCCTCTCAGAAAGAATTTAATATGACACTTGAGTTCGAGAATAGAGATCTACTTTACTAATATTAGAGAATATGCGTCGGTTCTTTAAAATAAGAGACGCAAATTCGTTATTAATTTATTTTTTAATTTTTTTTAAAGATTTAGTGTCGGTCCTTTATCAGAAGCGACGCAAATTCTCCAAACCATTTGCGTCGGTTCTTTAAAACAAGCGTCACAAATTCTTTTTTAATTTATTTTTTAATTATTTATACATATTTTGCGTCAGTTCTTTAAAATAATCGACGCAAATAAGAAAAACTATTTGCGTCAGTGTTTTATACTAATCGACGCAAATGTTGAACTAATTTATTTTTTAAATATTTTCATAGAATTTGCGTCGGTCTTTTAAAAGAACCGACGCAAATAGTTTTTCTTTTATTTACAACAATGCCACCACACTACTATATGCGACAGTTCTATTAAACAACCAACGTAAATAAGGAGACGCATAAGACAATTTTTGTACTAGTGACTACATCTATCTCTAATATCAACACAATTACCATTTCCTCCTTCAATATCAGTAGAAGCACCGCCGCCGCCGCCATTATTACTATTACAGCTTGAAAACACCAACACTATAACAAAATTTCGCATCCACCACAATTACAAAAAATACCATCACCATCACCATAAGTTTGTTATAAATACAAACAATATTGCTAAATTTCTAACAAATCGCTTCAAATCACTAATAACATAACTAAAACTACTTGAAAAATCAACATATCGGATCTAAAAAAATTAGAACAAAATATGAACAAATGTTAAGCTATAGTTCAGATCCTAGAGATTTTCTAATATAGATGATGATAGACGATGAAAAAGATGACTATGGTGGTGATGGCCTCCGATCTACAATGTCTTTGATGGTTGATGGTGGCTATGAAGGTGACGATGGTGGCAGCAAAGCGGAGACAACGATGGTGATAATGAAACCATCAGCAACATTAGTGAAGCCGATCACGGCAAAATCAACATCACTAACCACTCATTTCAAATCTTTACTGTTTTAGATTTGTTCTTGTTTGTGTTGGCAGCAGATATCGCGAAGATGGTCATGGCAGTCATGGATGCTCCGAATGGTGGTTTCAATAGAGATGGTGATGACGAATCCATCTAAGCTTCGAAGTCTGAATCATTTTAGATCTATTGTTAAATTGAAAATAGTGGCGATGATGGTGAAGAAGACAGGACGATGGTAAAGATGACGACAACGGCTATGATGTTGAACAAGAGATGTGGACAAATCTGGACATGGATTCCGGCGATGGGTGAGTTCTGATACCATAGAGAGGGAAGAGATGTGATAGAGAGAGAGGAGTGTTTAGTGAGAGAAAGCAGAGAGAATGAAGAGACAGAGAGAGTGAGGAGAGAGAAACATATATGAAAAGTTTGTTGAGGAAAAGAAAGGAGAGAGATCTGAACGAGAAACTGGAGATTCCAAAAGCGATATAATATTTTTATGATAAGAGTATAAAAGTAATTATAGTTAAAAGTTGGTTTGGGTTTTCCTCTTTTCTAGTCCAATTTCTTTTGGTCTAGCTCTCTTGTACTTTGTGGTTACTTTTAATGAATTTATTTTTGCGGATCAAAAAAAAAGTTTAAAATATCACTTGATGGGAGTATACCAAAAGTGGTGCATTGCAATGATATTTTGGTTCATAGGCCTAACCGACCTGTCATTTGCACAGGAACAACAAAGCCCAACCCTATCTATCATTCGGAGCTACTCATTTCCATATCACGGTTCATTTCCCCAAACGGGTTAACGCACCTAAACCTACATAAGTGTGCGTATATATATACACATGTATCTCCGCATAGACAATCTCTCACCACCTTCACTTCCCCGTAGGCTGCAGCAAATTTTGAAACCCTAAAATCTCCGTCGTGCTCTCTCTCATTTCAATGTCTTCTCAAAAATCCGATTTAAGGTCACTATCTTCATTGTTATCTTCCACCGCCATCTCCGGTACACAGCCTCAACCAACACTGAATAATCCACCACCACTTCAGCTTCCCCAGGTTTAATTTACATTTTTTAAGTCTCTTTCTATTTTTTTTAGGCTTTAATTTCGGAAACTGAGCTCTCTAGGGTTTTTACAGCGGCCCCAATCGTCTAATTTAGAGGAGAGGATGATCCAATTGACAGTGCTTTTCAGAAAGAGAAGGAAGGATTGGCTAAATCTTGTCAAGAATTTATGTAAGTCAGTAATTAAGTTCGATGAAAGTTGTAAATTTCTGATTTATGTATCTGATGTTTGTATAGAACAGTTCTTTATGTCAATTCACTGTTTTACTTCTTAAATGTGGTTTATCAACAATTGTTCTACTCAGAAATTCATTATTTAAATTTTTTTTATCTGCATGTATACATAAAACCATCAGAACATGTAGGGGATGAGAGTACTTCTGATCGATGGAGTCGATCAGACTACATTGAGATGTTGATTATTATTACTCTCTCTATTCGGTTCCGTTCTACAAAAAGAGTCATTTCTTATGGAGTAATATTCTTATGGATATACAATATTCATCACCTAGGGAAAAGTTGTTTATACATTATATACAGAGAAGTACCACATACTATGAATTGGTGCAAAGTGGTCTGAATTTGATAAGTTGTTATCTTTTTCCCAGGATTTCTACCATCTACTTGGTTTGTTTCTTTTTCTTTAATCTATATATATACACCCTTTCTTTCATAGCAACTTATATCCTTAACACCCATGTAGTATATATGTTTTCGCCACTTTTTTTTTATTTTTTATTTCTGTTGATTCTCGATATTTGTTGTACGTAATAAACGATTGAGTCATATTAATATTATATGGATATTACATGTATCACATATGTGCAGTAATAATAGCTAATACTCCTTCCATTCCACAGATAAAAGAAATTCTTTACATTTGGTTTATTTTTGTGAATATTAAGCAATGTTCTTAGACTCGAACCGTTTATCGAGCCAGAAAGGTTATTGAACGGACGGATCATTGGTCAAACATGTGATCAGACAGTTACTAACTCATTGATGTTGTGATTATATTTTTTATAAAAATGTATGTACAACTTTTATCAAAAATTATGTTTTAATTTATATTTATTTTTCTTATAATTATGTTCATTTGAATGACTAGCACATAACATAAATGTCTCACTTTTCTAAATATAATGTATAAAATTTAGTTTTAAGATAGTTAAAATGACAAAACTTAAAATAATAAAATATAATATAAATGATTGAACCAGTAAACTAGTGATCGGGTAAATGGGTTGAATGGTTCAATTGGTAGTTCATCGGTCCAAAATGGTTTTGAACAAAAATGGTTTAGGAGGGCCAATCGAACCGATGACTTGATCGGTCGACAGTCCAACCAGTCGGACTGTTTGATCTGGTCCGGATTTCAAAACATTGATATTAAGGTTACACCGTTGTTTGAAATACACATTCCACAAATAATAACGTTTCTCTTCCAAAATTAAAAATACAATCCACTACATAAAAATATGATTGTGAAATCCCTATAATTCAATATTTAAGTGAAAATTTTGTATATTTGTAATAGATAGTACGAAGTACATGAAAATTACTCATAAATACAAACTTTTAAACTTTTATATATTTACAAATTCTTATCACAAATAAAATATTAATATTTCAAAATAGTGTCACGTTAAAAGAGAAATATATCACAAATTTTGAAATGAACGGATTAAGTGTCTCTATGAATTTCTTTATTCATGTTAAATTGATGATAAGAGATTTGCATCCATAAATAATAAATAAATTTATGAAGTTATTTGCTAATGTGAAAGTGATGAGACGGTTGTGATAACAAATTTTACAAACAGTAGCGTTATATTTAATAGGGAAAACTTTTTCAGTGGTCCCTAAACTATATCAGTTTTGCAAATTTAGTCCCTGAACTTTTTTTGCAACTTGTTTAGCACACAAACTTTTTAAAACATGCGCAATCAGGACATTTCATCAATTACTCGTTAAATCTGATAGAAAATACATTAATCACACATGTAATAAAATGGTTGGTTTATGTTATATGTAAACTTTATTTTCAACTGTTCTCGAGTTATATAAACTTTGCAAATTTGGTCAGAAATTTTCAAAGAGAATTTCTTAATAAAATAAAGATTAAAAATTGAATGTATGACTCACATTAGTGTATTTTCTGTTTGATTTAACGAGATATTGACAAAATTTACTGATTACAAATGTTATAAAAAAGTTTTGTATCAAACAAGTTACGAAAAAAGTTTAGGGACCAAATGCGCAAAGTTAATATAGTTTGGGGACTATCGAATAAGTTTTCCCTATTTAATAATATAAAAAAGTTATATAAATGTAACTGTTTTTGTTGAATAAATTTTGTTTTAAAATGAAACTTTTTTGTGGAAGCCAACGAATAAGAACAATAATATTATTCTGCTTCAGAATTCGAGATACATTTGAATTAAAATAATATCAAAGACATAAAAGAGAATTGTAATATCTTCCATAGTTTATTCTATCATGAAGCAATAGTCCTCAAGCTTTTGTAATTTTACAAATTCATATCACAAACAAAGTCATGTACACAATTTCAAAATAATACTACATCAAAAGGAAAATGCAAATCTAATTTTGGAGTATTATACATGTTTTTCTGTTAAAGATCTTTTCTTCCCTTCTTTGTTCCCATTTGGGAATGATTTATTTTCTTGAATAAATTGCCCACAATGATGAATGAACTTTTATGGGAGTGTCTGGTCAAATTCCTCAAACTACATGTATCGGATCTTCAAAGTAGCTAGTTGTATTTGACACTCCATATAAGCCCGATGTAACATGAATTTACTCAAAGGCTAGCTGACAATGTCGTTTTATTTGTTACAGGCAAAAGTACAAAGAGGAAAGGGTCAGAATGAAGAATAACGTGGCTGAGGCTAGACGCGAGCTGCTTGCAAAATATTTTTCTGATAAAGATATTTTTGGAGGTAAACCCTTACTATGAGATGCCATGACAAGGCCTTGATTGTGTTCTTGTTTTAATTGAAGTTAAGCTTCATATGTTAACGTGCTGCTACAACTCATATAGATAAAAACATCTGCATTGTTGGATTTAGTTTTATGTGCTTGGTATGTTTTGTTGTGTTTTATGTCCACTTGACTAGCACACTTTCCCTTTTAAAGCTGCTTCCATGTTGATACATTTGTATGCCGTATAAATTGGTTTTAAGCTGAAAACATAAGCGCGTATAGCTTCTTCACTTTTGTTCATCTCTCTTCTGTGATATATATATATATATATATATATATATATATATATATATATATATATATATATATATATTTCTGAAACAACTCTTAAAGGGGAATGGCACTCGTGTACTAATGTTGTATACTCCGTCCGTCCTGATCCAGTTTCAACACTTTTTTATGATCTATTATCCTTCTTAGAAATTTTCATATTTCTAATTTATTCAAATTACGCTTCACAATTTTTACTTTATGTCACATAACTTTAATTTTCACTATTTTATTTTTTCACTACTTTTTACCTAGTTCAAATTAATTTATTTTTCGCCACTTATTTTGAAGGACAATATAAACATTTTCTTTGAAAACAATTTTTTTTTAGTAATTGTGAAAAATCAAATGTTGTAAATGATTTGGGAGAGACGGAGCACAATTTAAGTTACTCGTCTTCTCTATCAATACCTGATTGACACTGACAACTCTTGCAGATGACATCAGCGAAGACGTCAAAGCTGGCAGGTATAAATCATAAATTTATTGCAAATTACCAATATTTTAGCTACTCTCTCAGTACCTAATCTTCACGGTGGTATAATGGTGTTCATATATAGGTGTATAGGCACAGAATCATACGCTGATCCGCTGCGTTACCAAAAGCAGAAAGCTGCTGCAGAAACTTCAACTAGCAATGGAGAGCAACGTACGAGGAAGAGAGGGTGAAAAGAGTGTAGCCATAAAGAGCTGTTTCACTGATTTCGATAACCATAATCAGATATTATGCTATGTTTCATTGCTACATACAATTTTATTACGTTGGAAGCTTTCTGATGATGTTTCCCATTGTCTAGAATATAATTCAGTTTTTTGTCGATGGGTTGATAAATTCTTATGGAATCTACTTTTTGTTGAAGTGAATGATTGAGATCAAATAATTGTGTAAGTTGGCTTTGAGCCAGATGTAAGTAAGCTTGCTAGCTATCTTAGCATTTCATTTTGATTCATCCAGCATATACATTTCGGAATGGGATTTGATATAAAAGTCTTGCGCAGCCTAAAGCAAAATTTTTGCTGCTCATGTCTAGTAGTGGAAGCACTTGATTTCAGTTACATAATGTTCCTATTTGTGTATGACCGATCAAACACATCATCTATATCGACTAAGCCATTGATGACGTCATATTTCTGTACTTCCTATACTAATTGGCCGTCAACAGTTTTGCCGTTTTCGTCGACTAAAAACTGCCCAAGAGCTTAGATGTTATAGTCTATATTTCTTTATAAAGAATTTGCTTTTTTATCGGTGAAACAAAAATACTTTATAAAATAACAAAGAAATTTTACAAACCAGTCCAAAAGCAATGTAATAACATCAAAAGATAAAACTATACACAAAAACCAACATAGAGTACATAAGAATAACATCTACGTCAACTTATCATTTGATCATCCTCGTCCTCATCGTCGCCCTCTTCATGTCCATCCTCCTTTCCATGCTCACCATCATCGGATGTATAATCATCACCAAGCTACGCTTGCTTTCCTTCTTCCTAAGAATCTGTAAATTTAAACAATCATCTGTACAAGCATAACATATATAACACAATTATATAGCTAGTGTGTGATCCATAGAGACACACACACACACACACACAAATTATGATTATACCTCTGTATTATACATGGACCCAAGAACTGCTCAATCAACGATGCTCCAAACTTGATGAACTCATCATACATCCGGCCTGCAAGTCCAATCATATGCTCCTCTGGCATACCCTCAAATGCCTCGTGCTAAATGTCGAAGCCAAGCAGCAGATGGAGCACTTCGAGAGAGAAGTGAAGCAAGAGATGGATCGACTGCTGCACACTCACTCAAATGATCTACGAGTACAGTGAAATACTCATCTGGGATGTGGAAACTGGTTTATGATGTGGAGCTGCTCCCTGAACAGGATCTACTCGTACTCGACCCTCTTTTGGAAAAGTAGTTTTGTTGCCCATATCCCTTACGGGAATAAGAGGTGACTTGAGGGTTGGATTTCTAAGAACTACTGCCTCCAAGAACTGATAAAGTTTTTTTCCCAATTTTGACACCAAAATGGGTGATTAAGCCTCAACTGGTTGGGCACAAAGATGGAAAAGAAGGCGATGCCAAATAGAACTACCTTCGCATTGCAGCTCAGATTTCCAGCAAGTTCAGCAATTAATGGGACTATGTCATCTGGGTGATCTCATGGAAAGCGCTTGTCCCTTTTTCGCAAGGAAGACATCTTACCATGCCTCTAAGCATATGTCCGCTTTATGCTGAGCGACATTTGTGCCTTCTTTTTCCACCGCAGATCTATTAATTTTGCAAGCCAATTCATCGTGTATCGTATCTTCACTGGTTTACGAATAACATAGAAATCCGAGAAATCAAAAAAAATTAAAACGATTACCAAGTAAAGCCCAAAGATTAAATAAAATAAAACAGATTAAAACACTTAATAATTTTATGCTGAGCGATATTTGTGCCTTCTTTTTCCACCGCAGATCAATCAATTTTGCAAGCCAATTCATCGTGTATCGTACCTTCACTGGTTTATGAATAACATAGAAATCCGAAAAATTAAAAAAAAAAATTAAAACGATTACCAAGTAAAGCCCAAAGATAAAATAAAACAAAATAAAATAAAGCAAATTAAAACACTTAATAATTTTAATTCATTTTTAAGATGTGTAATGTCTGATGTAATATAAAATTATTTTTAATTAATAACATTTTTTCTCGTATCCCTTTTTTTTTATTAAACTGCATTTTTAATAATTATCATACATATAAATTATTAGAATTCTTCTACCCAAAAAACCAAAAAACTGGAATTCTTATTCGTCTCGAGATATAACAGAATTTTATTCAATGATAAATTGTTGTCCTTTTGCATCTTTGCACATGTTTTATCATATGACCTATTTTGGGTTAATTATCAAACAGGAAGAGTTTAAATTTCTTGTTCCAAATTTGGAAGGAGAAGATCGTTATTTTTTAACTTCCCACATCCCCCTAATTATAGCTGCTAGCTACTTAATCCTAGATTTATCCTTTTTTTAATAATTGTATAACTTCTAAAGCGTGCTATTAACAGAAAACATACACTACTTGAGCTAATTCCACTACAGCAGACAGCAAATACCACTCTCTAAACCATTCATTTGTTTCATCTATATCAAAAAAAACCCCATTTAGGTACTTTAATTCAAAACGAAGCAAAAACAAACCCTCAGATTCTCTTCATGTATAAATAACCCTTCATCGATCCTCCATCATCAACAAATTACCTCTTCATTTGTAAAAAAGAATAAATTACTTGTTCGTTTCTTCAAGCCTCAACCTGAATTAAATGGCTTCAAAAGGCGTTCGAACAGCTGGGTGCCGAGTTCCTTTGGTTCTCATCACAATTGTCATAATTACATTAGCCTCAAGCTCCACAACTCTTGCTAAGGAATCAAACAAGGTCATGAATGTGATCGATGAATGCTGGAGACACAACCCTGATTGGCATAGCCACAGGCAGCAACTGGCTAGCTGTTCAATTGGCTACGCTGGAAAAATGACCAACAATGCTGGTCCTGATGTGACACAATACGTGGTAACTGACCCTAGTGATGATCCAATGAACCCAAAACCAGGAACACTGAGATACGCCATGACCCATGTCGGAGGGAAGAAATGGGTAATTTTTGAAAGGGATATGAAGATTAAACTTCAAAGGCCATTACTTGTCAGCAGTTTCACAACAATTGATGGACGAGGTGCCAGTATTCACATTTCAGGCGGTGCCTGCTTACTGCTGCAAAGGGTATATATAATTAACTAAACAGTTAAGAAGTTGATATATATATATATATATATAGTCAACGTACAATTTCGATCTCATACATTCTAGCTTGTTGTCATGAACGTACAGGTGACGGATGTAATCATCCATGGCTTACGCATCCATGACTGTCGAGTACAAGAACCAGGGCCGGTAATGGGACCTGATGCAAAGGTAGTGAATATAGGGCCTGCAGATGGAGATGCAATCAGGATGCTAACATCGACAAAAATATGGATAGACCATAACACACTCTACGACTGCCCGGATGGTGTCATTGATGTCACCCGGGGTTCTACAGATGTCACAATTTCAAACAACTGGTTCAGATACCAGAACAAGGTCATGCTTTTGGGGCATGATGATGGCTTCTTGCGAGACAGAAACATGAAGGTTACGGTTGCCTTTAACTATTTTGGCCCTAGTTGCCACCAGAGGATGCCAAGGTATGTACGTCTAAATAATGCTATAAAATCAGATATATCCACAAGAAACTTTATGAATTTTCATGTGAAGTTATAACAACATGTATATATGTATATATATATATATGCAGGGTGAGGTTTGGTTATGCACATGTTGTCAACAATCTTTACCAAGGATGGGGACTATATGCTATTGGGGGAAGCATGGACCCAAGCGTTAAAAGTCAAGCAAACCTATTCATAGCACCCAAAACAGGAAACAAAGAGGTAATGAATTATTTGAAGCAAAAACACCAACGTTCGTTTTAAAGTAAAAGAATAAAATTTAATTAAAAACAATTAAACAAACTTATTATATATGTGCATGTTTCACAGGTTACCTGGACAAAGACAGACAAGGCCGGCATGCAATTGAAATTTAGATCCGTGGACGATCTATTTGAAAATGGAGCCAGTTTCAACCAGGAATGTGCTAGCAATAGTGTTGCAAAGCCAAACTACAATCATGAACAGCAATTCCAGGTAGCAGACGCAAGATTAGTGAGGTCATTGACACGAACCTCGGGTGCTTTAAGATGCCCTAAGAGTTGTAGATGCTAAGTCCAAAGCAAAAGTTTCT
This sequence comes from Centella asiatica, assembly GCA_014636745.2. Lineage (NCBI taxonomy): Eukaryota > Viridiplantae > Streptophyta > Magnoliopsida > Apiales > Apiaceae > Centella > Centella asiatica. Next base: position 30,212,245 of record CM025786.1, read on the forward strand.
GAGAGAACAACGAGTGGTTCATGTCTGTGAATTAATCTGTAATTTATGCAAACCATATATGTAATAAACTGAACAGTGAACGACTGCTTTCTGCTAAATAAAAGCAATATTTTAAATAAAAGTAACTTATCAGTAATATTTAATTAGTTAACAAAAAAGAAATGAATTGTTCCACATATATATATATACACACATTGTCCAATCAATCTTGTTCAATATCAGAAGTTGCATATATATGCTACCGGCAGGCTTTGAATAGGTTTACCCAAATTAATTTTTTCTTCTGCTTTATCATGCCCTGGTCACTTTCTCAACGTGATTAGCCTCAAGTTTACTGTTTGTTGAAGAATGTTCGATGTGCTCATCATCACGAGGCCTTGAAACTCTGCATCTGTTTCTTCTACCTTTAATCTGCACAAGAGGTCAAATTCCTTTTCTTTTTCTTTTTTTTTTAGTGTACATAAACTATAATATAAATCAAAAGGTCAATCTCTACATTTACTTGAATTATTTCGCCACCAACCTAGCTTTATATTTGTCTAGTCCATCTCGCTTAAATTTCTTCTCACTTGTGGCCAGCAGGTTTAGATGCTAAATAAGGCAATTAAATAATATATGTTTTAGAACATAACTTATTTCCAATTGACACCTTCGTCAGAATAAGGAATATTCCCTTGCAAAAATATTTCGCAGAAGGAGGAAATTTTGTTACCAATAGAATAGGTAATTTTTCCGAATTTTGTGGGAAATATCTTATTTCCTACTGAATTATTAATCGGAAATAACTTATTGAATTATTCGGTCGAAAATAATTCAATCGGAAATAAGCTTATGTCTTGTTGTTAATCATAATACAATTATTTGCATGCATAAACAAATCTAATAATAGTATTCGAAATGTATATTTAAGATTGAGAAATCTATATATATATATATATATTTTTTTTTTTTTTAATCGACAAAAGTTAGAGATAAGTGACCAAATTTCCTTATAATTACTAATACACGCCATGTGCGTAATTAACTCTTGTTAATATTCTCGCCTAGTTCACATGTGATACTTATTAGACCAAAATTCTTATAATTATTAAGGTTCTTTTTGGTCGGTATGATTTGGTAAAAAATATTCTCGTACAGTAAAATTATTTTTCAACTCTTTCCATTAAGTTTATATTACCATATGCAATATTACTATCTATTTAAAAAAATTACAACGTAGATAATAACATAAGATATTAGATAGTGACATAATAACATAAAATACACAAAAAAAATTCAAACATACTTTCACGGCATGATAATATATTTCAAAATGATCGCACCGACCATTAGTTTTCTATAATTATTACTATTGTCAAAAATTTATTTTTTCCTCTTAATACAAAAAGTTTAAATATATCGAGCGGAAAACAAATTGGGCCAACAAAGCCCAACTGACTGCGCCAACAGGTTGGGTCAACAGAGATAATGATGGGCCGGTTGCTCTCACGGATCAAAATTCCCTGACAGTTGTCTCACTTTCTAACTATTCTTCCGAGTTATATATATTTGATTATTTCTGAAACTACCCTTTTCAAATTTACAAGTACAGCTTTCCCGATTGTATCTATTCTCGTCCACCATTTTCATCTTCAACCATCTCCTTTACTATTTCCACCTTCAATCATAGTCATCAGTATCTCACCTCCACCGTCCTTATCTGAACTGAAGACTTACAAATTTGATTCTCTCAGTCTTCATCGTTATTCGTCTTTCCCAACCTCCATTGTCGCCGACCTCCGCCGTCTACCTCCGTGCGCCTCCATCGGTGTTGGTCTTATGCCACATCATTGTCATCCTTCATCGTTTGACTTGTCCTCCTTCGTTCATCGACGGCATCGCCTATTTGCATCTCTGTTGCCGACTACGTCCTCCTCCCTGAATCTTATTTTTCTTTTTCTTTTTATTTTATTGCAGATTTGAATCTTAGAATAATAACATGTAAAAATAATAACATAGTGTTACTATTACTAATTAACAATTGATTTTACTGTTTTCATTATTCCACATTTATTATTTATTTATTTATTTGTATGAGATATGATGTGTGTAAATTGATGTGTTTATTGAATGTCTTTATTTTGTTTTCTCTGGATAAATTAGTTGAGAAGAAATAGTAATATGTGTGTTGTTACTATTTAAAGTATTTATACGAAGAATAGCAACATGTGTGTTGTTACTGTTTAAAATATATATACGAATAATAATTACTATTAATATCAGTGGATCATTTGTACTCCTTCATTTGTTTAAGATTTGTATGATTCTTTTGAATGAAATATTTGGTTTGACTTAAATTTTTATCCAAACAATAAAATTGATGATTGTAATCATTCTGCAAAATACTTACTTATTGTTAAATGATCTTGATGCTCTCTTTTTAATAGATCTACATTTATTTTTTGATTAGTGACATTAAGGACAAAATAGTAACATGTATATTGTTTCTTATTTAAATCAGTAACATTAGTGTCAAATTTATTGTTAATATATCACTTCTATTTGAGATGAACTACTTTTGTTCTTTTATATTTGAGACGTATATAAGTGAGGAAATTTATTTATTTAAATTTGTTACAAATTAAAAAAATCTATTTTTTTTAAATAGTAACATCAACCATAAACAGTAACATACAAATAGTAATAGTATCATTATTATTTTAGAAGCACAAAAGAATAATAATAACAATTAATTTAACAGTATCATTATTATTTTATACAATTATAAACGAATATTATTAATCATCCTTGTTACTTTGTTGATAAAACACATCTAATTCTTCTGAGATAAATTCAATCACATTATTTTACAAACCTCAATATTATATCATCACTTTTTAAGATAGTAATAGTAACGTAAACATCTAGCATTTAAAATAGTAACTTGAGATTTTTATGTTTCTGATAGAAAAGTTTCAATTTTTCTCAACTAAGCTTAAAACATTGTTCTACAAATTCAAATAGTAATATTTATTACTGAAATTTTTGTGTTACTGTTAAGATTAAAAAAACATCTTATTATTCTAAAATTATTTTTCAAATGTCCTATTCAAGATAGTAAAAATAACATGAATATTCAATATTCAAAATAGTAATAAAACTCGTGTTATTGTTCGTCTTTAATATTGTTATCAGAGAAATATACATTCACTTGATTCAAAATAACTATAAGAATATCATTTTGTTAATAAAAATGTATCATACGTACAAGTTATTATTCAAAAATTAAATCTGGACAGATTTGAGTAGTAATTTCATTACAAAAAATTAACAGTAATAGTTAATAGTGTTACTGCCGGAAGAATAAAGGATCCAACCAACAATTACAAAAGAAAAACGAAGGCATTGACAATAGAAGAGAAAGAGGTGGTTGATAAAATCTTGTGGATGAAAGAATAACAATTGTCAATGGAGAAGATCTAAAACTTATAAAATTGAAATTTCTATAACCAAATATGAATAACATTTAATGGCAAGTAAACCATTCAGATGTTAGAGGCGGTGGTGATAAATTCGTTGAGAGAGGTGGCCGTGGATGAATGTGAAAGTTCCGATGGTGAATCAATACCGTAAGATTTTCATGACAGAAATAAAGGAAGAAGAAGTAAAGAGAAAGAAGGGTATTTCAAAGAAAAAGGACGGCTTACAGCGAATGATGAGAAAGTTGTGCGAGTTTTTGAGAATATCAAACTTGTCGATATACCGGCCTCGAACTGCCCAGAAGCTTACAAAGTCCAAAGCTCAAGTCCACCTTTTTGGGCTGGGCCTTGTTGGGCTTGACCTAGGCAGCCGGTTATACCTCACTACTCCCACTTCTCTGGTCTCTACAACCACATTCATTCTCCATAAACTTTGTGCCATTATTTCAATTTTCAAACAAATTACACAAGCCTTCCCAACAGCAAGTCACCTCTTCCGTCACGCCACCACTTTCTCTCTCCAAAACTCCGGTGGTTATTCTCTCTCTAAACCCCCCCCCCCCCCCCCCCCCCCCCCCCCCCCCCCCCCCCCCC
>CM025786.1:30216396-30242407 GCA_014636745.2 Centella asiatica
CCCCCCCCCCCCCCCCCCCCCCCCCCCCCCCAATTAAACATCTTTGGTTACACTCTCCGTTTCTGCGCACTTCTTGTATTTACTTCTCTCTCTGTGATTTCCCCCTTTTAATGTTTCAATCGGTACCAACATAAATTCCCCAAACTCCATTTGTTCTTCGTTTTGTGTTGTTTCAATTATGTTCCTGCTTGTTTGCTGTTGAAGATTCTTGAAGAACAAAATTTAGAGATAATTAGATAAGAGAGTTGAAGGCTATGGCTTCACCAGTTCCAGCAAAATCTCAACCCCTTCACAACTTCTCTTTGCCCCAATTGAAATGGAAGAAGAATCATTCAAACAATCTCCACCGCGGCCGCCGGAATACAGAATCTCCGCCGCCACACCAGTCTACGCCGCCGCGTCACCATTCTCCGTCTCTCTATGCCAGTCATACACCATCGCCGCTGCGGGAATCTGCTTCGGAATCTGAATCAGGGTTTGCCTCCGACCATCCGAAACTTTCAGGTATTAAAATTAGTGGTTCTGTTCATGATTCTGATCGTGTTATTGAGAAATCTGAGAAGGATAGAAACTCGAAGATTTATATTAGACTGCGTAAGAGTAAATCTGCTGCTGAATTAGTTTTGAAAGTTTCGGATGAAAATAGTAAGGAAAGATTACCAGAGAAAGATGAAAATATTTATGTGGATAAACAAGATGCTGTTCAAAATCATGAAATTGAGGAACTTGTTGAGCCAAAGACTTGGAATTTGAGACCTAGAAAGCCTTTACATAAGCTTAATAATGCGAATAACCGAGAAATGTTACCGGAGAATAAACCCCAAATCGGATTGCAGTTGAATGCTAATACACATACCCAAGAGAAAGAAAAGAAGCAGAAGTTTTCAATATCTCTTACTCGCGAAGAAATCGAGTACGATATCTCTATATTCACTGGATCCAGGCCTTCAAGGAAACCAAAAAAGAGAGCTAGGGTTGTTCAGAAACATCTTGATGTAAGAAATGCCCTTTGTTTACATAATTTTCATTGGTACCGTCATTGCTTGATTTTCGATGATTGAATTGTGTTTGTATTCTACAGAATGCGTTTCCGGGTATGTGGTTGTCATCTGTAACTCCTGATAGTTACAAAGTTCCTGATGCTCCTGTAAAGGTATAGCTTTTGTTGATCTGGATGTGGTTTATGTATATTGTTAAGTGTTTTCCTTTGTGGGGTTTTGAGAAAGTGTTTTATTTGCAGCGTTGAAGAAGATTGCAGTTAATAGTATGTTTTCTTCTCTTTTGGGAGTTTAGGCTTCATGACTTCCAAGTTTTGAAATACATTTGAAGATACAAGTAATGGACATCATAGTAGGGTGGACCGTGGAGTAATACATTTTCCTTGTTTTCCTTAGGTAAGGTAGTTGAATAGGAAGAAAAGGTTTTCGTTTTCTCACTTGTTCGAGATGTACATATGAATGATCTAGTGCTTACCAGAGTTTATTTAAGTTTCTGAAATCCCTTGGTGTTCTTTTAGTATGATAGTACCGTGAGAATCCCTTTGTCGGAACTCAATTAGTCAGGTGCCCATCTTATGCAGATTTTTCTTTGCAGATTATCTGCAAATCTGTGAATAAAGTTTGCAGTGACTGTGACAATGTCCCTGTTTTGCTTCTGGTCCTCACCCCATGGTCCATATGAAAATGGTGCATTATTGTTTTTTGAGTTCGAAGTTGCACAGATGATCTAAACTTTATAGGATCGTGTCTTATGATTTTCGTTTTGTTCATATAAGAGCGCTTTTTAGCGTCGTCTAAATTACAACTGATCACAAGGATTGTCTGTTAGTCTGAAACTTCTGATGTTTTAAGAGAGCAGTTTGATAGTTTTTCTCTATTTGGTATTGTGGGATCTCAGTGATGCTATTCTATTCCTGCACACAAGAAGATTGTATTCATCGGTCATGCGCAAAGGATATCCTCTAAAGATTTGGTATGAAGTGTAAATCTAATAATATCTGTCCTACTATATAACATAGCATTTTAACTGCATATATGATGTCCTGTATTATTAATTTACTCGGTATTTATTGTTATTGTTGTTTTTTTTGTCGTAGTATTGCAAGTACAGTATTCTAATCCTACAGGGAAGGGACAATTATTTTTATTTTAACATTATTTTAAATACTGCAAATATTATACTTTGTTGAATTTTTTGTATAGTGAATGTTATTAATCATTTTGCAATCAGAATTAATCAAATTTATATCGTATTTGAATTAAAAACTTCGTAAAAGTAGTAGAAAATTTTATGAAATGTAACAAAACAGAGGAACGTGTTGATTATGGTAACAGGAAGCGTGCGCATAGTTGCTGGATTGTTGTATTCTGATAATTGGGTCGTTGATTGAAGAGAGGGGAATGTGTATAATAAAAGCATGCACATAAGTAAGGTAGACACCATGTGTTAAGGTCTCCACGTTTCTTCATTAATGTTGTTTCCCCTGTTCTTGGTCTTTGTACGGAAGTTCTTGATTAGTTATTTTTGTTCGAAGTTGTGAGAAATACATTATTTTTGTATTATTAACAAATGTAGCTTTTTGGTGGATGGGGGTAGTTTTATGTAAGGGTTGAAGAATGACTTCTTTTGAATTAACTTTTAAGTTCAATTTTAAAGTTATTTTATATTATTCTATTTGTTTTAAACTTTGAGATATATTTTTAATTTAGTGATGATAAAATCCTATAAATTATGTTGGAATGATTTATAATAAAATATATAAATATTTTTTAAAATATAAAATACAATATTATCATATTCTCATAAATTCATACCACAAATAGAATTATAGGATTTGAACTTATATAATAATATATCTCTTAATAAGTTGTAAAAGAAGTGTTTGACTATTATTTAAAATGACTTATAAATCCACTTGATAACCTCCACTTGTCTAACTTAAAAATAGATTAATCTATTTAAAAAAAGCCAAAACTAGAAAAAATATATATACTCCACATATATTTTTTGGCTATAAAGAAAATTATCGTCTAAAATTCATACATAGTTAACAAAGCTTACTTTTTCAAACTCTTCAATTTTTAGAAAATGTGATCATATAATGTTAGACTAATGTCAAGTTGGTTTGTTAAAATAAATTCAAGGGGTGATAGAAAGGTGGTGTTAATATATATTTACAATCTTTACAATTTGGTTGTTAGGATATTAAGAATTGATATTTAGGTTTAAAATAAGGGAATTAAAATTTAAAAATTGATATTAAGAATCAATCGACATTTAGTTTAGATTTGTTCTCATATTTGGCTTTTCTTTTTTTATTGATATAAATTGATCCATTCAAATGTAACTAGCAAGTCAAAGTCATCCCCTCATCCATTCTTCAATAGTGAGCAATATATCTCATTGTCTCAGACAAAATATCTCCATATGGATAACATTTTTGAGAAATGTTTTTGGTACTAAACAATTTTCAGAATAAGTTGTTGCATATAAGAATAAATTTACTTACATGGTCAATCACATTCACACTTGTTCTTATCAACGATGATAAATTTTGTTATTTTGTTAATGCTGTCGACTAAAGGTTTTAGATTTATTCAAATGAAACAACATAATTTATAAGCGTTCGTAAAAATAAATGTGAATTTAGTTGTATAAATACATAAGTTCTGCATGTAAACTACGAAAGTATCTGTTCAAATACCATGTCTGTTCACCGATTATTCGCATTTCAAAGAAAAGAAAAATGAAAGAGTATTAAAAGCTTTCTTGATGCTAAATGAGCCACTTCTAATAGATATATTTTTCTGTCCTAAGAAAAAATTACTCTAAAATGGACTATATATTATTTTGATACAGATACGAATAATATCATATTCGTATCTGTTTAACATCTACCCGAATAAATATCCGACGAATACCAGATATTCTGTGAGAAACCAAAAATTCTAATAAAATTTACTTATTTATTAAGTTTTCGTTCATTTTCAATAACTGATAAATTTTACGATTAAGCATACGCACAATCACGCTAATCGATGTGCGTATGTCCACTAGCGATAAATCGAAACGCACATGATATTCTTATTTTTACGAGTCGTTAATCATGACAAAAATTTCATAAACACATTTTTTTTATCTCACCTACACGGTTAAACTTTTCGGTTTATACATTAAATCAATGTATAACCATTTAAAATTGTAATTAGTGAATAAACAATTTAGATTAAACACTTATTAATTCAAATTTCAGCATTCTCTCAAAGTGGCAAAACAATGAGGTGTTTTCAATTCAAGAAAAAATCTTTCCAATTCAAGTTAAGTTTTCAAAAATCAATCCAAGGGCCAAAAATAATTTACAAGTAATATAAATGCATCTTATTCACTAACTCTAGCCTCCATCAGTCAAATCTTTCACCATTTTCACTAAACAAAAATTAAATTTCAAATTTGAGCATTTATTGAAGTTTTGGACATTTATTCCTTTAAAGCCCTTAAGAGGTATACACAATGCTCCTTTATTTTTACAGTTATTGTCATTTCTGTTCATGCCATTGTGTAATATAAATTTTTCAGTATCATTTTTATATATAACACATGTTTATAGCATTTATGGTTTGTGAGTTATTAAATTTTAAAGTTTAAACAAAAAAATAATTATAAATTCAAGAAATAATTTAAAACCCGTATGAACCCTAATTCTTCTGATCAAAATTCCGGCTTGATGCATTACCATTTCTTCAAATTGATTTTATTAGCTTGTTGCTACACTTGTAAGGATCATTTTGCCTCAAACAATTTGAGAAATGGCCAAGTATTTCGCATTTTCAAGCTCGGCTGAAACTTTCAAAAAACCGAATGTTTATTCTTCAATTTTCTTACGATTGTGTAGTTAAAACTTGAAATTTATTACATGAATGGATTTCTGGTAGTCTCTAGTTTCATTTTCATACTAGAATCGACACAAATGGTTGAGAAATGGTGAAATGGAGCTCGACCACGAGCTTACCGCCGTTAATGGCGGGCTCGCCGACGATTGATTGTGAATTCACGTTTCGGCCAGTTTCAGGTCGTGGCATGAAGCGTAGGGGTGCATTCACCTATGGCAAAGTCCATGGCGATGCCCCCACCGCCAAAAACCTCCCATCCGCGACGGTTCTGGGGTTGGTAGTCGCGACTCCGGCGAAAGCGGCGCCAGTGGCGCCCCCCCGACCGAAACCTAATCTGCAGAGGGAGAAGAAGGCGGGTCGGTTCGACCCACTGTTAACCCGGTTCGACCCAATCCAAATTATTTTATTTTTGTCCTAATCCAAATTTTAAAAAATAATAATAATAAAAATGAATAAAATAGCTATACATTTTTTTTAAATTGAGCAATAAATGATTTATGGATAATTATTTTGAAATGTAAATAAACCTTTACATGATTAAAATTTTATGATTTAAAAATTATAATAATTTATGATGTTAGAGTCTCTTAATTACCACAATTAAGTGACGAGTCATTAATTCATAAATAATTATTATTTAATTGAAACAATTAAATAATAATTAAGAAATAAACTCTACAAATTTATTAAATGATTAAATAAATCATTTAAGCTAAGAATAATTGAGGAATAATTATCGATTAATTAAATTAAGAAATCAAGACCGATTATTATTTAATTAAAATAATTAAATAATAATTAATGAATAAATTTTACATGATTATTAAATGATCAATAAATCATTTAATTTAAAAGTGATTAAGAAATAAATTACTTCAATGATCGATAATTATTATTTAATTAAAACAATTAAATAATAATTTAAGGACAAATGTTTAATAATTGATAAAAGATCTCCAAATATTTTATGATTAAGATTTTGATTAAGAAATGATTGTTGTTTAATTAAAACAATTAAACCATAATTAAGGAACAAATTTTAATAAATGTTAAATGATTAATAAAAATCATTTAAGCTAAAATTGATTGATTAATGATAATTAATCAATCTAAGCCCTCTAATAAATAAATTTTAAATTATCGGGAGCCCATGATCGACGTTTTATCAAGTCCACAAATCTCTCAGACTCCGATTATGTTCCAACCGAATTCCAATGCAACGAATGGCGACTTAATTAGTCAATCACAGACTTGAGACTTTCACAGACATTTCGCATGTGCATCCGCATGTGTATTTAAGTTGAGATTTCTCACGTTATTTCATGTAAATGTTTTACAGAATAATTTCTACGTAAGTGTTAAATTATCACTAAGGACTTGAGGCAAGTATATACTCACTATGCTTTCTTTCAATTAATACGTATGATCATTCTTTATATATACGTAATGTATTCAAGATTTTTGCATGTCAATATTCATGATTTAATTTCTTCAAAGTTAAATAACGTACGATCCCTTAATCCTATGTACATGAAAAATGTTGTATTTGAATCAAATGCTCTTTGGGCGGTTGTTAGCCATTTAAATTCTATTAACTCGCCAAAGAAAATCTTATACGGATGTAGAAAGTTTATTCTTCACCATATACTTGTAAAGTATATCCGTGTGGGTAACTAAAGGCTAGTGGATGCATCTGCCTGGCATCCCGGGCCTACGATTTATAAGGAATGGGAACCAAGACATCGGTAATCGGACCTTCGCAGACAAAAGATTTCTGTAATCAACTACGTATGTCATTATGATGAAGTCAGACGGTGGTTAGGCTAGCCAACTGATAAAATATTTGATACGAGTTCTTAAGGCGCATGTGAAGGTACTCTTTATTCTTTTAAGTAAAGGGTCAAACCCCTCGTTATCACTCGGGAACCTTAGAATCCATCTTTTTCAAGATATTAAGAGGTGTTGACCTTGTTTCCGTCAAACCTCATAAACACTTACGCTCACTAAATTATCCCTCTTTCAAAGCTTACCTAATATGAGTTTATATACTTGCGAGCGTAAATTGCTCATAGTACTATTATCTAATGTTTTACAAGTTATGGTGAGAAGGCCGAGCCGTCTACTAAGGGTAAAGAAAGAATAGCATGACGAGCGTTTTCTGATCGTTCTCTTATGGATGGCTTTTAGAGAGAGGGTGAAACGTGAGGATATTATAGAAATGTTTACATTATAAGGCCTGTTTGGGCCCCTCATCGATTTCCGCTGTTAGACATTTATTCATTTTGGATATTGTAATAGAGATTTATAATTAATTCTCTTAATTAAATGATATGTATGCTTGGATATTAGTATTGTTCTTTTATCAATTATTGATAGAGCCCGAAATTCAGTATGAAATTTTTGGGGCCGTCACATATTCGTTATCCGTATGTCTGAATCCGCATCCGTTATCTAGAATTCGTATATGAATTAATTATTTTATAATATATATGTGTGTTTATGTGTGTATTATTAATTATTCAATTATTATATATAATATCTATGTGTGTGTATAACATGTATTTATATATTGTGTTATAAGATAATGAATACACAATCACACACATATACTACTTGTAATATATATACTTGCATACTATGTAATTATGTATAGTACATTATTAATTTTGTTAATATAAAATTACTATGTAGATTAATTAAATGTATATGATATTTATTAGTTAAATATAAAAATAAATCAAATAATATAAATGTCAATGTTTAAATTTGAAATATATATCCACTTCATCCTAGCAATATAAAATGAAAAAAATTTTCTTTTTTATTTAAAGTTTGTTAAAATTGAAAATCAAAAATATTTTTTTAACAATATATCTTGACATAATATTATGCCACAAGAACTAAAGAATAAAATAAAGAATAAATGAAAAGAGTAATTAATGTGTTACATGTAGTTCATTTACATTACACACATAAAATTAATTAATGTGTTACATACATATACACATTTTTATATAATTAGTGATATCTACATCATTTTTATAACCATTAAAAAATAGAAATGTTTACAATACACACACACACACACACATACACATACATAGATACATATATATAATTTGTAAAATCAATTATCACCAACAAAATTCAATTCAATTTAATTTAAAATTAATTTAGTACGATTTTCAAAATTTAAATTTGACTATATTTTGGAATGGATGAAATATTATTTTGATATTATTATTTATATTTTACTAGATTTTTTAAAATTAAATGTATCATAATGATGAATGAAATTAACATAAAGTAAATAAATTGAATGATGTTTGATTAATAAATACATATATAGCAAAAATATATAAGTTATCAATATAATTAAAGATGTAAATTATCAAAATAATAAAATATGTAAATTGTTAAGAAGTTAGATTTAAGAGATTATGTTATAATTATTGTTATAAATTGGACGGTTCTTTTCTTGATAGATGATAAATTTGTAATGTGTTAGCATATTATGCGTTATACCATTGAAAAATAATTGATGAAATGACTAAGTATGTGTTGTATTTTTGAATTTAATTATAATTCTGTTTGCAAACTTAATTTTAATGGATAAAATAACAATTGCAAAATTTTAGTCGGATATGAATATTCAGATATTTCAATTATTTGGATGAACAAACGGAAACAAATAATATCTATATCCGGATGTATTTTCAAATTTTGAACACAGATAATAATTAAAAATATTCGACGGATACAAATACAGATAGAAAAAAAATAATCGGATATGGATATGGATTGTGATTTATCCGGCTCCGTATATATCCGTTTACATGCCTAGGTAAGAGTACAACTTTGAATAATCATACTCGTGCTCCCAGCTGAACAAAAATCAACGAAAAATTATGAACAGGACTCAAGTCATAGCACGGTACATTCGGATTCATCTCTAGTTAGTTGGGAGTATATATGTAAGAAATTTTACGCGGGAATGTAGGACTCGAGCATGAGCCGTGCTGGGGAAGGTGAATCAATCTCAACAATCATGTAAGTGAACTTCCATTCCTTGTCTTCGTTATCTTTGAACATCTCAGCGAAAACTTTCCCACGTCCATGTGGTCCACGAACATAGAAATTGATCTACATGGAGCAAGAGATCAAAGATCATCTGAGCACGGAGTTCCATCCAAGAAATTATTGATTTATATACTATTCAGAGATTGCATCTCTATCATTTTTTCACAGGAACAATCTTAAAACGAGAAAGGTTGAGGATATTAGTACGACATCTACCTCGACATGCTCAATGCCACCCTCATCAGTCCAGACCCTATGAGGAATTCGCTGGCGAGCAGCACGATTCCTACTTTCCTGGCCATAGCCGGTAATAGGGGAGCCAATCCTTACGCTAACCTGGTCCAAAGAAAAAAACCTACTAAAAACACATTGGCAAAGATAGCCTTGAAAAACTATAGTACGTTACTGTAGATCTTAATTATGATAAAATAGTTCCACATAAAAGGTTTTGGTCTCCTCTGCCTGGTTAAGCTCATCATACATATCAGAGTTGGCATTATTGAACAGGCAGAGAATGTTCTTTAACAGAGTCTAACACTAAAACTTAATGATAAAGTTTATTCTAAGATAACAAACCTGACTGTCATTTTGAATCCTTTTCAGAGCTTTTCCGAATATCTTGTACCTAAAACGAAATAAACTTCCAAGTTTAGGGAATTAAAAAGAATTGAAAGTCCTCAATCTTAAGAGTGTCATGGTATTCAAACTTTTAGCTTTAACTGCTAACCAAGCTTACTCTTTTGGTTCAAATATGAGTTCTTTGAAAACAGCATATCCTGCGGCAGCAGCAATTCCAAGACCTGCAAGAATGACAATACTGTAGGAAGCTCCTTCTGTGAATGTGACTGGCTTCTCTGGGATATTGTATGTCGGAGCATCGAAGGGATCCTCAACTTTTGAAACTTCTCTTCTGGTCTGTTAACAGATTGACAGGAGAATACCATGAAGTCAATTGAATATGGAACACAAAATAATCATATTAGTTCAAGAATGCTGAATTGTACCAGAGATATGGTATCAATGATTTCACCATTGTTTATGGTAAAACAGCTGAAGTATTTCAAGATGTAGACTCATAACACTTTATAAAATGAATTTACATTCAATAGCAGCACTACTAAAGAATAAAAGTTGTAGTTTAGGTCTGCATTAATGGCAGATGCGTTGTTTTATCCTTAAAATCTCAAACTCCTTCCTTGTCAAGTTTTTGCCATCAGAAACTTCGTAACCATTAATAATCCCACTTTAACATGCTAATGTCAAAAGTAGTATAGGTCGGTATAACTTGTGAGATATAGAAATAAAAAGAGTGCTTGAAGAGAAGTAGACATATTGTGATTGGATAAGAAAATTGAGTGCTATGGGCTTATGACCAAAAGAAAATTTGGAAGCAATTTAGTAATTTGAAATGCCAGATCATTTCAAACCTTCGAAGAATTTTTTCCTGTTGAAGCTGTGGAGGAAAATGATCTAGCAAGCCAAGGGATGGTGGTGTTTTTCGCATCAATCTTATTGAGATGAAATGATGACTGGAAGTTCACCACACCTTGCTTAGTTCGTAGACCACTGATGAGGCCAGCAATTCCTGTCAAAGACCATTGCAGATCACTAAAGATTAGATATGAAGATTTATCAATCATAACTAATTAAATTTAAGGTCTTGGGTCTATGATGAGAACATGTGTGGCATGTCAGGGAGCAACTTGTGCAGATGACAATTATAAGATAGATGATAGTACTAGAAAACTGAATGTAGCAAAAGCGATCTATAAAAAATAAATCAGAAGAAGGTTCAATATTTTGTAGTTAAAATGGAAGATGGCTGGTTTACTATGTTTTCATATACAAAAATTGAAATAAATGTTTATAATACATGTATACAGAATACAAAATACTAACCATTAGCTTGAAGCATATCCTGCGGACAAAAATGAGAACAAAAATGATTAGATGGCTGATTTGATGAACTACAAACAGAGTAGGAAATTATAAGACTGTATCTAACATTTGACCAGTTAGCATCAAAATTTGAAACTCGAAAGCATACTTTCAATGCAATTGGATCTTTGTCAAACAAAGCAAATCAAGTTTAGCCAACATGATATCCAGTGGTTTATGTAGTTAACATGTTTGGGGTAATATATGGGTCTACTGTGATCAAGATACAATCAGTAAGTACATGTCAAAAAAGATTCCCAAAGAATAAGTGCAAATTGTTGATTTAGATATTTCTAAAAGGTTTTCCCCAATCCCTAAGGAATTTGGGTAAATCAAAACTCAAACAAGCCTCTAACTTTTTTCATATAAATGATTTTTACCAATATACATCCCATCCACTTTCCCTTAACAAACCGAATAATCCATAAAGTTTTCTTTCATCATTTGACCCTTCTCTACCAATACAAGAGGAAATAGGGTTTGGAGTGGCTTATTTCTTTGGGCAGACGATCAAAATTTATGTTTTTTTGCTATGTTCATTAAGGCACATATCCACGTGAAATCTCTCTGTAGCTTACTCTGATTTGTTTCTTTCTGTTACCTGAAGCATTATTCAGCGGTAAATATTGAATATTTCCCATACATTTTGCCAAGTAACATAAGAAGCAAAAACGTGACGGGATTCTGGTGAAATAAGAAAGATAATACAAGGCGTTCAGTCATTACTGACTCCAAGGTTTGGAAAGGAAATTAGAATAACATATATTGAATTCCATTTAATCAAAATTAAGTCAATTTGGAGCTAATTTTCAATTCCAAAATTTAGAAAATTTAGAATTTACTAGCCAAAATAACTGTCTTAAGTTTCTGACAAACCTCAATCAACAAAACCAACCACACATGAACAACAAAAAACTCTTCAGCTAGCATTACTGCAATGTGTAAACCCCAAATAGATTAATCATTATATAGTTACCATTTATCATATGTCAAACTTATTACAAAAACAAACAAGAACCTAAAATTTTGTCCCACAAATCCAAACCAGCCCTTCTCTTTCAAAGTTTTTATTTTAAAAAGAACAGAACAATGCAATTCAAGAATGCATTATCAACAAATTTACAAACTTTTAACAACAGGTCAACAAGAAATAGCTAAGACCTAATTTAAAAAAGAAGAAAATAAACATACCCTTTTGCCAAAATCATCGATCAGGGGCATTCCTTTGGTTGAAGATGAAAAAGCAGCACCAGGGGCATATTTATAAAGAGATATATTGCAATTTCCATAGCCGGAATTTTGAAGTTTTCTTAAATATGGAGTCTTTTTAAATAGTTGATACATGAATCTCAAACGATCATCCCTCATTACCTACAAATTTTTTCAAGTTTATTTATCGATGTTCTTCTGCTTCAAGCTTTCTCTATTAATCTTTTTTCTCTTTCTTCAGACTTAAAACCTAGCCGCAACAAGCTCACTTGCTCTTCTCGACGACCTCCATAACTTCTCTGGTCGATTTTACTTTTGTTCTCTAGTTGGACTTAAGTTCGGCCCAATTAGATATATTTATTTGGGCTTTATTACTTTGTAGGAGCACATATATCAAAGTTATTTAAGTTGGAGTAATAATAAACATAAAAGGGAAAATGTCAAATTATTAAGTTAGTCAATTGTTAAAAAAAAAAAACAAGAAAAAGAAAAAAAACTTGATTAATTTAGAATAATCATCTAAAAGGCTAATTGTATTTAGTTATCTAAAAGCTTGGATAGATAATATATTCACAATTTGTTGTCACCTAATTTTGAATAAATTATATTTATTTCTTTAATAAATTTTAAAATTAAAATACTGATGACCTTTATTTTTGAAACATCATAAACTTACTAAGTTAAAAAGAAGCACGGAAAAAAAATCTATCTACTAAAGTGGGATTAATCCATTTAAAATTTTTTCTAAGTAAAATTCTACGGCTTTTATAAGATATGTCAATCAATTTTAAGGGAAAATCAGCTGTTATAGGAAAATTAAGACGAGTGCTATAATTTCTTTTAGTCCACAACACTAAAACTACATAAAAAAAAAATTCCTTTTTCTTTTCCTTTTTTTTTTTAAATTTTCATTCGTACAAATACAACAAGGAAATCACTCTAAAAAAAGTTATTTTGAACAAAAAAGAATCTTTGAATATTATTTTGTTCAGACTTAAATAAATTATTTAGCAATAGAGATTCAAGTCTTCTCTTTATCTATATATCTATCTATTTTATTAAGAGGTTGATCGTCCTAATAACTATTTGGTATTTTTGAGATTATCATTTTAAGTTTCCAAAACATACCTATGAATTATATAAAATTACATCTTATATTTACTATATTAAAAGATTTATTTTATTATTTTCTTTTAAAATTTTAAAATCTCTAATTTACCTCACAATTTTTTCCATTCAATAGTTTAATCATGAGATCAATTGACATAAATTTAACAAAAAATTTATATACATACATATGTGACCAAAATTACTAGAAACATATAAAAGCATACAAATTATAAAAGTATTCTCCGAAAAAAAAAAAGAAAGAGAAAAATAAAAATACAAAAAGGATAATTTCGTAAATAAAACAGAGCACTGAATTTGAACTAGAGAATTAACCGGGTAATGTGGGCTACGTAGTGGGAAATGCGAAGTGGGGGACTGAGACAGTAACCGCCTTTAACCGTCTCCAACACAAATCCACACACACACAACCCCCCCATTTTTCTCTCGACACAACCCAAGAACAGTCACAGACATTTCTAACAATAAAAAACCCAACTTTCATTTTAATTCTTCACTTTTTTGGCCGAAAATTTTTGTGGGTATTGGAGAATTCGGTACAAAAATGAGTTTGTGGGTGTGAATCAATGGATGGGAAGAGATTGATGCTGAATGAAATGGTAATTGGAGGACAAGAGGAAACAAAGAAAGGGCCTTGGAAAGCAGAGGAAGATGAAGTTTTGATTAACCACGTGAACAAGTATGGCCCCAGAGATTGGAGCTCCATTCAATCCAAAGGTCTCTTGCAACGCACTGGCAAATCTTGTCGTCTTCGTTGGGTTAATAAACTTAGACCCAACTTGAAAAAGTATGCATACTTTCAATTATGTGTGTGTGAGAATATGGCATTGAAAGTAGAATAAAATGATGGTTTTTTTTTTTCTTTTTTCTTGTTTAGTTCTGCAATTTATGGAATTTGATGAAGAGGGTTTTCATTAGTTTCATTTTTTGGTGGTTATATGTGGTAATTCTGTGTTTGTGTTTTTGTGTCAAAATGATTGTCACAAATTGGTATCTTCTGTTTGATTGATTGTCGCACTGAATGTAACAGTGGGGTGAAGTTTTCGCCCGAGGAAGAGAGGACAGTGATAGAACTTCAAGCGGAGTTTGGGAACAAATGGGCAAGGATCGCGACATATTTGCCGGGAAGAACTGATAATGATGTGAAGAATTTCTGGAGTAGCAGGCAGAAGAGGCTGGCAAGGATTCTTCAGACATCTCCACAACCACCAAAGTCACAGAAAAGTAACAGGGACGCCCCTATTATTCTTCATGATGTTCCAAGTTTGGAGGTAAGTTTGCCAAGATTTTGTAATATATTTATTCACAAAATTTGGTCTATAGCTAAATGAAGTTATCACATAGGTAATTATGTGGAAATTTGCTGAGGTTTCTGTTAAAGAAATAGTCAAATGTGACTCATTTTTTAAAGGGAAGGTATTTAAAGAAAATGATTTACTATTCTGGATGCTGTTAAGGTTTTTCTGTTATGCAACATTTTTGGACAGCCATAAAACTTTTGACCACATAAATGAAATTTGATGTAGATGCACTACCTTTGTTTGGAAATTAAAGTCTCATTTAACTTTTTTATTTCTTGCTATTTAATCATATTGTTTCCAATGCTTTCATGTTTTTTTTTCTTTGTTTTTGTTTAATACTTTCAGGCTCCCAAGTTCAGTTCTTCATCAGAGGAGGAATCATCATCAAAAAATCAATCTTTCACATCTTCCTACATAGATTACAACCCAAAACCAATCCAAATGGTGCCAGGACCTGAACTAGTGCTTAGCCCCAACTTGTGCTATATTGAGCAAAACCTGCAGCTTCAACTTGAGTACAACACTGTTGAGAAGAAGCCATGGCAAGATCATCAGCAGAGCACTCAGCTCACTTTCCCTCAACTGCAAACAGATGTTTCACTCGTGCTTGAAGGCCAAGAACTCATGAATCGATTTGGAGAGCCCAGCTTTTTTGAAGAGTTTGCCACCAGTTCTGTTTCTGATGTAAACAATCTTGAACTGCAGTATGCACCACATTTCGGAACAGAAGGAAGCTGTGGAAATGATGCTAAAAAAGAGAATGACAATCCTGGGACCCCTGATATTTTCATTGATGACTTCCCGATTGACATGTTTGATCATATTGAGACTCTTCCGAGTCCATCAGAGTGGTAATGCTGTTGATCTTGAAGTACTTGTTGTCATGTTGATGTAGAAAAAGAACAATCTCTAGTAGCTTATCATTTGACAAGAATATTGTATGGGATTTTTATGTTGTTGCTAGGCTTTGTACTAAGAGTACTGATGTGTTTCTACATTTGGTACTTCTGGATCCTTATGTCCATGCTAGTTATGAAAATTTTAGTTTTCAAAAAGTTTAATGACTTGATTAGTTGCATCTTTTCAAAGTGTAGTGACCTATTTGTTATTTTCGCCTAAACGGCTAAAATAGATTTTGAAAGAGCTAGAAGACGGTGAGTAAGCTCAGATTTGTATAGCTTCTTTAAGTTTAGGCGATTGGCTTCTGTTGATAGTGTGATAAACAGAATAAAACACTTGACAAAGAAATGACTCAAAGTGCACAAAATGAGACATTGTACTCCATGCCTCCTGCAAAAACGAAGAGTGTCCAATTGCTTATGGAAATAATGTATTTGAAATTGCTGCTCATATGAACTAATAAGGAGAGAAAAATTTTACTTTATGACATTTTGTATAAGTAAATAGTTTTTGATGATGCATACAAGTGAAATCTATAATGAATAGTAAACAAAGCATAATAGTAGATTCAGTGACTAAACAGCTGAGGCATGGGATTCAGAAGGGGTTGAAAATCTCGGATATGAAAAGGACTCCAACTAAGATAAAAAATTTGTAGATGCATGTGTTGAAATTACTGGACAATATATATCATCATATGAAAATTTTGTAATGTTATTGAGAAAAATCGATCTTTTCTGACTTAAAGGTGTAATAGTATGTTCGTACGTGGACACTAATCTTTTACTAGTGATGGTTGGCAAGAACAAACTACAGAATGTGATCAAAACCATTCAAAATATACTCATAAGAGATCTAGATAAAATGATCATGGCAGAGATCATCTTAAGGGGTTTCAAAACATTATGCTCCACTTAGTTACTCATTGGAATGATAATATGAATGTAATTAAATTAAAGAGGAAAAAGTACGTATGAAAAATAAGAATAACAAAAAAACAGACCACCTAGAAGGCAACAAAGGAATATTCTAATATTCATCACATTTTTCATTTTCAAGCTCCTATTTTCTTGTTATCATTCGCTTCTGTTACGAATTTTTTCCTTTGTATTCTAATGAGTAACCAAAGTCCAAACACAACATTAGTGTATAGCCAAAAGCATTTAACTTGAAAATATGAAAAACAGTAGTATTGACAAGTAGCCAAACACAATCTTTTTCCGTCATACATTATAGTTTGGCAAAGCAGCTAACAATTTGAAATTTTTTTAAAGTTTATTTTAATATTTATCACAGGAAACAATTGTACAATCCAGTTCCAATCAAATACAAGACACCATGCTAGCTTTCTAAACTTTTTGCTACGGGAACACAATTCTTTTATACGGTTGTAACTCCCCCTCACCGCCCCCCGCTATTACAATCTATTGTAGGAGCTAGTATCTTAATTGCTCCCCCCGTTCACTAAAAAAAAAAAAAATATTTGAGAATAAATTTTTTGTTCCATAAAAAGAGTAACATTGATATTATTATTATTATTATTATTTTTATCATAATGCTATATTTTTTAAAACTTGTCATTACAATCTTTTTATCTTATCTTTAATTAAACATTTATAACAAATTTCATAAAAAACACTTATTATTTGTACATACAATTATTAGTCAAAAATACAAAATTAATATTTGCCAAAAATTTAAATGTTACTTTTTTTGTGAAACGGAATAAATATATTTTTTTTTTCATAGAAATCAAAATAACCTTCTTCCTTGTCTGTTCACAAAATCAAATGATGTTCTTTCCACTTCCCCTCTCCCACAGTGTTAACCTCCCACACCACACCCACAAAAACAAAAAAACAAAAAGGTTCTTTTCCTCTCCATGAGAATAAAGTTAATTTTTTGCTCACGTCATCCCAAAATTTTAGGTTAGAAGTGAGTTTTCATTCAGAATTCAAGATAAATGATGAAAATGAATAACGGGATGATAAATAAAATTTTAATCAATGTAAACAATTACCCATACAAATACTACCCAACAACATATAATGCACATAATAATCTTTTTTGACAAATTTTTTCAAAAGTTTCTTTCCCAAAAAATAAAATGAAAGGAATAAGAAATACTCTGTATATTTAATTAATGTAAGTTGTATCTTGAAAAAAAATTAAAAATAAAAGTATATCAATGATAACATGTATAGTCGATATTAAGTGATGTATAACTACCTTTGACACGAGTAAATAAAAAATTACTTAGTATTTAGTTTTTCATCAAAATAATTGCCGGAAAAATCCATGAAAACTAGAACTTGACGAAGTTGCACATTCCACAGCCCTAAGATCTTCAATTGCAAATGACTTGAAAATTTTCCTATAATGACAATAATAGGGTGTATATATTGGCAATAATAGGGTGTAAAATAACAACCAATTCAGCATCATGTGTATGGCATTTAAAAATCATTCCTATATCTGGACATCTATATAAACCTAACAAAACCTAAAAGAATATGTTTATACTTTATATAGACTAATAGCTTAGAAATTGCGTAGGTCATATAATTGGTAGGTCGCTTAAACTAACTTTAAGTTTTTAACTTAAATTGTGTCCTCTAATTTTATAGAATCATTAAAGAAATATCGATTTTTATTGAGTTCTAATTCTATTACTTACATCTCAAACTAATTTAGAATTCTTCTACTTTTATCCAATATATTATATATTATTAGAAAGATATTTAAACGATAAACAATCATATTAATGTAGAAAAAAGGGTAAAATTGTATAATATCAAATCACAAACTAAATAGAATTTTGATATTAATTCTGTATAGAAACATTTAAAAATTATTTAATTCAAAAGAATCTACTCCAAGCTTCGCATGCATCGGTTCTTCTACTAGTTTTACTACTTAATTAATAATTAAGCTAAATTTTAGTCCAATAAAACTTTTATAAAAAGGTAATTAGACAAATCTATTTTCCACAAATAAATTATATTTGAGTTTGACATATGGTGGACTAGGAAGTTAACTCTTGGAGTGGAAGTCACTTATTTGGATTCAATTCCTAGCAAAACTTCGATAACATTTAATAGATATTTAAGTTATTTAATCAAAATTGAAAAGTCAATTTAAATGTTTTAAATTTATCAAATTACTTTTTACTCGGATCTATAAGATGTAACGTATTTTCATTCATTTTCTATAACCTTCTTGCAACAAAAAAATATAAAGTCGAATACACTACTGTAACTATTTGTAATTTGAAACAAATCTAATAAAAAATATTTCCTATGACTTTAATGTTTTTCTATAAATTTGAACACCCTGGATTCCAAAGTTTGAAATACATTTTACTTCACACATAAAATAATTTTGTGGAATTCAGTAATTATATTTTCAAGCGAAATTTCTTATTTTAAACAACTTTGAAGTGAAATATTATGAAGTATATAAAGATAACTCTTAAATACAAATATTTATAGTTTAATATTTTTAAAATTATATCTCAAATGAAATTGAAAGATTTTAAAATAGTTCTACTCCCTAAATTTGGATTGACATGATTGAACTTATGTTGTGATTTCCATCTTGCTACGAGTCATTTTCGCTTTTTCACTCAGAAAACAGTCAGAGAAGCTATTTCATGTAATTCTTGTTCTTTTGGTGACCAAACAATAAAGTATAATGCATTGTGTGTACGTGTCATATCAGAATTTAATTTGAATTCACACCTTGAAAGTTATAAAGGAGAAAAATATGTTTTTAAAGGAATGAAATTTCATGTATGATAGTTTTACCACTTGTACATGCAGTGAGATATCACCTCACTGTTTTATTGAAAAACTTGTCTCATTGGAAGAAATGGCATTAGCAGAAGATATAATGAAAATATCAAGAAATAATCAAACATTTGCAGTCTTCTTCTTAGGAGAGAATTTGTTGCAGTAAATAGGTTTGCCATTGATGCAAAAAGTTACTTTCTCTTGACCTTGAAGTATTTAAACTCTTTAATACAATCTTTCCCCATCTGGGTACTTCCTCATTTGGTTGATTGATGTACACTTTCTGCACAACCTTAATCCCATAATTCCTGAAAACAAAATTTTAGCAACAATAATACAAACAAGTATTACGAAACAAGAGAGAGGAGAGAAATGTAAATATTTTGTGATTTCAATATATAGTCTCAAACCCTGATACAAAGAAGATTACATCCTATACCTTACAATATATTCATGAAGTAGTAAATTGTACAGCATAGATCCACAGATTAACAAACACAGACACACATACACAAAAATACACACATAATGACCAACTAAAATCCATGTAAATGTACTCGTGAGTAGGAGGATGGCCATTTGAGAAGGGAAAACGTAAAATATAAAGGCTATTTTCAATTAAACCTTAAACCGTAAGCCCTACAAATTATTCATAAAGAATCAGTACGTATATTGTACAGCGTATAGATAACCACACAAACACACACAAAAAATATATAAACAAACACACACACACAAAAACAAATATATAAGCACATATACTTACGTATTAAAAAACAAGTCGATGTCCTTGTCAGTAAGAGGATGGCCATTTGAGCATGTAAAATACAAAGTCCTATCATCGTCTGAGGCTGCTTCCCACTCCATCGCATTAGGGTTTAGTTTAGCTTTCCCAGGAGTCTTACATAAACTCTGGGCTTCCGTGGCCACTGGTGGTTTCCACTCCTTCGCATTTGGATTCAACTTGGAGGGGATTTCGGGCGACCAGCCACCGCCGGCGGTGACAACCGGTCTTTGGGGGATTTTTTCCTCCGAAGTCTCCCTGATCTCATAAATGGGATCGGTTTTCCTGTATCAAACCTTGTTTATCGTCTGTTCTAACCCATTAAGGTTCCTCCCTTTCAAATAGGAAATTTTTTTCAAGTAGAGTTTTAGGTTTTACTTATAAAAAAATTAAAAATAGATACTTGTTAATTTTTTAATATATGTAACCGGGGATGAATCAACTATCGATACAAACAAGTTGCTCCCCTCGTAAGCAACATGTAAGATATTTTATGTTTTGTGTGGATTTGATTGGAGGGTGTAGGGGTTCCATTTTATAGGCTCAAGTTATATTGTAATGGCCATCACAAAATCTACAAGAAGGGTAACACAATTAATTTGGGTTAATATTAGGAAAATTGTTCTAAAGGTGGTATTAAGCACGTAGATTTCTTACCTTTTGAGGAGGAATGAATGAAATTAAGTGGCGGGAGAAACATGATATGTTTATGGCAGTCTTTTAACATATAAATTTAGGCTTTAATTTTTCATTTTTTTTGGAAAATATAGCCTCTTTAGACAATGTTGGAAAAAAATGCTCTAGATTGTCTAGTGCCTAAACATGAGTTTAATTCAGATTAATCAAAATTAATCGGAAACAAACGGAATAAGACGTTAAGCAGTGGAGGGCTGCTTATAGCCTAGACGAAGGGATTAACCGGTTTAGGCAAGGAATTCACAAGGAATTCAATTAGAAAACTAGTTCATGCATTTTTCATTGTAAATTAATGTGTAGCTTATTTAGTGTTTATGATAAAAATGGTAACAGGAATAATACCAATAAGATATAAGCGCCCCTCCCCTCAAATTGAAAGCCCGATTTCATTTTAGTTAAACTTAGTAAAATAGTAAATGTATACGTGTTCACCCTTTATAATTTCCAATACTTTAGTAACAAATTTCCCTACTTCTTTGATAGAAATGGTTACAATTTTGGATCTCTTTGATACTCACCCTTTATATATATATATATATATAAATGTGTGTGTGTGTAAATTTGTATAGGTTATGAAAGGGCTAAATTTGGTACTGTTCTAGCTAAGGCGGGCGATGTTTATTTTTAACATTAGCTTCTAATGTTTATGATCTAAATGTTAAAAATTTACACACATTTTGGCTCACAATAGTGAGATTATCAATAGTAGGGGCTGATGATACAAACAATTAAATATTAGTCCCAGCATTCCTTCAATTTGACATTTTTTATGTACCTAGTTCCTTAAATGGTTAGTTGACTAGCTTGCTCAAAAAAACCTGTGTTATACACTCCCGAAAAGAAAATACAATGGAGGTTAAGTGCAACAAAAAAGGCAAAACAAACGTCCAATTTTAGATGACTTTGATCGATGTTTTTCGTTAAGTTTGTATCATGGATGGAGCTTGTTCAACCAGTATAATGATTTCTATCTATCTAATGTCATTTTCTATCTTTTTTTCATATAATTCTTGTTGTTTTGGTGACGAAACAATTAATGAAGTACGAAGCGTAAATACATCACCACAGTGTTTAATTTCATCTTTGAAAGTTATAAATGAGAAAATATTACAAGGGAATGAAAATTTATTTATAATAGTTGTATCACTTATACAGTGACAAAAGATGGAGATGCATAAACGTTATATTGAAAACCTTGTCCCATCAGCAGAAGATATAAAAATGAATATAAAAGGACAATTAAGCATTTGCAGTTTTCTTCTTGGGAGTGAACTTCTTGCAGCAAATAGGTTTGCCATTGATGCAGAAAGTTACTTTCTCCTGCCGTTGAAGTATTTGCACCATAGAGGAGAAACTCTTTAACACAATCTTTCCCCACATGGGTACTTCCTCATTCTGTTGATTGATGTACACTTTCTCCACAACATCTACCCCATAATTCCTGAATATAAAGTTTTAGCCACAAGAATATTTATAAATAAAACAAGAGAGAGAGAGAGAGAGATTTATTTATATTTTGACCTTGAACACTAATAAAAGTAGGATGAAACCCGACGAAATACTCACAAAAAATTTGTAATCTGTACAGCGGACACACATGCACACATATATTTTAACACAAATAGACAAAATACACACACTGATACACACATAATTACATACTAAAACGCAAGTAAACGTACGTATGTGCTTGTGGGCCATTTGAGAAGGTAAAATGTAAAATATAAAGACTGATTTCAATGTCTGAAAGACTGAAATTTCAATAAAAATAGGATTAAACCCCAAAACCTAAGCTACCCTAGAATATATTCATGAAGAATCACTATATATATATTGTATAGGACATAGATAAACCACACACACACACAACACAAGTCTGTACGCATATATACTTACGTATTAAAAAACAAGTAAATGTCCCTGTGAGTAAGAGGATGGCCATTTGAGAATGTAAAATATAAAGTCCTCTCATCCTCTGAGGCCGGTTCCCACTCCTCGGCATTAGGGTTTAGTTTAGCTTCCGGAGGAGTCTTGCAGATATTCTCTTCTTCTACAGCCGCTGGTGGCTTCCACTCCTTTGCATTTGGATTCAACTTGGAAGGGATTCTCCGCAATGATCCGCCGCCACTGCCAACAGCCACAGATCCTTGAGGGCTCTTGTTCATCAAAGTCTCCATGGTCTCAAAATATATTGACTTGTAAAATATATACTGTGTTTTGATTAGAGGGTGAAGCTAGGGGTTTGATTTTATAGGCTCAAGTTATGTTCTAATGGCCTTTACAAAATCTACAAGAAAGGGTAATATATTAATTTGTGTTAACGTAGGAAAATTTGAATGAGGACGCGTTCTAAACTTGGTATTAAGCACGTAAATTTCTTACCTTTTCCGAAATTAAGTGGCGGAAAAAAGAGAAAAGAGATACTTATGGCAGTTTTTTTAACTTAAAAAGGCTTTAATTTTTTTCAGAAAATATAGTCAGTTAAGATATTTGAGACCAAATTTTAAGATTTTATACGCACAAAGGGAGAATCTTCATTATTATTATTTCAGTATGTGATAATCTATTGACCTTGAGTAATGTTGGCTAAAGCTTAAATAATTAACTTCTGACGCCAAAGTTATCCACAAGGGCAATTGATTAGAAAATTAAATTCATGCATTTTTAAATGTATATTGGTGTGTAGCTTAGTGATTAAAATAAAAACAAAACACGAATAATACGAAAAAGATTCCAGATTCGTCTTTCCTCAAATTTAAAACGCGAATTAAAATTTTAATTAACCTTACTAAAATAGTAGATATACATGCTCACACTTTATGATGTCAAATACGCAGTACAACCAAATTTCCGTATTTCTTTGATAGATATGCATGGTTGCAAATTTGGATCTACTTTCTTTAATGGTAAAAAAGAAATTTCATTGAAGTCATTAAGACAATAGAAAAGTCCAAACGAAATGGAATACCATACACAATTGGAAACTATAGAAAAATTAAAGAGTTACACTCGATAAAGATTTTTGTTTAAAAAAGAAAGTTACATTTGGATAAAGTTTTTATTGTTATTTGTGAAATTAGTCATTACAATATTTTATCTTATCATCCATTGGAGATTATAAACATATTGAGTTCACAAAAAATAAGAGCTTGTCAATGTTTTATCATTATTTGAACATTTTACTAATAAATATAAGCTATTGTTATACATATTATTAACATATTACATAAGAGATTGCATGTTTTAGAAACAAAATACATAACAATGTATGGATTATAAATGAATTATTTTTAAGTATATGCAATTTTATAAAAAAATGGTAGGGATTAATCTTAATTATATAGATTTTAAGTTAATAATATTATATATTCATTAGAGAAAATGGGTGTGAATCTGTAGAAAAAAATTTGGTGCAGAGTACATTCCATTTCAAGTTCTTCACCCTAGAAACTTTCATTTGTACGGAATGAAAGATGATCAAAAAATGTATTTTTTAATGGTGATTTATAGAAAAAAGTGATCTACATTAAACCTAAACCACTTTCAGGATATTCTCATCATCCTCGTCATGTCTGTAAACTCAACTGTGTTCTTTATGGACACAAGTAAGCTTTATGGGTTTGGTTTGCAAAATGTAGTTAAGTAATTAGTCTGTTGGGATCTTCGTCTAATCACTATGATTATGCTCTTTTTATCGAACGATCAAATCATGAAATTATTTTTTTGTACTCTATGTTCAATATATGATCATCACAGGAATGATGTATATGGAATTTTTTATTTAAAATAAATTCTCAATTAATAGTTAGAAATGAAATATATTAGGTCATTAAGCTATTTTTTTTGGTCTGGAGGTATCATCTACTTCCTCAGGTTATAGTCTTCCAATCTTTTAACTCGAGCATGCATTACTGATAGCAAGGTAGAATCTACTCCGCTACTAAATTTGCCCATGGTCTTCAAAATGCTACTTTGATCATCAGCTAGTTGAAAGATTGATCTATCTTAAAGTTACTTGTTAGGATATTGCATATGCAGTGTATTTGGTTAGTCAATTTATGAATGATTCTCATGTATGTCAAATGTACTATTTTACTTTAAATGAACCCTTGAATTGCATGGTTACTCAGATGATGATTGAGACAGAGAACTTCCTTAACGGCATTCTACTATTGGAATTTGTTTTTTCTTGGAAATTCTCTCATCTCTTAGAGAAGTAAGAAACAAATTTTCACCTTTAGATCCAACTGAATAAGAATATAGAGCTATTGTTGACACAACTCAAGAACTTCTTTGGCTTCATTGGTTGTTAGAAGATATGTGAGTCTTTCATTCATCCGCCACTACTATACATTATGATAGTCAAAGCGCCATGAAAATTGCTCATAATGATGTATTTCACAAATGCACCAAACACATTGAGTTTAACTGTCACTTTATTCGTCGACACATTGCTTGTGAGAACCCGAAAATTGTAATTTGTTTTATAATATGAGATAATATATTTTGTGGCAAATCTTGTTTTATATTATCTTATTTTTTGCATGGAGTCTAATTCTTTTGGATATGAATGATGAATTCATATACTTTCAATAAGAATTTTATGATAATGTGATATCTATGATGATAAGGTTAAATCCTTGAGAAGGTATCAAAAGGGGATTAGCAAATCCCATATAAGATTATTTGATCTACAAGGAGGAGAATGAAAGGATTATGTAGCTTTATAACTACGTGTATGATTTAGGTGGCAAGTTTGTGCATGAAGGACAGCAGCTGCTTATACGTACTTAGCTGCTAAGAGATCATGATGAGCAGCCGTATTTATCGTCCAAATCAACCAATTATCTTATTTCAAGCTTAATCGTAGCTTACTGCTTTTTAACTCTATAAATACCCCATCCGAAGTGATATTCTAACTCTTTACCAAATTTCTCTCCTAAGAGTTTCATCAAAATTGTTATCTCTGAAGACTTCCGAGATTTTCTACCGGAGAATTTTCTCAGAAAAGCTTTGATTCCACTTTGAGAACGAAGAGGTAAGAACTTAGTATTCTATTCAGTTTTCTTTTATGCATAACATCGAAGATTTATGCTAAGATTAATGCTTTTTGCATCATCATGGGACATCATAATCAGAGATGTTCATGTTAAGTCTTCCATTGTAGCAGAAGCAGTCTCTGCAGTTAATCTTTGATGAGATATTGTTGATCTCTGATGAGATATTGCTAGTCCCTGATGAGATAGTCGTAGTCTCCGATGTGATATTCTGATATTCCCCGATGGGTTATTTATT
>CM025786.1:30248865-30308375 GCA_014636745.2 Centella asiatica
TCTTATGACGAGGCCCTGATCCAGTGAGGGATTTTGAGGTCGTCACATTGCTCGTGACACTGTTCAATTGCAATTTATTTTCACCTTGGATTAGACGGCGGACATCTTTATTAAAACTCTTGCATCCGGCTGCTTTTGAAATCTCATTTACAAACTTATGAGTTTTTAATTAATAAATCGGGTTAACGCTTGAGGGGATGTTAAAATATTATAAGAAATTAGAATAGTAATACTTGGTGTCTACTCCAAGTAAAGTGCTTGGAAGCTACTCCAAGTAAATTAGATTTGGTCAAATTTTGTCCAACACAACACTTAGTGACCTTTTGGCTTGTGTGTATATCTCCATTGTATTCCATTATAATCATAATACATACATATTATATAAATTTCCTTGTGACATAGAGGTTAAGAATCAAATCTCATGAGTGAGAATTAGGTAGAGTGAAAATTGAAGTAGTGTAAGAGGAATTTTGCCGATAAAAAAAAAAGAATTATACAAATTCAAACTTTCTTACTTATTCTCTTGTATCCTTTATTTCTTGTATGTGTATTAAATATTGAGCAACGAATATGGGATGAGCTCTTATAATGAAAATTTTCTTGTTGCCGATCACTAAAAAAATAAAAAAATCGACATCTCTTCAGACCGTGCCAAGGCTGGGAGGCCTCTAAATTCAATCCATTTTATCATTTTCTCCCATTTTGTGCTTGTAACCATATCCCAATGTTCCAAGTAGCTAGCATTTGGTCATTGCTTTGAATGATCATCTCTGTGTCCACTCCATTTTCTAGTTGTACTAAGAAAGAGAAGTGTCCTTAATTTGGCCAGCACTTTCTTTAATTCCACTTGATTCCTCCACTGGATATATTTCCTCCATCTCTTCTTTGGAGTGCCTTATATATATATATATATATATATATATATATATATATATATATATAAGAGTTACTAACCAAATCTAAAGTCCAAAAACCTCTTTCAGTTGAGCATTAAATTTCCCATCATTCTTGCATATTGTAGACCTTAACTTTTGTGTGAAAAATAGATGTTGAAAGCCTTTGAAAACTCCCTATCTTTTACCAGAAAATTCTGAGCCTCTCCGTCCTGTTTGTGTTTATAGTGATAATGAATACTCAAAGAAAATGAAACTAGAAAACCCTTACATCTGAACTTTCAAAATCCCTTATGGAACTTACTTGATATTGTGATTAATGATTGAAATTTATAGGTTGAAACTTTGATAATATCACCTTCCCAATCTTGAGAAACACCAATAGTCACCATCACCAAATTGAAGTAATATGGAAGTTTGGAGAGTCAGGTTAAAGTTTATGGAGGATCGAAAATTTTGGGAAATGAAAGGATCTTTGGATTTCGTAGATGTTTGGATGTGTTTACGATTTGATTTTTGGGAGAAATAATGGTTTGAACTATGACGTTTAGATGTTAGGAGGGAGAAGAAAATGGCTGGCTGCTTTCTAAAATATACATAATGCACACAACCACAAGATTGTGGTATATGGTTACAAGATTTGTGGTATATGGTTACAGTCTATAGCTACGTTTGACACAGAAATGTAGCTGTAGTTCATCAATAGTGATAGTTATCAATAGCCATAGATGATGAAGCGGTAGGAATGGAAGTATATATTAATGGGTTTTTGCTTAGTTGAGTTTTGTTGGTGACTTGTTTTTGCTTGGACATTGTTGTCCAATTTCTGTTACACATCTTTTGTACTTTGGGTTAGCCTCTTAATAATATATCATTTCTTTTGCGGATAAGAAAAATGACATTATATATTAAGGTTTCTTATAATTTTATTCGAATAATAGAGTCTAGTCTTCAATTTTATTTGTTTATATTTATATTAATATTTTTCTTGTTAGCTTGTTAATTCAAAGGATATCTATACTCCAAACAAAGGTCGAATAATAGATTTATCGCTAGGATCAAATGTAAGACTGTAGCTACATTAGTACGTACAGTGTCATAGGCCAACTGCCAACATGACTCTATAGCTACGGCCAAGGCGCAATATGAATATATATATGTAATAGCTACGGTTACATATGGTCGTAGCAATATACACACACATATATATAAGTTATATGGAACAATTGAAAAGAAACAAAGTAGGAAAAGTGACAAATTTCAATAGGGTATCGATAACTTTTTTTTTTTTTGTTAATTTGGTACGTAATTGAAACTCACAAACTCTAAATCTCTTATATTTATTTGGGTGAAAAATGGGTAAATGATTGAGCTACATTTACACATGAAATATTAATTTGAATCGAACATATATATTGGGGTACAATTACAACATAGTATAGTATTATATTAACTTCTATAAGACGTGGTTAAGATGATTACCACTACTTTTTGCATATATTAGAGTTTCTTGCAAGTTTCACAAAAGCAGTACGACTATAGGATATATGAATATTTAGGTAGTGACTACCTTGTACATAACAAAAAAGTTAAGTTGAGCCGGTATGTAGAATTACGTTCTTCATCGTTTTAGTCAGATGCATGCCTAAGAATTATTTAACCAATAATTGTATTAATTTGTTTTTTTTCTTCAATCGGCAAAATTTTTATTTGTTTAATTTAAAACTAGATTAAAAGCATACAAAGAAGTGTTCTTTGGAAAATCTTACATGGGAGTGTATTCATGTTGGATATTAGCCAAGCTCAATAATTTTTCTAATCAAAATTACAAGATATAAAATGAAAAATAGTGTAATATTGAAGCAAGAAGATAATAGCCAGACATCAAGAAACCAGTGAAGTCTTAAAACAAACCAACTGTCCACAAATATCAAGGTCCACTTTCTGGTCATCTTGAAGGATTTTCAGAACTGTAAAGTAGCATCTGAATACAATTTTCCCCCATAGCAGAGATCCCCACCTTGGCTTGTTATAGAAACGCTTTCCACACAGTTTGATCCATATTTCCTGCACCAAATAAAATTCGAAAAAGATGTAAATTTAGTCAATACAAAGTATTTTTGATGTATGAAATGATTCAAGAATACTGATATTATTTCAACAATAAAACAACACATACTCTGAGAACACCAATCTGGATCTTGGAAGGGGCACTCTCCTCATAAAAGGTCATGTATAAAATTCTTTCAAACTCAGTAGTTGGCTCCCAAACATCGCCAATTTCTTCTTGGTTGCCCAAAATCACATTACAAACTCCCCTGAGAATTCGAGTGATTTGGCTTAACGCCTGAATTCTCCCCAGAACCAACAACATTTCCGAGGAAATGACTGAATTCCGGCAACCCTCAATGTAGTAGTCATCTGAATAGTAGAAGGGGTTGCCATTTCTGGATTGTCTTGTATAGAACTAAGGAACATCTCGGCCTCCAGTCCTACCTCAGCAATAGCTGATGTTCCAAAATAAACAAAGTGGTCAAAAAGAGTGTTAAGACCAAGGGATTCCCACCATATCCAGAAAGCAATCAACCTCCTGGCCAGTACTTATGGAACCCCCAAGTTTGTTAGACGACCAAAAACAAACCTGATGGTTTCAAACGAAGCAACCATTGTAGAAAGAAAGAATAGAAATGTTGAATTGAGGCTGAGAATATTGCAATTGAAAGTAGGGTAAAGGGTTTTCTTATATACAGCTGCTTTTGGTGGTTTAGGAAGGAAAATGGTTTTTATTCAATTTGTTTTTCTTTTAGTAATTTTTTCTTAATTTTCTCGCACTTGATACAATTGTAGTAAGACTTTTACTAGTCCTGGATACAGTTGTATCCAAACAAGTACCGTCTATTAAAAAGTATAATTTTAAATTTATTACTTAAAAAATGTTCAAATAATATAAAGATTAATATCCCAATAAAATTGACTTTTTATTACATCTATTACTATCTATTATTGTTTAATTTTGTTAGTATTTAGATTTTTGACTAAAATATGCAAGAAAAGTCATTGCATTTCTAATTGGAATTATTTACAATAAAAAAATTTCCTAAAATCTTTTTGTCAAATAGATCACAACAATACATGAGAGTTATATAATGTTTAAATTTGTCGGATACAATTCATCTAAAGGGAGAACAAAGATTTTGGCGGAATCTTTTGATTTTGATAGTGGCAAAGTGGTAACTTTGTATCGTGAGGTCAAAACTATGATCAAAGCACCGATAGTTTTGTTCGCATGGATTCAGGTTTTAGCAATTTCAAAAGATAATATCTACTTTTCAAAAATTAAGCAAAAACTAATTATTTTCTTTTAATTAAGATGATCTCACATTTGCTCCATATTTTAAGAATATTGTATATTGCTCGGTATTAAGAAACTGCTATTAGTATCAAAATTTAAGATTCTTAGAAACTCGGATGAATCAAGATAACCTGTTCGAATTAACTTTTAAAAGTGGTAGGTGATTATATATATATGTAATGTATAAAATCTATCATACCCTTTCTTTATTAGCAAGCAAATAATTTTATAAAGCTGAAGAAAAGAGGACAAGGGCCAAGAGACTTGATCAAACGTCACAGAGCAAAATAACCGGAAACTGCATTATATATATATATATATATATTCTATTATAATTATATTTTCAATGAACATGATTGAAAATAAGCATTATCTTTATATTATAATTAATATTTTTAAATATCGTACGATGCATATGTAAATAAGTAAAATGTGTATAAAAAAGTTAAAATTTACATGACTTGGGATTTGAGTGAAATAGAATGGTAAATGAATCGAATTTAACTGAATTTTGCAGAACTCAAATTGAACTTGAAACAAATTATTGAATTGGATCATGTCCAAATAAGAAAGCCAAATCACTTGCAAGTTTGACTCATTAGTGTTTGCGAACAATTCGTGAATGTTGTAGTTTACGAACAGTGATCGAACATGTCGAGCATCGTTATACTCAACAAACTTTATCATGTTCACGAAAACATGTCTTTGTTCACATTAAATTATTCGAAAGAATAAGTGATTTATGATTATAAAATCATTCACAAGCATAGATTCATTCACTTACATGTCATATAAATATATATAAAAAATAATTGAACTCAAATTATTCGCTACCTGATCTGAACCTTATCAAACCAAACTGAGCTTGAACAGTTCATGGATATTGTCGAGTCGAACTAGAGCATTAGTGAGTGTGTTCGATCGAACAACCGAACATCAAACCTTCATTGGGACCAAGTTCGCTAATAGTGCTAAATTGAACCGAACTTGAACCAAACCAAACATGTTCGTAAATCATTCGATTCATTTACATGCCTAATTCAAAGAATACCGATTTAATTACATGTAGAAGAAATTGCTTTATTAGTGGGATCAAATTGTCACAATTCAGTTACATTATTAAAGTTGACATGTCCCTGGCTATGTCTAGCAATGTTTAGCAGCGTATACGGTTGAATACAAGTACTAATATACATATATGCCTCCACCGCAGTCATATCCACTTAGTGCGTATGGCACATATTATTCTGATAGTACTGAATATATACAAATAAGAAAGTCGGATATCCGAAGTAATATAAAAGAAGACTTCATTTTAATGATTCAATAATTTATTGATATATACTAGATATACTTGTGTTCAACAAACTAAACAAGCTATTATATAAATTATAATCTTCATTTTGTTATGTGTAAATTAAATTAGACCATAAACCTTTGCATAATTATAAAAATAATTATATTTATAGGAGTATAAAAGTAAATGTTACATAGAGTTCAATATAATTAATTTTAATTGAAAATGAATATTGCGAATACAGATATATATAAGTCATTATTCATATCTTTTCTTTTCCACGTATATAGGCAAAAGAATACCATTCTATCAAAAAGCTCACCATGTCCAAAGTCCAAAAGGATTGGCCAAAAATGAGTCCATCATACCCCAACAAAGCAAAACCTTAAAACATTCTTTATCGATCCTTATTGCAGACTAGCCAAGATGACAACTCAACATTTCCTATAACAATTGCAGCGAGAACCCATTCCCTTTGCCAAGGATTGGCTCGCTATAATTTAAACAAAATGTGTTGGAACAAAAAATAGTTAAGAAATGAATTATTTGCACGGCAGAAGAAAATCAAACTCACAAATATATATATATAACTCTTACCAAGAGAAGAAACTTGTTTTCTTAATCTTTTACAAAATGTTTACAACTCAACTTGATTCTCACATACATTAATTGACTCAAATACATAACTATTTATAAGACACAAAAGATGTTTCTACTAGTACTAGAAAAATATCAACAAACACTCTAATACATATTACTTGACCACATACATGTACATGAATCTAACCATGCATGTTTCCTCGAGATACATTCATATACATGAATTCAACATGCACTTACATATCAACCATTCATGTATTAATTAATATAATTCAACTATTAATATTAAATCAAGTTTATATTTCCAACAAAATGGTCTTTACCTATTAAAAGTTTATAAACTCTAAAAGGCTTATTGGATCAAGTACAAGCACTCAAAAAAAAAAAAGGGAAGTCGAGAATAATAGTAGTCTTGACAGTAGTTCCGTCGAGCACTTTTGTTTAACTGACTGTCGTTGCTGTTAACACCGTCGAGATTTGTCGTTAGTCTCAGTTGACAATTTTGACAGCAAGCTGTTGAGAACTACAAACTTCCGTTGAGATTTATCTGAATTAAAAAAAAAATTAAATCTAATTTTCTAATATTGATGGCCCCTATCAAAAAAAACATTCCATCGTAATTGATATGTATTCTTAGGGGTGACAATTTTTGATAATATACGATAACCCGACACGACAGAGGAGGGTTTGAGTTGACTTATATCGGTTTGGGTCATAAATATGTTAACCTGTTTAAAACACGACTAAAATAACAGATTGACGGTTTAACCCGTCAAAACCCATTTATGACACATTTAACTCATTTAAAAAAAGATATAATTTTTGTAATCGGATCAAATGGGTCGCAATTGAGTTTGACCCATTTATCACCTATTTAACCCAATTATCAAAACTAAACATGTTATTCGTGTAATAATGTGTACACGTGTTATTCGGTTATCTGGGTTATTCAGGTTATCAGGTTGTGTTTGTAAAATTAAATTTGAATTAACGATGTTATTTGTGTCATGTCGTGTTATCCGTTTAAAAATCATGTCGTGTTCGTGTTTTAATTTTGACTTATTTATTAATTGTGTCGTGTTCGTGTTATACTTAATCGTGTCGTTACAGCAGGTCGACACGATACGAACACGTCCTACCAACCCATTTTGCCACCCCTAACGGTCTCCTGCAAGATATTTCCCGTCACAATACTGTTTTCACAGGTAAAAACAAAATAAAAATTCATTGTCAGTCTCAAAGGCTGCGGTCGAGACTTTTTTGTTAAGCTACATCTATTGTTTTCACAGGTTTCCCCTATTTTTTCAAACAAGTTAACAAAAGCAACCTGCTCGGAGACATCATTGAAGCTGCTCAACTATAATATCGAATAATAATAATGCCCTTCGCATTTTTTGTGCATATTGAAACACACAATATATATATAGATATCCAAATTCGTATTCACATGCATATTAAGATTGTGTTAGACCAATTAAACACATCAAATCCCAAATCATCATGTGCGAAGTACTAAAGTAACAACGTAACACCATTAAAAGATAAAACTATCCATAAGAACCAACATAGAGTACATAACAAAGAATAACATCTACGGCGAGTGATCATAATGATCATCCTCATCCTCTTCGTTGCCCTCGTCATGTCCATCCTCCTGTCCATGCTCGCTAGCATCAGATGTATAATCATCCCAAGCTCCGCTTGCTTTCTATTCCTCCTAAGAATCTGCAAATTTAAACGATCATGTGTACGAACATAACATATATAATACAATTGTATAGAGTGTAATTCACATATATACACGTAAATTATGATTATACATTTGCCGTTCATGGACCCAAGAACTGCTCGGTCAGAGATTCTCCAAACTTGATGAACTCATCGTACATCCGGCCTGCAAGTCCAATCCTACACTCCTCCAGCATACCCTCAAATGCCTCCTGCACTAAGTGATGAAGAAGAGCAACCGATTGAGCACTACCAGAGAGAAATGAAGCAAGAAATGGATCGACTGTTGCTCGCTCTCTTAGACCATCTACGAATGAAGTGAAATACTCGTC
Organism: Centella asiatica; assembly: GCA_014636745.2. NCBI lineage: Eukaryota > Viridiplantae > Streptophyta > Magnoliopsida > Apiales > Apiaceae > Centella > Centella asiatica. Next base: position 30,257,068 of record CM025786.1, read on the forward strand.
CTATATATGGAAGTCGGTGCCAGATGTAGACCCGCCCCCTGAACTGGATCTACTCGTACTCGTCCCCTTTTTGGATGGGACTATGTCACATTGGTCATCTCGTGGGAATCCAAGCACTCATCCCTTTTCGAAGGGAAGACATCGCACCATGCCTCTAAGCGTATGTCTGCCACCTGCAGAGTGACATCTATTCCTGTTTTTTTAGCTGCAGATCTGTGTGCAGCTATAGCATCCCATAGAGCAACCTGTTTATATTTCGCAATATAATATCAACTACAAAGAACTGTTCCTCAACCTCCAGAGAAATGTACTGAGAATCAGACCCGGAGTTGCACCCTTCTTGCGATGCACTGCTTCCCAGCATGTGATGCGATCTGGCTCGTGTCCATCTCTCTGTCATCCTTGCCCTCAGACACTTGTAGGACTGCAAGCCTGTAGTGTGCACAAGCCGCCGGAGCTTGACGAGCTGCCCTTCACTGAGCACTACGGACTACAAAAGCAAGGCCCTGTCATATGTAACACATCTTTTCCCACATTGCCTGCAAGATAAAATCAGGACGAATATCGCGTAAGGTCTGTCCCTCCATCATGTTCAAAAATGGTATCATAAAAAAATGAGGATAAAAAAATTATTTAAGAAAACAATTCACAATCTTTAGTTCGTACCTCTTATTTACTGTTTTCTTCCATCTGTGAACCGACTTGTACCAGTTAACCTCAATGTAGGCCCTGATAACACTCTCAAACTGTGCATCACTCGTGCCATCAGGCCCACGATAGTACCACTGTTAACAAAATTAATTAATACATCAAACCTCTATCAATAATATTGAATATTACAAATATAGCATTAATTTTACCTTGATCTCTCGCAAAAGCATATCCTGTGTAAGTACAGTCACATCCTTCCATTTCATTAATGCATCCTCAAAGCGACTACGATGCATTCGGAGAAACTTTTCATGTGGCGATCTCTCTGGGATACAAAAACATAAAGAAAAGAATATTATGCAGCAAAAAACTAGAAGTTTACATTGTACTAGAATATAACATACAAATTATCAATACCTGGTACATCCAATCAATATCGGGATTGGAGTCCCGGGTGTTTACCCAAGAATCCCAACTGCAAGTCCCCGTCGATCCATGTGTCGCTCCCCTACAAGAAAATGTATCAGTTTACTTGAAAATACAATAAAATAAATGATACACAATAGATGGACCTGTAGCCCCTCCCTTCTGTCCCGTTCTATCTCCTTGCCCTCCACCACGGCTCCATTCAGAACGACCTTAAATAGGTCTACTAGCCATAACTATGTATACCTGCAATCAGTTATGAAACAATCATGTACATTTACTTTTATATGAATAATCATAATACAACTAAATCAATCACAATAGCATTTACCCAACTTAAACAATAAATACCTGAAATATTTACAGTTCTATGCATCACTCTCTAATTCAGAACAAGTATTATCGGAGTTGTCAGTTTTCGTATCTTCGTCTTGAAATTCTTCTTCACTTTGATCATGTTCTTGTTCTTCTTCTCTACCTCTATCACCAACGATATTCATCTCATCGTCAATCAAATATGTTCTCCATGTCTACCAAGATAACCGAATTCATCCTCTACTCTATCATGAGAAACTTCCACATCTACTGTTCTAGTGTAAGAACCTAATTCACTCTCCTGCAAAGCACTTCCACTGGTGAGGCAGATGTTCCCGCGAAGCCACGTGAAGCAGTTGTAATAACTGAATATCATGGACTTCTCGGGTTCTTAACTGAAACAACTCAGTATACTTCAGTTGCTTGCTGGTTAGAACAAATGATTCATTAGTCGGTAACTCAGAATAATTGTTAACTGAAACTAATCCTGAGTATGTGTCCACTGTTAGCATCACAAGTTTCTTTCCACCCCAGAAAAGTAGGCCAACCACCTCAAGTAACACGCCATACCAATCAACCCATAAATTGTCATAAAAAGTACCTTTGACTAACACGCCAGAATGACTTGATGTGTATCCGTTTAGAATACAACTTGTGTATGTATTTATAGTTCTCGACGGACCGCCAGCCAAATCTCTTAAGCGTTCATCAACATTGTTTAATGCAGATATCAATTTTTTCAAGTTATAGGTAGACTATGTTAATAAGTTTAAAAAATAAACTTAAATTTATCTAAAAATTATAATGTTAACTTGTTATACTTACAGTTTTCTTAAATCAACTACAGAACTCTTTAGTTATCCTTGCATCTCATTACTAGATATAGCAGGATAAGCAACAAATATATTGTTCTCATACTGCCTGTATACAGCAAAAAATTATAATTTCATCTATAAATTGATGCAAATTTTACTCAAGGGTATAGGTTAGGTACTTTCTCAATGAAAGGCGCAACTTCATCTGTATTCAACAGCACATACAAAAATGCATCATTGTACTCATCATTGGACAAGCAACGCATCTTTCTTGCGCCAAAGGTTCGTACTAGATGCTTGAAAACACTCAGCCATCCATCATTGCTAATATATGCTGTCTCATTCTTAGGCAAACGATTATTGCCTAGTTTGTACATCAGCCTCAAAGTACAACTAACAAAAATTTGCAAACTCCTCCATCACATAACGTTCGACAATTGAACCTTCCACACGAGCCTTATTCTTCATCTTATCCTTTTAATCTATGCATATATCTTTCGAAGGCAAACATCCATCTATATTGCACGGGCACATGAAACTTGGTTTCGTATGGTAGGTGAAGGGGCATATGCTCCATTGAGTCAAAAAAGCTGGAGATTGTCCAAGGTAATGGGGTGGTCGACCGTCGAGAGGGGAATAGGAAACACCATCAAGCCTAGAAATTAGGGATTTCATGAAATGAAAAGAAAAGAATTATGAGTTAGGGATTATATAAATATAGTCTCGGTGGCACCTGTCACAACAGTATTTATGCAGCCGTCGAGATTTTAACTGGTCAATTTTTTACAATTTAAAATTAATAAATACGATATATTCAACATGATAATCTTGACGGACGCTGTCAATAAAGTAAAAAGCCGTCAAGATATGTTTTTATTTAGGTGCCAATAATTCCCGCGACCAATTTCAGGGAAAATTTATATAAGGAATAATTACTCTCGATGGGACAGAGCGACAACGTCCATCGAGGGTATCAAAATAAAAAATATATGATTTTTAATTACTATCGACAACAAAGTGGACAGCGTCCGTCAATAGTGTGATCTGCCGCCAAAATTTCTGAACCCGCAAATTGCCTCACAGTTTATCTCGACGGTTATTTGTATCGACGAAATTGTTGTCGAGAATTTTGAGTTTTTTTAGACAGCTACCTACCGTCGAGAGTTAGGCCATGGAACTTTTTTTTTTTGTAGTGAAGTTGTTCCGCTGATGTTTAGTACACTTCAAGGAGACTGCTTCAACAAACATAAATGGAATTTAGAACCGAGGACGTGTTCCATTGTAGCATGGTTTTCTACAATTAAAGTGAAACTTTCGGATTCTTTAGTCAGATTAATTGTTATGAAGCTCTTGATTTGTCAATCTGGTTTAGCTAGCTACTGGATGCTGCATGCAGACCGTTGATTCTTGTCAGATCCTATTAGATTACACTTGGTTTGTTGTAATGAAATGAATGGATAAGAAGAAAAATATAGGTGAAAAATAAGGATGACAAAATTATAAGGGAAGCATGAGAATAGAGAAATAGTGAATTATGTGTAAAATTTTGGTTGTGATGGAATAGACAAACTCCATTTAAGAAGGTGCATTTGAAAATACACATAATCTTTTAGGAAGCAATGAAGTAAGGAATGGATTTTACACATAAATAATTTAATATTAGTATCTTCTTGGCTAAGCGAATGTGTTCAGTCTTCTACTTTCTGTTTTAGTGTTCTTGCTCTAGCTAGTTGTTAGCTTCGTTCTTTTTTTTCTTCTGGTGGTCCAGATCTTTTGGACCCTCGTGATTGTATAGAGGTTAGTTTTTAGCAATAGGCTTTCTTTTTCACTGATTAAAAATATATATAAAAGGCTTACTACTTGTTTATATAATAGAATCCTTACCATGCAAGCGGCCTGAATCATTAAGCAAAACTTAGGGGAAACAAAAGTTTCAAAAATCCCAGCTGATAACAAGATATTGGTCTCATTTATTTTTTTATCGTCAAAAGCAATAAATATATTGACCTAATCAAAAGTCCAATAAAGTAGGACCATCATAAGTTCATAACAAAACCCCAGCTAGGATTAGGGTCGGAAATTGATTATTGATGTATCTAGGATCAGGCACCACTTTAAGGTGTTTCTTAATAGCTGGCAAGCGGTTCCAAATTTAATTCCTCCTTACCATCAAATCATTGTTGTCGTGCTTGGGGAAAATTTGAGAAGAGTTCTGAATTTAATTAAAATAATTAATCTGGATTTATGCGACGAATCAAAAGAGTTTATTTAATTTCAGAGTCGCCAGTTGATATTAATAAAAAGAAAAAGATGTACCAACTTGTGAGAAACCAAAATTTTGAAATGTAATCTTGAATTAAAATTATCGTCCAATGATATTAAGCGTAAGTTTATATTAACAATAATATCATTAGTAACACTAAGAGATCAGCTATGGAATGATTAACGAATAAAATAATGATACAACAAAAGAAGAAGAAACAAAAAGCTTTCAAGAAGCTTTAGAAATAAAATTTTAGCATTTTGAAAAATAAATTTTAATATATAAAGAATGAGATAATCAACCCTAACGGCCATCATCTCTCCAAACTCATCAGAAATCTAAAAATTTACTAAAATTAGATCTAGATTGAAGTCTTAAAAGATTGGAGTTGCAAGTTTGAAAATATCACTAGAGCATCTACGATCTTGAGATAGCCAAATTATTTTTTGTACTAAGTAATATTCAGTATTTTTGCAAAATGAAATTAGGCACATTTTAGGATAACAACACATTAAACCTTTCTTTCTTTCTTTCTTTTTTTTTTATACTTGTAATTGACTTATTATGATTTTTCCAAGTTAGTAAACATCTATAAAATATTTACTGCAATCTTTTTTATAGTACTGTTAACATATAAATACACACGTTTTGATCATTTTGAACCTAATTTTGACTTATGAAACCTTTCCTCGTTTTGAGACCAAAAATTTGAATGTGTTGTAACTGTAGGTATGGTATGTAGAAATGGGTGAGCCTGAAGGAGGGTATTAAGAGTATATGGAGTCTTATGGGTGTGTTTGCTAATAGTATGCATGTGCAGTTCGTGCGAGTTGTGTATATGTGTTGTGCGACTTGTTTTTGTGATATGTGTATTATTGTGTGATATGATGTTGTAAACGGACGATGACATGAGGGAAAATAGAGTATTCATTTATGACGAAGCCCATGACGACATCCTAACCTCCGTCAGAAGCGCGCGCGCGTGTGCATGGTGGTGTGACAACAGCGATTGGGCTCGGTAGCGGTGCACCAGGTCTTCAGCAGGGAAGAAGAAGACGTTGACGCCGAACTGTCTAACAAAGCCTTGGATAATTATTTTCTTTATCGGTGGATAATAACTTTCTTCATTGGTGGTTAATAATTTTCTTCATCGATGGATAATAATTTTCTTCATCAGTGGATATTTTTTTCATCGATGAATTTTTCTTTATCGGTGGATAATCATTTTCTTCATCGGTGGATAATCATTTTCAACATCAGTGGATAATAATTTTCTTCGTTAGTGGATATTTCCTTTATCGGTGGATAATTATGACCATATTCTTAATTAAAGAAGAATTAATTTTTTACATAAGAAAATTAAATAATGAAATTAATTAATTAAGGAAATTAATTATGATTAAGGGATAATTTTTTAATCAATAATAAATGATTTATCATTTAATCTAAGATTAATTAAAGAATAATTAATCTAAGACCCCAAATAAAACAACTTAATTATATGAAGTCTCCAAATGATGTAAGATCAGCCCAAAAAATTTCTCGGACTCCGATTCGGTCCAAACTGAATCCTAATTTAACAAATGATGACTCAATTACTTTGTTCCGAGTTAAGAAAAATATACAAGTATCTCACATGTGCATTCTCATGTCATAATTAAGTTCTGATTACTTATTTTATGTGAATGTACATATCTTATAAGATTGTAATCGCACAAAGACAAGTTAAGTTAAGTTTTGCTAAGGACCACAAGAAAGTATATATTCACTCCTCTTTTATTTCAGTAATACACATGATCCTTGCTTCAGAGGCGTAAGTTATCATGATTTACTTCCTTTAATTGTTTTCATATATCTGTATGCTATTGTTTAGTTTGTGCTAGCATAATTATGATTGTACATGTACAAATATAAACTTTGAATTATTAGTTGTTTCTTGTATATTATATTTATACAACTATTGACAATGACCTATCCCTATCTAGGCCGTGACAGAGAGTTGGCTAGAGAAAGGGATGGTATTGATTTGTTTAGTCACATGAACCATATATATAAATTCAGACCAGTCTGTAGTGACTATGTACATTCAAAAGTTGGAGACCATGCTATTGTAGCTCAGTCGATTGCAATAGCATGGTAGAAGATCCAAAGTGTGCCCCATGCGGATAAGTTTAGCTAGAGATTTACAGGCTTAGTCCTGACTTTACTTAAGGAGGGTTAAGGGTTGAATATCATCAAGGACCCTTAAAGTTATTCTTCAATCTTCTTGAGGTTATGATATTGATTTCGTCGGACCTCACAAATAGTTATGAATCATTTTTAGTGTTCAAGCCTATCCCATATGTTTATATATTTACTGAGTGTAAATCATTCATTCTTGTTGAATTATTGTTTATAGGATATGGTATGAAAGTTGAGCCATCAGATAAAGGTAAGACGAAGATGTATGAGCATTGAATCTTTGGTAGCCATTTTGTGGGTAGACTATTAAAGGAGAAAGAGGGGCAGTGAGTCCAAGAGCTTAGTCTAGTATGTAGCGTGCCTACGTGGACAATATTTTCCACTGTGAGATTTAAACTCTAATTTTGTAACAATTAAGACAAGTATGCTGGTGATTTACATTTTTAATGTATATATGACTACTTTTGTTATCAGTTCTCTTTGTTTGATGGACTCACGCCCAATACGGGAATGTGGGGTCATCACATAACTCATCCAATTTAATTTTAAAAATTGATTAAGAACTCTTTTGATTTTGATGGATTCATTATTTACGAAATAGAGAAATCTAGGTTCGGTAACTTGATCATGCAGGTAGCTTGATTATGTAAGGGGAAGGTGATAGACAGCCCTCACATCTTGTTGGGTTTCGACAAATAAAATGCAGCGGAATAATAAATAAATAAATAAATTTAAAATAGAATGAAACTTTAACCCGAGGATCCATGCGAAACAATTTAATACAGATGATTTAAGATTTTACCGATTAAGCTTGCTGGATCCGAAGCTTTGATGAGAGTGTTGAACGTCTCCGAATCTTTAATGCAATCCAAACTGGACAGCGCCTCTTCGGTATCCACACGAACACCCTACGATTCGTCTCAGGATCCGAAGCAAGGAGAATTGCAGTACTAGCTGCTGAATCTGTTTCTCTTTCTCTCTCTCTCTTAACTCTAGTCTCTCTCTGATGAGCGGCTAGGGTTTTAGAAAACTTATATCTTTTTTTTTTATTGAGAACAATTGATATATCCTATATATAGCTGTGTATAGAGTAATTCTAAAGTCTAATCTAATTAGGAGAATAAAATACGAATTTTATATTTATTATATATTTTAATCAAGTCTTACTTAATTAATATATATGTCAAATAAATATATATTCGTATTTTCTTCCAAGGGACTCTAATATATTTATACAGATTACATACATATAATTTAAAGTCATGATTTAAATAAAATAAATCTTATTAATATATTAAAATCGCTGACATTTAAATTAAATCTCTTTAATGAATGTTCTTAGTGTGCGACCCTGTAGGTTATTATTACGTTGGCAATAATTTTAAATCATATTATAAAATTATAAACAGTGAGTGACATCTAGTAATACATTACTGTTATCCAAGTAATAATAAAGTCGTTGATTCAACACAACTTTTTCGTGATAAATGTTTCAATGTAATTTAATCTTTTTAACCTTGATGTCTAAGATTAAATTCAAGGCATGGATGTGTCATCCTCTTCACAATTTAATCTCAGTTTTCTTGATCAATGAGTAAACTATATGAAACAAAGCTCTATTTGAGCACGACCATACATTTCATAATCTCACTAAATCAAGAGGCCTATAGATATCACTCCTAATTTATAGGAGGGTTAAATTTCATCTACATCATTCTCATTTCTCACATAACTCATGATGTATCCAACAATCACCTTTATCGTCCACCCGGTTAAAGGTGACTTTTGGCAATATCAAAACACATAACTCCTTATGTAGAAATGTCATGACTTCAGGTCGAAGGACCATTACATCATTGTTACTATGAGAATTACTTATGATACGTAGCATAATGCTCCATGTAGAATTCTCATGGTGAGTCTGTCCAGTAAACTGTTCTCTAACATGGTACCTATGCATCAACTTAATATATCTTGTATATATTTATGACTAATAAGATGCGGCCATCAGTCAATCCACATACTAGTCTCAATGTATTATTGTTGTCCCACTAACAATAATATTCAACTAGAGACATTTAAGAATAATGATATGTATATATAACATACTTATACGATCTCATATTCAAGACACATACTTGAATCCATATAATTAATATCATTTTTCTAAAGACATTTATTATGTTAACATTTATATTACGCAGTAAATAAAACATAATAAAAGAAATTATCATTTAACCAAAACATAACATAAATATAGTGTCACAATCATTACATAATTGGCCACTAGGACTTACACTTCAACACATCCATGGGATCCTAATTGCTGATTCTCTCTCCCTTCTTTAATATTTAATACAATTATTTATAATTAATTAAAAGAAACTAAAATTATTAATTAAATATTTAACGAAATTGAATTAAGTAACTAAAGATCTAGAGCCTTAATTAAAGATTTAACTTGGTGACAAAGCAAATATGAAAAGGAAATTAGAATATTGCATTGAAGAAAGAATATTTACATTTAATGAGTAACATGAAATTAATGAGGAAATATATTACTAGTTAAGAAACTTATCTATTTACTTTAATAATTAATACATATTGCAAATTTAATATTCTACAGAGTCTAATTCATTAATGACAAAAATATGGATTGAGATTTATTTAGGAAATAAAATTATATAAAGAAAATCAATTTTAGGAATTTTTATTTAGGAAACTCATTAATTAGGACTAGTAACATGCAACTAATTATGAAAATATGTGAACAGTAAGTAAAAATTATATTTATATTTTTTTAAAAAGTCCTAAAAATGGTAAATATTAAAGAATTTTTTAGAAATCATTTGATATTTTTTTTATTAGAAAAGTAACTCTAATAATACAAAACGGAACAACAAATGCACTCAGAAAATTATGCAAATTTAATATTTGAAATCTAAAGATTTTTTCATGGAGTCTCAAAGGTTTTGATGAATTAAAGACAAGATATGGACTGCTTTAAACAATTTAAAATAAAACACTTAACGGTTTGACAAGAAACAAACAAATAATTTTAATTACGAGTGAAAGTCAGTAAAAGATTTTTCTCAGAATATGAATACATGAATAAAGAAGAAGAAAAAATTGGATTGTTTGGATTTTTCATATAATTATTACGCAATAAATACTACTGTACACAACATGATCTTCATTATTTTAGATTTGAAATCTATGAATTTTTCTAGTGGAAACCTGAGTGTTGAGAAAATTTGGTGAAGAAGAAGAAAACAAACAGTAATTATCAAAATAATTCATATTTACCGATTAATTAATAACGGAAAGAATATAATTTCAAAAATTATGAAACATTTACTGGGATGTCTACATGATAAAATGATAACATGAGTCTAACAAAATAAACGGAATAATTTTTGGACGTCAAATAAATTTATTATGACTATAGAGAGAAACAAGCATATAACAATAATATAAATGCAAGAATGTTAAATAAATTGATTTGACTCAAATATACTTGAATGCAAAGTAAATTACAGCAAATAGGAGTTCTCCTTTACAATCTTTGGGGATTTGAAGTGAACCGAGGGTTGCCTCTTCACTTGAAAGTAAGAAACTAGTACTAAACTAATAAACTAAATATTCTTGGAGTAAAAGAAATAGAGAAAGGGAGTATCTACTCAAATAGAGAGGAGTAGAATACTTAGGTGTGTGTAAGAGTGGTGGAGTTGGTGGGTTTATATAGGAGAGCATCCTAGGGTTTTACAATTAAAAACATAAAAATTAAAAATAAAATCTTAATATTTAATGCATATCATTTGCTTAGCCGCCAAGAATAGGAGATTCTATAACTTGGGTTGGATTACACCGGGTCGGGCTACACCTTTGTTGGACTTCCATCATATACTTCATCACTGGACTAAGTTTGCAAAAACAATAATTAATATTAGTACTACAAAAATGTAATCTTTTTATGCAATTTAAAATTATAAAAAGACTTAAAAAAATTAAGAAAATTGCTATAATACTTAGAAATTCAATTTTTTTTTCCGTTTTTCATGCAAAATCCTATTAGAAAAATTACCTAAATACCACACCCTAGGTTAGTGGCCCTTGAAACATTAAATAACATTAATTAATAATAAATTGGGCAAAACTAGGGTACATAATTGATTTCTATTCATGGGATTTTAAAATTTTCAGGTGTATACAGTTTCATAGCAATTAACCGTTACAATATTCACAAGTGTCAAACTGTTAGTGTTATGAACTTTTGCAATGCACAAGTAGCAACGAAATGGTGTGGCTGTTTAGAAAATATGTGACCGTATTTTTGTGACAGACATTAAACCTTGAATGGTTAAATGATAGCGATGGATATGACGGTTACAACTATTAAGGAACGTCCCATACATTTTCACAAATTAACCTTTCAATATTTGCGAACTGATGAGGCCGTCGCAATGCTATCCTCCTTATCTCTATTAACAGGATAAATTATCTACAAGTAATAGATAATTCTGATACACTGAAATTTTCACATGACAACCAAACAAAGCTGAACCAAAAAACTATAATACAAGCCCATTCATATTATGATACATAAGTAGTACATGAGGAAATTAAAAACAAAAATTTTCGAATCTAGAGCAATAAGCTGGAATCTTGAAGCTTGGAAAGTGCCTTCTCAAACTGAGCTCACTTCTGTTCCAACGTCCCGTGGTAGCCAATGGACATCCTTACCAACCCCAGTGAAATGCATACCGGCTCCTTCTCCCCATCATTCATTTCACTGCAAATGCTGCTTCCAGAGCAAGACATGAGAGTTTCGTAATAACCCAAACTCACAGCGATGAATCCAAATTGTGTGGAGTTCTGCAAAAGATTCATCAACTTGTTAGCCTTTTCCTCAGTCTCCATGTCCACTGAAAGAATGCCACCATACCCACTCTTTGTTTATCATGGACTTTACGAGTTCATGATCCGGGTGATCTTCCAAGGCCCGGATAGATGATTTTCAGCCTAAGCTTCTTCATCCTTGTTGCGAAAACGAATGCCCTATGACAATGCTCCTTCATGCTTATGCCCTAGTGAGGAATTCTTTGGGGTAGTTTGAACGCCACTTTTGCATTCATTGTTGGACCCAATAGCATTAGAGGACCTTGGTGAAGGTCCATCATGGACTTCATAAGGCCTGCAGGCCCACACACAGCACCTGCAGATTTATATATCTCATTAATTCATAACTCATGACTATTGTGATGCAAGTGGCTAGTGGCATGAAAAATCATTCGGGGTGATGAATTCCAATTGAGCTCAAACTTGGCTGGTCACACCGAAACAGTCTATAGATCAATACCCATTGCATTTTGCTATGGCCTAAGTCATTTTTTGGCCGTCCCAGATTGTTTACTATTTTATTTCAATATTTTAAATAAATATAGTGGCATTTTCGTAATTATTATTTTTAAATTTTGCATTATTTGTTCGAACCCTTGGTGTTATATAAACTTTATGATGATGTACGGCCGTTTTTCAATCTATTATGGATATTATTGACATTAAAATTGAGAACTGAGAGTTTCTCTTATGAACCGAATTCCTTGTTTGCAATTATGTGTTGTGCATTTGTTATTATATTATCTCGTTTATTTTTCCTTAAATTATAAATTTTATAGTACCTAACAGTATAATTTATATTACAAAAATTTATAACCCCTAAAATTTAAGTTGAAACAAACTAGACCTACATTTGTTTAAAATAAAAGATACATTGGTAACTATTAATGTTAGATGGTAGTATTGTATATTTTGTTCCATGTCAATGTTTTGATTGGGCAGCTAATGATGTCGTTGAGGAGCAACCTTTGTAAGCTGCTGGTGAGGTGTGTGGACTAGTTTTAGACAGACTTTCAGTGCCTTTTAGTAGGTGATGCAACTGTTTTCACACTCTATACAAATCCTAGTCTAAAACGGCTGTAATTGAACTTTAAAAATCTCTTAAAATTCTGACCGAATTAACACAAACAACTCGACCCATTTCTTCCCTGTTCAACCTAACGGCTTTTCAATATAATTTTTGAAGTTAATTGATGTCATTTTTGCTCAATTGACTACTGATATTGATCTTGCATCATGTAGCCACGTTTTGGAACAAGAACAATGTAATAATGATTAGTAATATGAAAGTAATTAGGGATCAAAGACGACATGTTCAAACAGTCAACAGAAGAATCCTAGATAATCTTAAATAAATTTGTGTTATACGCTTAATGGAATCAAAAAATTTGTTAGGGCTTTGAATAATCCCTGCATTTCAGTTCAGAACTGAAAAGCTTCTATCAGCTTGTTCAGAACAGTAAGTAGATTGAGCAATCTGAAAGACAGTCGTTATCTTATGACGGATTTGGCCTCCTGAACTTCCTAAACCTCGTCTATTGTTATACCAGTTGTTCATGTACATGTACAGACGTAAGATTAGTATAAACTAGATGGGCTGCTCTATTTTGTATTTCTTCATTTTATTTTCTCTGAATTTGACAAATATTTCAAATAAATGCATGTATATTTAGCCACGTACTGTCCGATATCTAAGTTTTCAATCCAGCTACTTGTCAACGTAGGAGCGAATATATAATAGGGTGGAATACGATTTTTGTTCTTTTGCAAATCAAACAAAAAATAGGCAAATAAATAAAACAACTTAACCAACTTGTAGTATGTAGCATGTATGTATGTACCAGCAAGTATGTCGCCATCCCCACTAATAAACTTGGAGATACTATGAACTACCACGTCAGCGCCGAGCCTTGCGCAAGATAGGCACAAGGGAGCGAAGGTGTTGTCAACCACCACCAGAACCCCCTTGTCGTGCGCTACCCTGCACAACTATGATATGTTGGGCACCGTCAGCGTGGGGTTGGACACTGACCCAAAATACAGAACCTTAGTCTGACCTTCTACGATGGCCGCCTCCACCTTCTCCAAGTCCCTCATGTCCACAAATGTTGTGGTTATGTTGGAGGATCTCGGAAGGAAATGGGTCCGCAGTGCGTGGGTCCCACCTTACACGGTTGGCGAGGCAATGATGTTCTCGCTTGTCTTGACGAGATGCATGAGGACGGAGGAGATGGTGGACATGCCGCTGGCAGTGCAGTATGCAGCCTCAGTCCCCTCTAGCGCAGCAATCTGACAGCTAAGGTTTGAGGACCGTGGGATTAACGTGACGGCTATAAATAAAGAAATCACGGTGCGGGCCCAACTCTCCAGAGAACATCCGACCCATGGTCTTAGCCTCCATCACTGTGAAGGTGGCCGAGACCTCAACAGACATGTTGACACCGCCGTGCTCTCTGAAGTTGTGGTGCACATTGGCTAAAGAAACCGCCAGGTTCACCCTAACCGGAGGCCGCGGTGTAGAGGATTTGGTAGGTTTCTTGGGGAGGAAGTTATCATCCAGATGGGAATTAGCCATGTATAACTTAGTCAAGGTACTGTTGTTATAAAATGAACTGGTTTTTTGTAACAAATGATCGGAGGTTAATGACCATGCAGACAATAAGAAATTATTAAGATAGAGATTTAGATGGATATGGAGAAGGCTAATACGGTTTAAAGAAACGGAATTGGGAGAGATGAATTTAACTCATTTATATTTATTAAAGGAGATTATAAAATTTTATGATTTTTATGAGAGATAGTAATAAAATAAATCATTGTCATTCTCTTCTCATTTCTTTCCATCACTCTTTTTACTACTATTTTTTAATAAATTTTGATATATTTCCCAACTAATTGACTTTCCTCGACTAAAGAGCATAAGGGGCTCGTGTGTTTATACAGACAGAATGATACTCCCTATTACTACTACTTGATTCGTGTGTACTACTAGATGCTGTGGCAAAATCATGCGTTTCTAGAACCAAATAAAATAAATCGGCTCCCATTGACTTTAAATGTTTAAATGCCACCTTATGTCTTCCCATTTCAGAAATGTTTGCAATATTTTATTCTCTACGTTCATCAATTTATACATACAGTTATACATTTCATTTACACTAGTATTATTATATTAAGCTTTTCATTTCATATTTTAGACACATGGTTATTGATGTATTTTTAATAATAAAGTAGCGGCTTGCTACTTTTACTCTAATACCCTTAAAATGACAAAATTAAAAATAAATAAATAATATGCATTTGTCTTTTATGTTAGAATATTTTATTTTTAAAAAATATGTAAGTATTAGTATTTGAATTTGAGAGTAATCATAAATCATGAAATTTTCATTTCAAAAGTAATCACAAGTAAAAAAATTTCACAAACTTGAATTGTGGAATATCATAATCCAATTTACTGAAATTAAATGTTTAGCTAATTTTTCTTAACGGGAAAAGAAGAAGACTTATATCACAAACTCACTAGAAATAAACCATAACACATAAAGCTCAAATTAAGGAGTAACAATAACAACAACTACAACAACCACAACCACAACAACAAACGGAACTTCATATTGCATGCAGATATACTATTTTTTTTTCGTCGACGAAAATAGAAATCAATTGTTAACTTAACTAAGATGAACGACTAATGAGTTTTACTTAACTTCATCCAATTATGGACTTCTTGGAACACGAGAAACGATGAGAAGATGAAAACAATAGCAACAACTGAATCTGTAGGAACCCTATAAATAATTGTCATATTCACGTTATATAAGAGCTTAACAAAAGTTGATAATGATTTGACGACTGTCAAAACATAACCATAAAAGACTATGACTGTGTGTATATATATGTTTTTTCTTTTTTTTTAATAGGCAAAAAAGAAATTATCATTTAAGGAACTAACTAGTTCACCAGTACATGAGAGTTGTATTGGACAACGAACAAGTTTATATTATATATGTATATACTACTAAAATACTAACTAAACCTAGAAAGTATTGTATTTATCATATTGTAGTACTATTTTGAAATATTGTATTTTCTTTTCTGAAATGAACTTTCTAAAATATACAAGTATAAAAGTTTATATTTGTATATAATTTGTATTTATTTCATAATATATCACTTCAAAATCAACTAGATGAATTTCTGATTTGAACTGCTTCAGATTTCTTAATATGTTCTATTTCCAAGTAAATGAAGCCTTGGTGGCTATTTAGGGGTCGGAAAGGTTAAAGGCAAGGTAATCCACTCTCTCGTATCTCTTTGTTCCGGTAATGGAAGATCTTTCAATGATCATTAAAAAACAAATGTTTATAACTCCCACTCAGTTAGTTTCGTTGGCGGGCAAAAGAAATGAAGCTTACTCACATATTTTTTGCGGATGATATCATTTTGTTTTTGCCAAAGGATCTACTTCAGATATTTATGGATTGCTTAAAATCTTTTTCATCTGTTTGTGGTCATTTATTGAGCAGCAAAGAAATAAACTTTTTCAAATGCTCACGCAAGAATGCAAAATCCTATCCAGAATAACGTACAGTGGATGGAAACCTGCAGATTAGAGGTAGAAGTTGCTGAATAGGTAGGATCAGATTTGAAATCTCTTTCTATTTTGATAATAAGTCCAAATCTGCTTCTTGATCTTCATTAAAAGCAACTCCTAATATAATCTTGTTGAAAATATAATATATAATTTTGACTATTATTATAATTATTATTAGTTCATGTACGAGTGTTTCTAGAATGTATTATTTGATACATATATGAGAGTTATGGTGATATATGTACTTGAAAGGTTCAATGTATACTCTAGATACACTCATATCTAGAATATTCATATTTAATTCTAGATAGACTTTTAGATGCTTGGTGAGTCCTATATAAAGTCTTGTACCAAATCATTTTACAATTAAGTTGAAATACAAGTTCTCTTTTCTCTTCAAAATATAGTCTTAGTGATAGTTTTATTTTTCAACAAAGTGGTATCAGAGCCAAAGGTTCTAGTTTCCCTCTTAAAAAAAGACTTGTGTAGTCTTGTTTTCAAATAGACTTGTGTAGTCTAAGTTGTTGCTTCAAGGAGAAGAAATGACCAATGGAATGTCTCAATTTCAAATGTCAAAGTTCACCAAAGATAACTATGAAAATTGGTGCATTCGAATGAAGGCAATACTTGATACTAATGATGTGTGGGAAGTTGTGGAGAAAGGATTTGTGGTGCCGAAAAATGGGGCAACCATGAATCAAACCCAAAGGGACAATCTTCAAAGTCAAAGAAAGAAAGATCAAAAGACTGTTATGATCATCCACCAATGTTTGGATGATGTTATGTTACAAAAGGTTGTTAGTGCAAGTACTTCCAAACAAGTTTGGGACATTCTCAAAACTTCTTTTAGTGGTGTTGAAAAAGTAAAAAAAGTTCGTCTTCAAACACTTTGTGGCGAGTTTGAAGCTTTGCAGATGAAGGAATTCGAATCAATTTCAGATTATTTTTCAAGAGTGTTGGCTATTGTCAATCAACTAAAGAGCAATGGAGAAGAAGTAAATGATATTCGAGTTATTGAAAAAATCCTTTATTCACTTGACTCCAAGTTTGATTATATAGTTGTAGCTATTGAAGAGTCCAAGTATTTGGACACTATGACTATTGATCAACTTATGGGGTCACTACAAGCCCATGAAGAAAGAATGTCAAAAAGAAAAGAGCCCGGTTGAACAAGTCTCACAAGCAAAATTGTCTTTCAAAGATAATGATGGGAGAGATGTGAGAAACCAAAGGAGCCATGGACGAGGACGCAGACGAAGCTATGGACGTGTTTGAGGATGTGGCCAAGACAGAGAAGATAATCAAAAGGTAGAAAGAAGCTATGATGCTAGCAATCCAAGAGGCTGTGGAAGAGGAAGACAAGGATCAAAGTATCACAAATCAAATATAAAATGCTACAATTGTCGCAAGTATGGTCACTATGCTTTTGAATGTCATTCTTCACTAAATATTGTAAATGAGAAAGCTAATCTTGTTAAAGAGAAGAGTAATGTTGATGAGCCTACTTTGCTTCTAGCATATAAAGGTGAAGAAAATCATAGAGACAATATGTGGTATCTTGATAGTGGTGCAAGCTATCATATGTGTGGAAATAAAAATTTGTTCTCAAATCTTGATGAAAAGGTTTGTGGTAAAGTCACTTTCAGAGACTCTTCTGAAGTGTCGGTGCAAGGTAAAGGTGATATTTTGATTTGCTTGAAAAATGGAGAACATAATTTTATTTTAAGTGTTTATTATGTTCCAAGTATGAAGAATAATTTTTTGAGTTTGGGCTAACTTATGGAGAAAGGCTACACCATTGTCATGAAGGATGAATTTCTTAATTTAAGGGATTCTTTTGATACTCATGTTGCCAAGGTGCCAATGACTACGAATTGCATGTTCTTGGCTTTGGCCTCTTAGATTTGGCCACTTGTATTTTGGAGGGCAAAATTTGTTATCAAAGAAGAAAATGGTGAAGGGGTTACCATTTATTAACCATCTAATTCAATTTTGTGAAGGATGTCTTTTTGGCAAGCACTCTAGAAAGAACTTTCCAAAGGAGTGAATTTCAAGAGCAAAGGAGCCTTTACAACTCATTCACTCAGATGTATGCAGGCCAATAACACCACCATCTTTTAGTAAGAATTGGTACTTCTTATTATTTATTGATGATTATAGTCGAAAAGCATGGGTGTATTTTCTTAAAAAAAATCTCAAGTCTTTGGATGCTTCAAGAAGTTTAAAGCTCAAGTTGAAAAAGAGAGCGTCTATGAAATTAAAGTCATACATTCTGATAGAGGAGGAGAATTCAATTCCAATGAATTCAAGGATTTTTGTGAAGATAATGGAATTCAACATTCTGCAACCGTGCCAAGGACACCCTAACAAAATGGTGTCACGGAATGAAAGAATAGAAGTGTTCTTAACATGGCTCGGAGTATGTTAGAAAGTAAAAAGATGCCTAAAGAATTTTGGGCCGAAGCGGTGGATTGTGCTATGTACTTGTCTAATCGATGTCCAACAAAAAGTGTCAAAGATATGACACCATAAGAAGCATGGAATGGAACAAAACCAACTATCTCTCATTTTCGTGTTTTTGGGAGTATTGCTTATGCTTATGTTGCCGATAAATTGAGAACCAATCTTGATGACAAGAGTGAGAAATATGTGTTCATAGGCTATAATGCAAGATCAAAGGGGTACAAGCTCTACAACCCCATTAATGGAAAAATAATCATTAGTCATGATGTTGAATTTGATGAGGAGAGCTCATGGGATTGGAACAACTCACAAGAAGATTACAATTTCTTTCCATTTGTTGATGTAGAAGATGAAGATGACTTGGCGAATGAACAACCTATGACTCCACCCTCATCTCCATAAGCAACACATAGTAGACAAGTCACTCCTTAATCTTCATCAAGTGAAAGTCTACCAAGAAAAACAAAAACAATTCAAGAATTGTATGACGAAACAGAAGAGACGTCGGCCATATCTCACTTGACACTTCTTTGTCTTCTAGCTGAAACAGAGCCAACAAATTTTAAAGAAGCCATTTAAGGAAAAAATGGAGAAAAGTCATGGATGAAGAGATTGAGTCTATCAAGAAGAATGATACTTGGGAATTAACAACCCTTCCAAAAGGGAAAAAAGCTATTGTTGTCAAATGGGTATACAAAGTGAAGAAAAATGCTAAAGGCATTGTTGAAAAATATAAAGCAAGGTTAGTGGCTAAAGGCTACAATCAGATACATGTAGTTGATTATGATGAGGTGTTTGCATTCGTGGCAAGGCTAGAAACCATTAGACTCATTATCTCTTTGGTGACTCAAAATGGTTGGAAGATTCATCAAATGGATGTTAAATCCACTTTCTTGAATGGAGTCCTTGAAGAAGATGTATATGTAGAGCAACCATTGGGCTATGTGATCAAAGAAGAAGAGCATAAGGTGTTAAAATTGAAGAAAGGCTTGTAGGGCTTAAAACAAGTACCTAGAGCTTGGAATTCTAGACTAGACAAGTATTTTCAAGCTAAAAGTTTCTACAAGTGTCCACATGAACATGCTCTTTATGCTAAGGTGAGCAAAAATGGAGAATTTCTTCTTGCATGTTTATATGTAGATGATATAATCTTTACAGGAAATAGCCCAAGTATGTTTGAAGACTTCAAGAAAGACATGGCTAAAGAATTTGAGATGACCGATATTGGGTGTATGTCATACTATCTTAGCATTGAAGTGAAACAAATGAATGAAGGCATAATGATATCACAAACAGGCTATACTAAAGAAATATTGAAAAAGTTCAAGATGGAAGGTTGTCAACCCGTTAGCACCCCTATTGAAAGTGGAGCAAAGTTGTCAAAATTGGATGAAGGAGAAAAGGTGGATCCTTCACATTTCAAAAGTCTAGTTGGAAGCCTAAGGTACTTGACATGTTCAAGGCCCGATATTTTTTATGGTGTTGGACTTATTAGTCGTTACATGGAGGCTCCAACTACATGCCACAAAAGGAGTCTACTGAGATTTTTATTGACAACAAATCCGCAATGACATTGGCAAAGAATCTGGTGTTCCATGAGAGGAGTAAACACATTGATACAAGATATCATCATATTCGAGAATGTATTGAAAGAAATGAAGTGGAGCTCAAGTATGTGAAGTCTCAAGATCAAATTAGTGACATCTTTATAAAGTCGCTCAAGTTTGATGTGTTCGACAAATTCCGTACTCTACTTGGAGTAGTCAAATTACAGGGGAGTGTTGAAAATATAATATATAATTTTGACTATTATTATAATTATTATTGGTTCATGTATGGGTGTTTCTAGAATGTATTATTTGATACATGTATGAGAGTTATGGTGATATATGTACTTTGGAAAGTTCAATGTATACTCTAGATACACTCATCTCTAAAATATTCCTATTTAATTCTAGATAGACTTTTAGGTACTTGATGAGTCCTATATAAAGTCTTGTACCAAATCATTTTACAATCAAGTTGAAATACAAGTTCTCTCTTCTCTTCAAAATATAGTTTTAGATAGTTTTATTTTCCAACAAATCTAATAAATAAAGTAAATTGAAGCAATACAAGAGTGTAAATAACATTGTATTATGGATACCAAAAATTCTTATTTTTCCCAAAATAAAAATTGGTTTCATTATAATTCAAAAATTGTGAATTCACTCTTCAATGTGTGAACGATTCTTGTAAATTAATACAATGGTGCACGAAGATATGGTGCTGATATGTGTTTTCATAAGGAGATGTGTAATCTTTGTTTATTTAGTAGTTAGGATATTTTTAGCTTTAATTTAATATATTACTTCGCCTTAAAATAAGGGATTTCAAAATCCTTAATTATCAATTATGAATGTTCTAGAATCAATTAATTGATATTAATTGTGATTTCCTTTCCATTTATGATTGTAAGTCTTTATATAATTATATAAAGAGCAAATCATTACAGTGTAATGGAGTCTATCTTTGAAATAATGAAAATTGTTATTGAATATTTACTCAAAATTGATTAGAGTTTAAGTATTGAATTTTTACTCTAAATTGGTTAGAGTTTAAGTTTTTTAATTATAAGTTCACGTTGGAACGTTTAATCCAACCCTCACCGGTCTTGCATCATATAACAATATCTTTGTTGAAGTATCGCTAGCTATCTAGTTACATAAATTGATTGATCAATAATAACAGCATATATCATATTAAGGATGGAAAAAAAAAACACAGGGACGGAAAAGAGAGTTACAGAATAATGACATACATACCTTTTTTTTTTCATCAACGAAAAAAATGAGATTTTATAAACTAACCAAGAAGTACAAGAACAAGTCCAGAAGCTTTGGACCAAAATGCTACAAAACAGCTCTGAAAAAAGAAAACAAAAAGGACTTGCACCCTGCCACAACTACACCAGACTACTGTATACAAATTGGACCGAGACAAAACAAAACCATAACATTAATATTATCAACAGCCAAACAGTAAACAGAGTTGACACCCAGCTCCCATATCCTCCTTCTCCTTCCTCGTGGTAAGTATCATCCCCCCAAGCCAAGGCTTCATTATAGTAGTGCTTCTTTTCCTTGCCATTTGCAGGTGATGAACTTTTTTCTTTTTGAGCCAATCCAATATGAGATAAAATGTGAGGAAAAACCATCTTATAAGAATCCTCTCCTATTAATAAATCTGAGTGTCCAAAACCCTCCACTACTACTCTCTCATGTCTATAACTAGGCTGGTGCAACTTCATGTATTTGTTAGCAAGAAAAGAAGTTTCCAGAGTCACTAGAAGAGTTTCTCCACCAGATATATATAGAGTTGACAAGGCCATCCTTTCGGGATGGATTAAATATGTGTTTTTTCCATTGCTGTCAACTATAAATCCTGTTGTGCAGATTTTCCTGAGGTGAGGAAATGCTGCCATTGGAAGTGCTGGTAAGCTTATCTTGTTTAGCCAATGGTGTAAACTAGAGGATATGTTTTTATGCCAAAATGTGTTGCCAAATATGCCGGAAAAGACTTCACATTCATCACAAGTACATCTCTCGTATCGTGGCATAAAACGGGCTATGTTTCTAAGGAGTTTTTGGGAAAACGTGGTCTTCAATGTGCCGAATAGAGGTACTGTTTTGTTTTTGCCAAGTATTAGCATTGATATCTGCATTGATCAAACAAAAAACTATTAAGCAGACTGCCGAAAAAGAATTAAGAAGCCCTTGAAGTAGGCTTTTCCCAGGGAAAAAAGGGACACGTGACCTATGTATTAGGCTCCCTTTGATGCAAAGAAAACCTTTTTAGAAAAATGTTTTCTTCCATTTTATGTTGTTTGAAAATGGAAAACGTTTTAAATGTTTGTTGTATAATGAAAATTTTAAAGTTAGAAAAATATTTTCTACACCATTTATGTTTTCTCAAGTATTTTCAGAAAATGACTTATTGAATACAAAATTAAAAAAATATTTTTCAAAAATTAATCAAACACATAGTGGCCAAAGCTGCCGCCTCCGCCACCACCCCGTCGTTGCCATCTCCACCCCACCATTGCCATCACCACCTTGTCGCCATCGGTGCCGCCGCCACCATCCTGCCACCTCCATCGGCGCCACCACTTTTTCACCATCAACATCATAATCACAATTTTTATTCGTTTATCAAATTAAGAATCAAACATTATAAATGATTATTTCTTGGAAACATTTTCCAATAAAGTATTTTCTAGGAAAATATTTTCATCAAAAAATATTTTCCTATGAACTCATTTTCTTGAGAACATTTTTCGAAAAATATTTTTCGTATATAAAATGGAGCCTTAGATTCTTAATCTTATAATGTTTGACAGGTGTAATTCTGTTATTTTGCTCAACATGCACAGTAACACTTATCGCAATAAAAATTACAACATTCAATTTTCACTAAATTAGTATTATCTTGATATTCATAATAGTCGAATCTCAAGGTGAATTTAATACCGAAGATTTAATGTTGCGATTCTTCTTGTGATGTCAAATATTTTCGTTTATATATTCAGATAGAGGGAGAGAAAGACAAAAAGAGAAATTAAATACCGGCAAAAGGGGAAGCCACATCTTGCAATATGCTAAAGCTGTGAGCTTGAAGAACATAGAAGAGTTGGTACAAGACAGAGAAGCAATATGAGATGAAGACACATGACCTCCCATAAGGGCAATGTGCATGGCTAGGCCTCCAACACAGTGAGCAACCACATGGACTTTTAAAGATTTTCCCTTCAATTCAATCATCTTATTCATCACTGCAAAATACAGGGAAACATATATGACATATATTACAAATTCATTTAAAAACTCACTCCAACTAAATTGTGCTTTTTCTAGTTTTACCTGAGGGTATATCGTATCTGCCAATATCTTCAATTGAGAAGTAGTTAGAAGAATTTGAAGGGTGTAATCTTGGCTGCAGTAGCCATGTTTCATGCCCTTGATCTAGTAGTGTTCTAACCAGATCATTTGGTTCAGTTGGTAAACAATAACTCTCTGTTGAATACCCATTAATAAGAAGAACTGGATTCAATTGTTTCTCCTTTTCGAGTCCCAATGAACTGTGACTGCACTTCCACTGCTTGCATCTGATGACAAAACCGTCTTCTGCGAATTTAGCAGGAAGAAGACATTGTTTAATTTTTTTTTTTTCTGATCGGCAAAAAGATATAATTCAGTAAACTCACCTCAAAGTGCAATTAGATAAGACATTATTAATTTATATTCAGAACTATAATGACAAATTCAATAGCTTTGAGCTAGCACTTCCCATTAAAAATTGGTGTGTATACCTGTTTTTATCTTTAGCAAGTTACTGCTTGGATAAGGTCTTTGGACAGATTCTGAAGAGGGTAAGCCCTTAATTATGCCTCGCGGTATTTGTAAGATGTAAGTTCTGAGGAGAGACAGTGACAGAAGACTTATAAACTTCCTTTTGCGATTCCCTTTCATGCTGATCACACTCCTCAAAAGCTCAATAACTGAAAGATGAATATCTCCTTTCAAATTAACAATTTCTTGATCCTTGGTATTGTTTTCAGTAACTTTGCTAAATGTAACATGCATCACTGTTGACTCTTTCCACAAATATAACCCAAAGAGAAAAGGATTCATTATCTTCTTCCCTTCAATAATATATCTACAATAAGACATCTTTGTTTTAGTTACAAGATATGAATAAAATATAAAATTAGACTATCGAATAGTGATCGAAAATCATCAAACCTTGAACCAGAAGAAGCTGCAAGAAGTAGACGATAATGCATATACTGCGTATAAGGCGTTCTGCTATCCACTTGGCACAAGTCTACTTCTCCATCAATAATGTGTAATTTATCCATCTCTATAGCTGTGCATATAACATATCCACCAACTCTTCCTCTCAGAAGTGGATGAGATTTGCCACTAATCATACTCATTTTATCACCGTCTTTAGAAGCCATAGAGTTCAGTTTCAGTTTAAGATGAGCAGTGAATGGCATTCCTCCCACATGACCTCTCATAATTTCTGTAAAAACAAGCAAGGAGCTTTCGCAGTTGTCGGATTTCTCAGCACCGTGAAAACCAAGATTTTTATCTATAGTTGTATCAATAATTCTAGCAGCGTTGATGATCTTGTACTTGAGAACATCCTGCACAAGGTGCTTGCTTACATGCTCAGAGGCTGTAGCTATAGTAAGACAGGGGTTTATGCCTACGGAGCAAGGGATCAGGGAGGCATCACAAACATATAGACCAGCATGCACAGTGTCGGACGAATTCGTGTCAAAAACTTGACCATTACTATTACAAACACCTTCTGAAGAATCTGTTGAAGCATTGCAACCACCTAAAAGATGGACAGAAGTGCTTCTATACTTTGACATGTGAAGAATTCCTCCCAATTTTTTAGTGATCTTTTGGAAAGCTTTAATTTTTTGTGGCAGTAACTGATCTTGGGGTGGTTGAAATCGAATCCTATTTGTGTCTTTTTCGAATGTAATCTTTCCGTCGCTTTCATCATATCCCATGACATTTAGCACCATGGCTTGGCTGTTTTTCATGCCTAAAATGAACTTCAGCTTGTCCAACATTCCTAGCAAAATACCATAGCCAGGTGGCCAGCCATAAGTTGTCATTTCTTTGAAAAGCACGTAAACGTAAGGTGTAGGAAGCACTGCACTCTGTTGCACAACGAAAATATATTGAATTGAGAAGATCCATATTATGACTCTATGCGACGAACTCATCAAATTAATTTTATTTTCCCAGAGTTTTGCTAAAACGATGTATATCTCTAACAGCTCCTACTGCTACCCACGACACTACTTAGACTTGAGGATACTGTAATTGATTATTAGTCCTCATTTGTGACTGATTGTGGATCACAAGTTAGGTCAGTTACAGTCTAACAGATTTAAACTACATCAATCATCACTAAGAAAATTTTTAATTTGTAACATAATGATGACGATAAATAATATAATTTGTTACTGACACACACACACACGCACATATATATATAATGTGATTAACCAAATTTATTATTTGAATCCGTCTATTTGAATCGGTCTGAAAAGAATAAAACCTAATAGTGTCAACAAAAGAGGGAAGAATTTCAAATGAGTATTGGGCTGGAGGTGGCACCCAGAAACCCTAGGCTACCCTAGTTGATTACCACAACCTAATTCATTTGACGAAAGTAAAAACTTAAAAGCCTGACCTTCGCTATTTTACTTTCTAGGGCTCTAGGGCACAAATATACATGCACGGCCCCTTTAATTAGGGTACCAATATAGGTTTCCATTGCTAACTTCAAGAAAAATATTTTAAACCCCGATGGCTAAACCCTACTACCATCCTCATGTGTTGTTGTCACCATCACCCCTACCTTGTCACTGCCACCCTATAATCGTCACCACAGCCCCACCCCCTGCCACCACCGCCACAGCTGTCGTCGGCCATCCTGCTGCCACTGCCATCAGTCCACCACTACCTCCTTCACCACGACCACTACTTTTGCTACCCCAACATTTTTAATACCATTTTTCGGTTGTTAAGCAAACATCTCATAATAGTGTAGGGTGAGGTCATATATGGTGTCTAGGTAGTTTGATTTAGATATGGACTATGATTGAAGATTGTGAATCTCTTCTAAAAAAATTCTAAAGGCAATTAGAAATTAATAATTGTAGAAAATTATGAAAAATTCTAGATAATTATAGAAGTAATCTAGAATATAGAAATATGTAGAATATTCTATAAATATCTAGTATGTAAAAATCTAGACAACTAGGATTAGTGAAGAAAAATCTAGAAAGATGTGAATCATCTAGATCATAAGGATTAATCTTGTATTATCTAGAATATTCCAACCAATACTATAAATATGTAATCCTGTAAATGTATGTATGAAAAAAATAAAAATCATTCACCCAAAACTTCTCTCTAGCTCTCCTTAAAACATAAACTCTAAACACTTGCACTACTCTAAACATAAATCATTTGCACTACTAAACAATAACAAAAACCACTAACATAATCACTTAAATAACTAAAAATTGGTATCAGAGCACAAGTCGATCCAAACTTAAAATTAGCTCTCCATCTCCAAAACGAACCATTGTACAATTTTTCACTAAACCAATCACAAAAATGTCAACCTCAAACAATACACAAGTTCTTCCATTCTTCAATAGTGAAAACTATTACTATTAGAGCATTAGATTCAAAGTTGTCCTTAAAGCTCTAGATCTTTGGGAAGCGGTGGAGCAAGGGATTCCAAATACTTCAACAACAAGAACCTTTGCTTAAGCTTTAGGTGAATCAATTCCAACACAAGGTATTATAAGTACAATAGCTCATGCATCAAGTTCAATTCTGGAAGATAAAATGTAGGAATGGACTAAGAAAGATACAAAAGCTCCAGCAAATATACACCTAGTTATAGCAGACCATATTTTCCCAAGGATCATGAATGCAACAACGGCCAAAGAAGCATGGGAGACACTAAGGAATGAGTTTCAAGTCATAGCTAAGGTACGAGCCATGAAACTTCAAACTTTAAGGAGAGACTTTGAAAATTTGAAGATGAGAGAAAATGAAAATTTTATGAAATACTATGCTAGAGTGACTGAAATAGTAAATCAAATAAAAGCATATGGAAAAGATTTGGATGATAAAAAAATCATCCAAAAATTATTGATTTCCATTTCGAAAAAATTCGATTCTATGGTAGATGTTCTAGAATCAAAAGACATCAACCAACTCACTTTAGCAGAAGTAATGGGCTCCTTACATGCCTCTGAACAGAGGAAAAAGAAAATAACTGAATCTGTCACTAAAAGAGCTATGTAGACTTCTCTCAAAAACAACAATTCTTTCTCAAAGAAAAATATGAAACAGATAAAGAATTGTAAAAATAAACCAAGTTCTGGAAGTAACACAGGAGATAGAACAAGTCATTCCAATCTGCAAAGCAATAAAGCAACGTATTAGAAGCTCAATGTGAAGAAGACAATATTTTCTTTGCTTGCCAAGTAGTAACAACTCCAACCAATGATGAAACTCGGTTGGTAGATAGTGGATGCACAAGTCATATGGCCAAGAACCCACACATCTTCACTCAACTTGACACCACGGTGAATATTCCAGTTACAATGGGGAATGGAGCAGTCATTTAATCAGCAAGTAGAGGTACTGTGGTAGTTGAAACCAACAAAGGGATTAAGTATATCAAAGATGTGCTTTATGTGCTAGAGTTGAGCCAAAACCTACGTAGTATATATCAAATGATGAAGAATGGCTACTCACTATACTTTGAAGGTTCTACTTACAAAATCTACGATTCACACAAAAATCGTGTCGCAAGTGTGAAGGTCAAAAATAAATCTTTTCCAATCGAGTGGAGATATCCTTTTGAATCATCCAAGAGGGCACAAACTGAAGCCATAAGTTGGCTTCAACACAAAAAATTTGGTCATTGCAACATGAGTACCCTGAAGCAATTATCTCAAAAGAGTATGGTCAAAGACTTACCAACAATACAAGACTGCAGTGGAGTATGTGAAGGCTGCCAATTGGGAAAAATACATAGACAGTCATTTCCTACAAGCACCGCTTAGAGAGCAACTCAAAAATTACAATTGGTACACAGAGACATATGTGGATCAATGAGGGCAACATCACTTAACAACAGCAGATACTTTATTCTCTTCGTTGATGACTTTTTTAGAATGGCCTGGGTATATTTCATGAAGGAAAAGTCAAAAGTATTCGGCATATTCAAAAGTTTCAAAACTGTTGTTGAAAAAGAAAGTAAGTGTGAACTAAAAAAAACTCTAAGAAGTGACAATGGAACTGAGTACACTTCTTTAGAGTTCAACAAGTTCTGTCAAGAAACGGGAGTTCACAGTGTCATACTCTCCACAACAAAATGGTGTCTCAGAAAAGAAAAAATATAATAATTATGGAGATGGCATGATCAATGCTCAAAGATAAGAACCTGCCAAATACATTATGGGCTGAAGCAGTATACACTGTGGTCTATATTCAAAATAGATGTGCCACCAAAGCTCTTCAAGATAAGACTCCAATAGAAGCTTGGATAGGTATGATACCTTCTATCAAGCATTTTAAAGTATTTGGATGTATTTGCTACATTCATATACCTAAGCAAAAGAAGCACAAATTGGAGTGCAAAGCACAAAAAGGTATCTTTATTGGTTACAGTTCTCAATCTAAAGGATATAGAATTTATATTCTTGAGACTGAGAAAATTGTAATTAGTAGAGATGTGGTGTTCGATGAAGGAGCAAAATGGAATTGGGATGAACAAATAGAAGAGAAACAGGAGGAGCAATTGACAATTATGTCTTATCAGCAACCAAACTCCAACATGACTCCAATTCCAAGAAATCTAGAAAGTTCTAGTGAACTTCTAGAACCTTTGACTCCATAGCAAAGATCTCTGTCCTCAACAAGTTCAGAAATAAGAGGTATGTCATCACCATCATCCTCTCTTATTGCACCACAAAAAAGAGGATTTAAGACACTTTAAGAAATACACGAGCAATGTGAATATTATCACATAGCATTAGGTGAACCTAGTTGCTTTGAAGAAGCCATTCAACAAAATGAATGGAAGCAAGCAATGAAGGAGGAGATCAAAATGATAGAGAAAAATAAAACATGGGAGTTAGTGGACAAACCTGAAGATAAAGAAGCAGTTGGAGTTAAATGGATATACAAAACTAAGTTCAATCCTGATGGCACAATTCAAAAGTACAAAGCAAAATTGGTGGCAAAAGGGTACTCACAACAATTTGGAGTAGACTACAATGAGACTTTTGTTCCAATCTCAAGACAAGATATGGTAAGACTTATACTTGCTCTTGCGGCTTAAAAGAAGTGGCCGGTTTTTCAACTTGACGTCAAATTGGCATTCTTAAATGGACTTCTCGAGGAAGAAATCTATATTCAAGAACCTCAAGGCTTTGAGGTAAAAGAATAAGAAAATAAGGTGTTAAAATTAAAGAAGGCACTCTATGGCCTTAAGCAAGCTCTGCGAGCCTGGTATAGTAGAATTGATGGTTATTTCCAACAAGAAGGCTTCAAGAGGAGTCCTAGTGACTCTACACTATACATCAAATCTCAAGGAAGCAAAATAATTATATCGTCACTCTATGTTGATGATCTTATCATCACCGGGAGTGATCTAACCCAAATTGAAGAATTCAAGGAACAAATGAAGGAGTTTGAGATAACTGATTTGGGGTTTCTACATTACTTCCTCAACACGGAGATTGCACAAACCAAGGATGGATCTTCATATGCCAAAAGAGGTACGTAAACAAGTTACTTGAGAAATTCAAGATAAAAGGATGCAAGGAAGTTGACACTCCACTGGCCACAAATCAAAAATTATCAAAAAAAGATGGATCACTAGAAGAAGATGCCAGATGATATAGACAATTAATTGGAAGTCTATTATATCTCACAACTACAAGGCCTGACATCATGTATGCTACTAGCCTACTATCAAGATTCATGCACAAGCCAACTCAACATCATCTTGCAAATGCCAAGAGAGTGTTGAAGTACCTCAAGGCAACAATTAATTATGTGATCATGTTCACTACCGCGAAAAAAGTGGAATTAGTTGGATTCACAAACAACGATTGGGATGGTTCGATGGATGATATGAGAAGCACTTCAAGGTATGCATTCTCTATAGGAAATGGAGTATTATCCTATCTTTCACAAAAGCAAAAGCAAGAAACTATAGCACAATCATCTGCTGAAGCAAAGTACATAGCAGCTTGTACAGCCGTAAATCAAGCTATTTGGTTAAGGAGAATCTTGACCGACTTGGGCGAAGAACAAACTCATCCTACAAGACTCTATTGCGACAATAAGTCTGCTATTGCCATTGCGAAAAATCCAATTCAACACAGAAGGACTAAACATATCATGATCAAGTTTCACTTTGTGAGAGAAGTTGAAAGCAAAAGGCTAGTTAGCCTAAAGCATTGTCATACTTAAGAGCAAGTAGCCGACATCTTCACAAAGGCACTAGCCAAAACAAAATTTAAACTTTTTAATGGGAGTTTGCGAGAAGATCTTCAAGGAAGAGTGATGAAGATTGTGAATCTCTTCTAGAAAATTCTAAAGGCAATTAAAAATTAATAATTGTAGAAAATTATGGAAAATTCTACATAATTATAGAACTAATCTAGAATATAGAAATATGTAGAATATTCTATAAATATCTAGTAAGTATGTAAAAATCTAGACAACTAGGATTAGTGAAGAAAAATCTAGAAAGATGTGAATAATCTAGATTATAAGGATTAATCTTGTATTATCTAGAATATTCCAACCAATACTATAAATATGTAACCCTCCATGTAAATGTATGTACGAAAAAAATAAATATCATTCACCCAAAACTTCTCTCTAACGCTCCTTAAAACATAAATCTTAAACACTTGCACTACTCTAATCATAAAACATTTGCACTACTAAACAATAACACAAACCACTAACATAATCACTTAAATAGCTAACAATGATCTAGGGAGCTTAGTTTTTATTGTTTTATTGTTATGGGTGGGATAGAAATTTCATGTTGTTAGAAGTTTCAGTTAGTTCTCTGGTTGTATTATCATTTAGTACGTGTTCTATTAAGTTTTTTTTTTTTTTTTTTTTTTTTGCCCATCAAAATTGCATTTTTAAATTCTCTTTTAAGTTAGCAATCAAACCTAGAAAATATTTTTTTAAGAATATATTTTCTTAAAAATAATTTGCAAGAAAATATTTTTTATAACACATTTCTTTAAATTATTTTCCGGTAACGAACGTGTTTTAACATAAAAATGCAATCCTGAGACGGAGACTATACATGTGGCGCAGCCTCTTCTTGCCGTTTGACTTCTTTTTTTTTTTTTTTTTGTTCCTACTTAGTATTGTAATCACATGAAAAGTAGCTTTTCTACTAAAAATTAAAAAGTAAAGAAAAGTATATCAGGAACAAAAAGTGAAACCTGAATTGTAAATCCTGAAGAAGAAGTGTATGAGGATGAAATAGTTGGTCCGGGTCGTTGTTGAAATGGTATATTTGGCGAATGGTTTCTGTCTAAAGCAGAGGCACCCAAGGGAGCTGAACTTCGAGTCAGATATGCAACATTATTTCCATTGCAACTTAGCCCTGATCCAAGCATCTTTGATAGTTTCATTCCTCTCAACTGAGACTCATACAGTATTTTGGTTGTCCCCATTACTCCAGCTACAAAATTTTATGAAATGAAATTTATCATATACTCCGTCCGTCTCATAATTCACTTTTTGCATGTAGTTTTAGGTATAATTTAATATATATTTAATATTTTATTTTATTTAATAAAATAATGAAATAAAACTATGGAAAATGAAGATTAATATCATAAAAAGATTAAATTTTATTTTAAATATATAATATATACTAAATTTAACATAAAAGTGTGTGTTGCTACACTAGTTAAAAGCACTTCATTTTGTGCAGGGGGAGTAATTTTTTAAAATTAACTCCCAGAAACTCAAACAAACTGCTAATTAATGCTATAATTTGAGACATCCAAATTCTTTCTATATATTGCTAATTTGACCTACCTGAAAGGATTACAAAATCACATTCCACACGGTCCATCTCATTGAAGAACACAAGCCACCGCCTTCTCTTTCTCCTACTTTCTTTTCCTATGAAATTAAAATCTAAGTTTCTCACCACATAATGAACTTGGCAACCTGTTTTAACGGCACATCCTTTCTGCATCACAATTCAAAACAATACATTAATCCCTCTGTCCAAGAAAAAAATTACTATGCATATGCATACAGCATATATACTCTGATGTGTGTATGGCCGCGCCTATGTGCATGTTTGTTAATTAAGTCAAAGTCTTTCTTGATGAAAGAAGATACATATGATATGAATTTAGCTAGATCTCCAGATTTGTAGAATATAAATTGTTTTAGTAATGATGCTAAGGGTTCCTTGTTCACTCCAAAGTGACCCCAAAGTATACATTGTCTTATAATAACCCAAAATCAGAAAATTGAGGTATTATTTCCAAGTTTGGAAAGCAAGCACAATGAACCCTAAGGCTGAATTTGAATCGAAGGAATATAATAAGATGTGGAATAGATAAAAAATTAGAAGAAATTCAGTGCAAAGTAACAGTGGAAGGAGTGATGAGGACGAATGAGAAGGAGAATTATAATGAAGAAAAATGAATAGATCATTCCTTCTTGTTACCTATGGAACTAAATTTCCATAGGGACCATAATCTTTTTTGATATATAATAATTACACATTGATCAAATTCATTTTCCTCTCATTTCATTTCCACAATTCAGACGCAACCTAAGATCCTACTTGTTCGCTGTGGTTGAATGGTGAGGCAGTGGGTGTGTATCGAAGTATCTAACTCAAAGTTATTGGCTGAGTCTTCACGTCTTTTGTTCGGAAATGTGAAATTTATTCCTATCTCAACAATGTCTGGCACATAGGGATCGTGGTCTTTTAACCAACAATATCTTTTTATACATCTTATTTTAGGGTCGGCGAGGAGGGGCGCCGATGAAGAATTACCTGAATAGCAGAGAAAAGATAATTTTTGTCGGTAGAGCTTTTGGCATTGTAAGGACACCCCGAAAGACAATTACCACAGGCTAAACAAGTATCCATATCTGCAGACTTGTTGAGATTTAATTGCTTTTCTTCTACATCAAAGTTTATGCTCAGTTGGAGAGGACCATTTACACTTTGCTCAAACTCTTCCCCAATAACTTGTTCCATGACACTGGCATTCTGAAATTTGGTAGGAACACTTTGAGCCCTCAGCATTGCTGAAGCAGTAGCTTGACAAAATTCCCAATCTCTTTCCCATTCTTTTGGCCATTTTGTATTCCGTCTTGCACGAACAGGAGTGGGTATCATCACTCCTGCATTCACTAGTGAACCTCCACCTAGTCCACATGCTATAGCTGCTAGTGAATCTTGTTCTTCAAACACCTGTATTACCAAGCATGACACAATGTAATTCTAATGCAACTATGTACATATTCACATTTCTACTAGTCTGGCCACAGGGAGGCTCGATCTTAGTTTCTTTTAGAATATATATATATATATATATATTGGAAAAGGGGTTAAAATATAGGCTGCAGCATATTTTTGAAAGATAGGTTGTAATTTTTCTATTCTCTTTTGTAATATTTTTAAGAAATTCAACATTATGAATTGACAGAGCATTTAAAAATATGAAAAGCATCAACCTTTATTTATTGTAAATGCTTAAGGTAGATCATAAACACGTACGGCATAAAATACAATGCATTAAATAAACATGTGCTTGCACTCACATACCTTAAAAATCGTAATGTTGTAATTACCTGAAATAAAGCGTGTTTGGGACCAAAGCTGATCCCCAACTTCCTACTCTCAAACCTGAAAGTTGATAACACCTTAAAACTGTCAGTTGGAAAATCCTGAGCTTCCCATCTCCAGCCTTTCTCCATCAAACAAACCTTCAACCCCACCGCTGACAGCCGACAAGCCGCAACAGAACCTCCATAGCCAGATCCTACCACCACAGCATCATAACCATAATCATCCCCATCCCTACTAAACATACTTTCTCCTTTCACTTTATCCATTTATTTTTGCTTGTATACAGCTGTAAGAGAATATTGTTTGGGGGTGGTATTTCCGATGAATTACTCTTACTATATGTATTAACCAAGTGCCGGAATATTAATTATATATTTGACTCTTTTTTTTTCACTTACGCACGGACATTCAGACAATAATTAAAACTTCTACACGGCATATATAATAAAATTTTAGTTTAGGGATTTCTGCACGACTACCATGTAAACAAATTAAGATGCTTCTGTTTGATTCGATTTGGTTAAATTAGATAAACAACACGTTTTTTTATCCTATAAGGCTTGACTCAATTTATCTCAAACTCTAAATCTCAACTCGACACCATTAATTTATAGTGTTAGACCTAAATTTGACTTGACTCAACTTAGCTATTTAAACGAGTCAATTCCAAACACTTTCTTTTTTTTTTGTTCATTAACCAACACGTGTTTCGTTTGACTCCACTAATTTCACAAATAAACTCAGTTAGACTAAACTCATATGTGGCCTTACTTCCATTAGTTGATTGCAGGTAAAGCAACGTACGAGACTCCAGAGAGTTATTTCTACAAATTAAATTCATTGTCACTTTAGAATTTTACTCAAGTAGAAAAGATTAACTAGACATAAATTTACAAAAAAAAAAAAAAAAATCATAGAAATGGTATTTTTAATATGATTAATTTTTTTCATTATTTAAATTACGTAAAAAGTAAAATTAAATTAGATGGTGTGAAACATTAGGTAATCAAGTTTATGAGAACTAACATATCATTTGTATATTTAATTATATAACAGGTATTCTGGACACACGCTATGCATGTGTTGGAATGGTAATGCTAAATTAAGAAAGTGATTATGAGTAACTTTTTTATTGTTATAATATGATTGTCTTTATTTAATATGCATGAAGACAAAAATATTTATATTTCCTTTAAATATGAAAAGGGCAATAGAAAAAAATAATTTCATTTTTATTTTAAAATATGTGAAAACTAGTAGAGAAAGAGAATCAAACTTTGAAAATATCGCTATATAAAAATGGCGTATGATGATATGAGAGATAAATTGAACAAGCCGTCCGTCAAATGTAGTAGTGTACAGGCCGAACTAAGACAAAAGTTTGTCTGTGTTTGTTTTTTATATTTATTTTGTGATATAATTTTGATCCGGTCTTACTATTTTAAAAGAATGAGGATTAAGAGATGAATGTAACGATAGAATAATTAAATGTATGTATACTCAAATATTTAGATATTCTCTTCAAAAAAATAGTACCATTTCGGAATAGAATTTATTTCGAAAATAAAAGTAATATGTTTATAATTTTTCATTACAATAATATATTTTTTCAAAATTTGTTATTAGAATATTCTTATTTCATCTTTAATTGAATATTTATAACAAATTCCATGAGAAAAAACTATTATTGTTATTCTTAGTTAACCATACACATTTGTCAAAAGTTCAAATTGTACTCTTTTTATAAAACAGCAAAAGTATCATTTCTCGTATACTTTTGGCAAGCATGGTAGTATAAAATTTAGGAATATAATTACTAAATTACCTTCAAAATTTTAAAAAGAAAATATACAAAATGCTCTTAATAAAATCCAAAATTTGTTTTTCCTTTTCTTTCTTGTAGAAAACTCAGGTTTAAGAAGAACAAAAAAATTTGAATATATCATACGAATAATGCATGTTATACAAATATTAGTCAAATTTGTAGAGATAAGTAGACGCTTTGCCAATCTTGGGCAATTACTAAGACCATATAAATATTTACAAACATTATTTCACCAGTAATAATCCTTTTCTTAGTTTGCGTACAAATAATTATTGAAGTGAAAATAAGTGTTGATTTCTTGTAGATGGATCGTATAAAAATAAGAGGAAATTATAAATGGAAAGGTAGAAGTTGAGGACAAAAGATTATAAAAATCCAAAAAGTAAGAGAATGTCGAATATAAAAAATTAAAAACGTCAAAAGAGATGAGATCTGGAGAAGATAAACAATTATATTTTTTGGGATCTAGTTTGTTTTTCTTGATATACATATTGTCTTCTTATTTACATAAAAAAAAATTATTAAAACTTCACCAAAGAGTACAAAAGTCAGTCTAAAAGGATTGGACCAGCAAACACCAAGCAAATAGTTAATTAAGAAAACAAAAACCAGCACTAACTCAAATGTAACACTCAGAATGAAGACATAACTATAATTTCGAGAGCATTAACGGATACAATTATTATAATTTGTCTAATAGTTTATGACAAATCAAAAAATAATTTGCATTCTTAATTTTCATATTACATTAGTTTTTGAATTTTAATATATTATTATTTGACTTAAAAAGTTAAAACATGTCTATAATTTTGTAAGGAAGGATGGAGTATAATATTGCCAATTAGTGGCAAAGAAATTTTTATTTGTTATACGTTAGTATTCCTTCGTTCTAAAATTAGTGAAATATTTTAACTCTTTTGAGACATACGACTTTATATTAAAATTTAAAATTGTTATATATAATTGATGAATGTTTTAGATGAAAATTCTATATATTGTGATTAAAAAATTTTACTATAAATTATAAAATTATAATAATTTAAAAAAAATCAACTACGTTAATGTTAATTTTGAAACTCAATATGTTAGTTGTTTGCCTCAAAAATTTAAAAAGTAGCTAGAACAAATTTAGGAGGATGGTAGGTATTTTTAAAGTCGAGCTTCTCTCAAATAACTATGAGAATATGAGACAGTTCCTGCAGCGGACAAAAACATTACAGGTTTGCCGTAAATACCAAATTGAGATACGATATTTGTCTTCCTTTCTTTGTCTTTTTTATCTTCTGATATGATATATATTCTGATTCACCTTTTCGTTTGAGGAAAAGGAGGATCATGAATAAACACAGCTACTACAATTCAAAAATGAAAACTCCAACACAAATATTCATGTGTACGTATCCTTTTATCATTTTCGATGTTTGAATGCTTCTACTGAATATCTAGAGCCGAATATATTGTAACAAGAACGGCAAGCAACCCAAAGGATGACAACACTCGATTAGAAATGCAGATTCACGTGTTATGGTCATTATAAGTTTCTGAATTTTTAATTTGTCATTGCAAATTTGTGTTGAATTAGGTTTTTCAGGGTAAATGAGTCAAATTCGAACAAACACAAATATAGTAGTGTTTGGATTCTATTTTAATTAATTTTTTCATAATCATAACGTAGAGTACCGCCCAAAATAAATGTTAATGCTCCGTTACCACTTAAATCACACCTGAGTTATTCACAAAATTATCTGAACGTGCAAATTGGAGAATATTGTAAAACATACGGCAAGCTATGGTTTTGTTTAGGCCAAATCTTGTACCTTTTGGTGAGTTTTTTAATAAAAAAAGAAATTTTTGCGGATCAAAAAAACATACGGCAAGCCGTGAAAAGGCTGAAAAAAACTAGATTTTAACTAGTTCTTGTTCCAGCATTTTCACAAACTGTAATTAATCTGACAAAAAATGAAATTCTCAATGTCCTTAATTTGGTAACTCTAATGTGAATCTCAAAAACTACTACAGCATTGATTTCTTGTAGATGGATCGTATAAAAATAAGAGGAAATTATAAATGGAAAGGTAAAAGTTGAGGACAAAAGATTATAAAAATCCAAAAAGTAAGAGAATGACAAATATAAAAAGTTAAAAACGTCAAAAGAGATGAGATCTGGTGCCGATTAGAGAGAGAAGAAGGAGAAGATGAAAAATTATATTTTTTGGGATCTAGTTTATTTTTGTTGATATAAATATTTTCTTCTTATTTACATTAAAAAAAATTATTAAAATTTCACCAAAGAGTACAAAGGTCAGTCTAAAAGGATTGGACCAACAAGTACCAAGCAAAGAGCTAATTAAGAAAACAAAAACCAGCACTAACTCAAATATAACACTCAGAATGAAGACAACCATGATTTCGAGAGCACTAACGGATACAATTATTATAATTTGTGTTATAGTTTATGACAAAACAAAAAATAATTTACATTTCTAATATTCATATTACATTAATTTTGAATTTTAATATATTGTTGTTTGACTTAAAAAATCAAAACATGCCTATAATTTTGTAACAGATAGAGTATAATATTGCCAATTAGTGGCAAAGAAATTCCTATTTGTTGTACGTTAGTACTCCTACGTTCCAAAATTAGAGAAACACTTTGACTCTTTTAAGACAAACGAATTTTTATTAAATTTTAAAATTATTATATATAATTGATGAATGTTTTAGATGAAAATTCTATATAATATGATCAAAGATTTTTATTACAAACTATAATATTATAATAATTTTTTTAAAAATCAACTATCTTAACGTTAATTTTGAAACTCAATATTGTTGCGATTTGCCTCAAAAATTAAAAAAGTATCTAGAACAAATTTAGGAGGATAGTAGGTATTTTTAAAGTCGAGCTTCTCTCAAATAACTATGAGAATATGAGACAGTTCCTGCAGCAGACAAAAACATTACAAGTTTGTTATAAATACCGAATTGAGATACAATATTTGTCTTCCTTTCTTTGTCTTTTTTATCTTCTGATATGATATATATTCTGATTCACCTTTTCGTTTGAGGAAAAGGAGGATATGAATAAACACAGCTACTACAATTCAAAAATGAAAACTCCAACACAAATATTCATGTGTACGTATCCTTTTATCATTTTCGATGTTTGAATGCTTCCGCTGAATATCCAGAGCGGAATATATTGTAACAAGAACGGCAAGCAACCCAAAGGATGACAACACTCGATTAGAAATGCAGATTCACATGTTATGGTCATTATAAGTTCCTGAATTTTTAATTTGTCATTGCAAATTTGTGTTGAATTAGGTTTATGAGGTAAATGAGTCAAATTCAAGCAAACACAAATATAGTAGTGTTTGGATTCTATTTTAATTAATTTTTCAATAATCATATGTGAACTTGAGTACCACACAAAATAAATGTTTATACTCGGATACCACTCAAATCAAATCTGAGTTACTCACCAGCACTCCCTATCATTATTGGCAAGCATGTGATAATATCAATAAAAAATTTCTTTCTTTTTTACCTAATTAACGTACTGAAACAAGTGCGTTCAAACAAATTTCTCAAGAACCAAATTGAGCGACTATTTTGTGCTCAAATTTCACTTTTTTTTAATCCAAATACATTCTAATACTAGCTAAATAGGAATGCTCTTATCATTTGATCTAATTCATGAGATATCGATGCATTTATTAAAGTAATCAAACTTTAAAAAAATAGACATAATTTGTATTCATTATACCTTGAGTCAAACAAAAATCGAGTTTTAGACGATAACTTCCAATTTCGAGCCAAATTAACATGTGCGGTTTCACTTTAGTGCTCTAATTTCTTCTTTATTTATGATTCAAAAGTTTATGATTCCATACCACCTGTCCATCCGCGGCATTTCGTACTTAGTACAGCCTAAGAAATACTCCCTATATTCTAAAATTAAAAATATATTTTGAAATTTTTAGTTAAACGATGGTATGTTGAAGTTCAAAATTAATGTAAATTATATAAAAGTTTTGGATGGAAATTATATTGCAATCAAAGATTTTTGTTATAAACTTTAAGAATATAATAGTTGTATCAATTAAATTGATAGTAATTTAAAATTTAATTTATCTTTATTTGACTTAAAAAGTCAAAACGTATCTTTAATTTTAGAACGGAGGTGTTAGATCTAGGAGGCATAAACAATAATTATAAGTGAATAATGAATAATTATATTAGAGAAGGATACGAGTGTATGTAGGGTTTTGCTTGAAACATGACACCCTAGGTATCAAGTTTGGAATACCCAGTTTGTTCCTCCCAGAAGGATATATATACATACCCTTATAACCAGGTTATTGAACTCAACATAGACCCATTTCAATTAGGATTCTACATTGGCTCATACACGTTCAGCGTTTTGTCCACTTATAATATTAATTAATAAAGTATAATTAATATTTATTAAATTATTATTATTATTATATTTTGAACATTCATTCTAATAATCTCCTCCTATGTTCTAAATATAAAATAATAATAACGAACCATACATGAACACATGATACCAAAGTATCATGAAACTAAATTCAAATAAAATTATCCATACATGTCCAAATCAAACCAAATCAAGTATTGAGGTTTTGAATCAAGAACTAATCCAACAAATGAATAAGTTCACATGTAGGTGAATAATATTTGAATAAAATAAAATAGATAAATGAAAGACTTAGAGATTCAAATAATCACAAAATTCTACTCATCTAGTAGATCATCATTCTCAATAAAAAAATGCACTGATCTCTACTAGTTCCAACATTTTCTGTAAATTTTCTCTAATGACAATTTAACATAGAATTTCGTGTAAGGCGTCCCCCAACGAATTTCAATCAATAATCGTCAATTAAAGAATAATACAAGTATCTAATTTAGACATTCTAAACTTAATACAAGTCATATCAAAACATGATGCAAAAATAAAAACTTTCATTCTTCA
This sequence comes from Centella asiatica, assembly GCA_014636745.2. NCBI lineage: Eukaryota > Viridiplantae > Streptophyta > Magnoliopsida > Apiales > Apiaceae > Centella > Centella asiatica. The sequence goes on from CM025786.1 coordinate 30,297,973, forward strand.
TCTTAGGTACCAATCAGATTCGAAGAATGTACTAATCGCTTCTAATTAATATAGTTTGATGTTCAAGTGTCTAGTTCAACACCTGAGAACTTAGCACCAATCACATATCAAACTACAATGCATCATCATTAAGTTTTGAATCGTAAAATAGTTTGTCGTAAAAGTATCTAGTTTAACACAAAAGAACTTAGTACCAATCACAACACAAAACTATTTCTCATCACCAACAAGTTTCCAACACATAGAACTTGTCCGATTATGGTTTCTCTCATGAAAGATAAGAGTCACACATGTCTTATTTTGGAATATTATAGTCTCATACCTAACACGATTTTATTTTGATATATCATCAAATTTGGAATGACACAACAAGTCATGAGAGGCATATCATCAAATTTGGAATGATATAGAGAAACTACAACATCAAGACATATCAAATTATAATACTCAAACAATAGATTAAGAATAAACCATACTAGGTCACAAATCATTTAAGAGACTCTAATCTAATGGTTTTAGTCTTATCTCCTTCATAATGAACTTGTGATGAAAATTCATTATTGGAATATATTGTAAAAGCAACGGTCTCAGTACTTTCTTCAACTATTAAAGAGTATTCAAACAAAATATGTGCAGTTTGTTTCTCACCATTTCTGGATAATACACTTAACAATTTGTCCTTGGAATATCTAGAACAAAACTTCTATTAACTATGTTTCTAAAAACTAGAGTATAGAGTTTCAACTTCAAAGATGACAAAATCATTCTTGCCCATTTCATAGATTTCCAATACAATACTGCACTACCTAATGTATACATATACACATCGGTATCAAGAAACCATCAAAAATCCTTCTAAAATTAGAGGATTTTAACAACATAGAGCATAACATTGAACACTTATAAAGTATCTCATCAGCCTCTAGGACATCTCATATTTCATCAATCTCTAGGGTATCACATAGCTCTTTTAGAATTACAGTGAGTTTAGTAAACATGTCAACTACAAAGGCTATGTTAATACTTGTGCAAGTCCACTACGCACATGAGACTACCGACTAGTTTGGATTAATCCAACTGTCCCATAAGTTCATACTCGATCACATTGTGTCTCAATCTCATTGTATCACTGCATTCTTCCTAACAAGTAGACTAAGATAAAATCTTGTCTATTTACAAACTCGCTAACATATCAAAACATTGAAATAGTATTATATAAACAAATAATTACAATTATATTTGACATGTAACATGAGTAAAGACATTTACTTGAATCACCAAGAACCAATCTCAAGCTCTTTACTCTATGTCAAAACTATTGTAATTTAAGTGTTTATACAATATCTTACTTTATAATAATTTGATTAATTAACATATTTAATTATCAAATTCTTACATAATAAACTTTTCAGGTTAATCTACGTAGATCACCATATAACCAAAACTATATTTACATCTCAATAATATAACAACTAAAAGAATACTTATCAAATTCATGTGACAAAAAGGTGAATGAGTGCCACAATAAATCATTCCCTAATCCAAACATATAGTCATTAGCTATTAAACGTGTCAATTTTGACTAAAATTTGTTACAAATAAGTTTCTTCTGTAATAATGAACTACAGCTTATAGTTCACTCACTTGCAAATCGACCATTCCAAGTTTTATTATGTAACAAAGAATTCATGTCACTAACAATGATTCTTTTCTTAAGAACAAGTCCTTAAATCTCATCTCCTCCTTTCTGGAATTATAAATCATAATTTAATTGATAGTTTACAGAGTTCTCATCAAAATCACTAAGTACTCATTATCAAATAGATACAGATAAGAACTCTAATTCAATTGTTCAAGTGTCAATTATTAGTAAGATTAGGCTCAGACCATACTCATTCATTATTCAACCATGTATTTCTCGTTAAATAGGGACATCGTAAATTTGAGAAACAAATTCTCAATAAAAATGCAAACTTTGCTTCCAGTAGTACATTGGTTGAATAACAAGACATGTTTGTAAACTCTATTTACTGCAAATCTTAGACAAACACATATGTTTATCATATTCCTCATCTTGGACTACTCCTTAGAATCTGTATTTACTACATATAGTATACAATTCTAAACTTTAGAATTCACAAAGTCAAAAGTTTATTTAGACAAATTCTATTAGAAGAGTAAAAACACAAAACTTGAGTGAGGTATTATCCTAGAATACGACCACAACTGAACTTATCTCACCTTTAACATGTAGACATGCCATTTTCTATAATTCCGTCAAAACCAACAATTCATTTTGGCTATACCAATCCATAGGTTGAGTATGAGATTCAAGTTTCAAGGATTTATCAAAAATCGTATAAAACGCAATATCCTTGAACTCTGTTAGTCTATATTCTCCTCCTCTTTTAACATATTCATTTATTTTTTTCTTCACACTTAATATGTAGAAATTTGTCAAAACTTTCAACTTTTAATAAACATTTTGAGTATATATCATAATCATCTATAAAATTGACTAAATACTCCTAACCAATTGTTATGCTTCAATTCATTAAATCACTCACATGTTAGAATATATTAACTCAAATAGTTGTGTAGAAATCAAAGTTAAAAGATTTTCTAGCACATTTTTCACACTAGTCATATTTTCTAGGTTTAAAATAATGACAATTTATGTGTTTTAGTAATAGTCAATAAATTCTGTAATCACATGTCCCAAACTTTATTCTCATATTTTAGGATCAATTAAAATTAAATTGACTCAATTGAACACTCAGAGTGCTAAACCCAATTTACACATTTCATTAACAACTTAAATATAAAACTACGAGAGAGTTAACTACTAAATTTACTCTACTCCTAACAAAAGATATTCAAGTGCTTCGACTAATTGCAATTTTAGTTAACATAAGCACAATTTAATATCTTTTGCAATCGCAATTTTCTATTTGTGCATTCATGGCAAATAACTCCTCCATCTAATCACCATTATAGATATCTGGTCTTTGCATTATCAATTACTAGCTCAAATTGATAGACTCAGTCTTATAATTAAAATATCAATACTTATTTAAATGGTATATTAGATTATATCACAGTAAGGTAGCTTACAATTATCAGATTATTTCATATATAGTGACCAAATATGTTACAGTTGTAGTATTTTCTTATGTCTCAAAATATTATCTTAACTTACAACTGCATAGGTTCACTCATAGGATTTGATTTTCTTCAACTTAGAAATAACTTGTGATAATTAATCATGTTAGTAGTTACTTTTAACTTACTAACAATTTACAAGTAATTTCTAGTTGCGTTCTAATATTTATTTCAGTTTGTATAACCAATCCTAACTTTATTATTCGACACAACAATATACGCAAGTGTCATAAATTAAATAACATAACAAGTTATTGCATCAAATAGAAATTATAACACAAGATAATTCACATAAAATTAAATTTTAAAACTAAAATTCAAAGATAAAAACTTATCTCGCGAGAAAGCACATTCTTCAATAAATACTTGACTTAAAACTAATTGTCAAGTCTATCGTCTTCTAGAAGTTTCAATGCGATTGAAGTTTATTTGACTCTATCAATTTTGTCTGTGTGTTCCTCGCAAAATTAGTATAAAACGATTAAAACACATTCACATACTCAATTTGAATTGTGTTTTATTTTTACAAATAACAAACTAAAACCCATAATATTCATGTTTAATTAACCCGAACAAATATTGAATTTAATTAATTCAAACAAATTTAAATTAATTAATTCAAACAGAATTTCAAGTTTAATTAACATGAACACTACTTTAGAGTTTAATTATAAGTGAATAATTAATAATTATATTAGAGAAGGATACGAGTGTATGTAGGGTTTTGCTTGAAGCATGACATTTTAGGTATCAAGTTTGAAATACCCAATTTGTTGCCCCCAGAAACATATATATATACATACTCTTGTGACCAAGTTATCGAACTCAACATAGACTCATTCCAATTAAGATTGTATATTGGCCGATACACCTTCAACGTTTTGTCCACGTATAATATTAATTAATAAAGTATAATTAATATTTATCAAATTATTATTATTATTATATTTTGAACATTCTTTCTAACAGGAGGATGCTACATAAGTACTATATGTTGCTGGCATGCCACAAGCATTTTACTTTCCTTTGGATAATTTCATTTCCAACAGACTTGAAAGTAGAACCAAAAAAATGGAAAAAGTTAACGCAGAACAAGGAAAAGATGATCTGAGAAAAGGAAAACCAGGGCTATTGTTTACAATTTTCAAGTACTCGGATTCCACAGATTTGCTCTTAATGTCACTCGGGTCATTTGGTTGCATTGCAGACGGATCCTCCACACCATTGATCATGCTATTCATGAGTATGATTATGAATGACTATGCTTCAGATTCTTCTTTTACCCTCCATGACATCGATAAGGTACGTTAAATCTGAACACATATAGGCGATAATTTGACAGTATATTATTAAATATAAATCAATGGGAGTTTCTGTTTGCTAACTTGAGTCTGTTTCGAGGCCTGCAGCATACTCTGACCTTATTCTACGTAGCTATTGGAGTGGGACTTGGTGGATTCTTAGGTGAGTCTTCTCTTAGGCCGGCTTATACGGATAATTAAAGCAAAACTAAAAAGCTGAATAGAAATTTTTCTCTTATATTTCGGCTTACTTACTGTAACAGAAGGAATGTGTTGGGCTCACACTGCTGAGAGGCAAACTTCTCGCTTGCGAATGAAATATTTAAGCTCAGTATTGAGACAAGATGCTACTTTCCACGACAAACCACAAGGGACTTCGACAGCGTGCCATGCCATATCTAGTGTCTCAACAGATACTCTTATTATTCAAGGTGTTCTCAGCGAGAAGGTAACATTTCTATATCAATTCTGTCAATCAAGTTAAAGAGAGAATAGTTAGTCGCTGTGTTATATCCATGTTTTCAATTTTTGTGCTTATAAAAGTAACTGAATTTCAAATATATTTTTAGTTGAGTTTATTGTGTTAGTTACGTCAAAATCTAATAATCTAAGCCGGAGTTGGCTGTAAACGGCCTAATAGTGGAATGGTTTAATTTAAAAGGAATAAAAAAACAAGTTCATTAACCAAATTGAAAACGAAGTAATACTATAGTAACCAAATTGAAATCAAATTAAAAACTCGGTGCACATTTTCCGTGACTATAGTCATTTTTTCTTATCTAAACCAAAGCTGATATAATTTTTTTCTCATTATTTTGTCTAAATTATAATTTCATTTTTGCAGATTCCCAACTTCCTCGTGAGTATAGCAACATTTATTAGTGCTGAAGTTATAGCTCTTCACCTCTGCTGGAAGCTGGCAATTGTTACCATACCAGCACTTGCTCTGTTGATTATTCCGGGGCTCATTTGTGGAAAGCTGCTTGCTGATCTTGGGAAGAAAGCACAAGAAGCATATGGGATTGCTGGCTTTACAGCAGAGCAAGCATTTTCGTCAGTGAGGACAGTATTCTCGTATGGCGGTGAGACTCAAACTGAAAGAAGCTTTTCAGAAGCATTAGAAAAAACTCTGAATCTTGGGATAAAACAAGGGCTCTTCAAGGGTTTTGCTATTATTGGAAGCGTAGGAATAGCTTTCGCAGTTTGGTCTTTCCAGGCCTGGTATGGCAGCATCTTAGTCACTGAGAAGGGAGCGAAAGGCTGAAATGTTTTCACAGCAGGGATTTGCATTGCTGTAGGACTGTAAGTCTATAATTTTCTTTTTATATCTTATTGTAAATTTAATTACCTTCAAGAATAATAAAGCAAGATAAATGCTAGAAACTCCGTGGAACCTCTTAGACTCACAAGTCACAAACTGTTTTTGTAGTATGGGTGTCGCTGCACAGCTACCTGATCCCCAAAGATTCCAAAATATATGATAAAGAGTCATCTAAGATGAATATGAATTCCTCGCCTATCTTACTATAATTTATATTACTTAAAGACAAACCTTTTTGTTCAGAGCACTTGGAGGTTCTCTAGTCAACATCAAATTCTTTGCAGAAGCAGCAACCTCTGCATCCTTCATAGGTGAAATGATTGAGCAGGCCCCAGCTGTAAATTCAGCCGATAAAGGAGGCAATATCGTTCAGAACGTTACTGGTGAATTATTGTTCAAGGATGTTGATTTTGCATATCCTTCAAGACCTGACAATGTGGTGCTCCAAAGTTTCAACCTCAAAGTGGAGGCAACTCAAACTGTAGGATTAGTTGGTGACAGTGGTTCCGGAAAATCTACAATAATCTCATTGTTAGAACGATTTTATGATCCCACCAAAGGTGAAATTTTCTTGGATGGAATTGACATAAAAACACTTGAACTGAAATGGTTAAGGTCTCAAATAGGTCTTGTTAGTCAAGAGCCTGCACTCTTCGCATCGTCCATCAAAGAAAATATCCTGTTTGGGAAAGAGAGTGTTACAATAGAAGAGGTCATTGCAGCAGCTAAAGCAGCAGATGCACACAACTTCATCAGTCAACTACCTCAAGGCTATGACACACAAGTAAGTCTAGAGGATTATCCTTTGAAACACAAATCTAATTATAAGTAGATAACCTATAGGATCATCTATATAAGCCTTTAATCTCGTATTGAAAAAGCAAAGAGAAATACATCTGTAAATTTCACAAACTAAGTTTATATTACGGCAAAAAAAATTGAGGCTTACCATATAGATCCATTTGTCATAGGTCGGTGAATTTGGAACTCAGTTGTCCGGAGGTCAAAAACAACGGATTGCCATTGCAAGGGCCTTGATCAAGGACCCAAGAATTCTGCTGCTTGATGAAGCAACAAGTGCGTTAGACTCTCACTCAGAGAAACTAGTGCAGGATGCTCTAGATCAGGCTTCCTTGGGCCGGACAACAATTATGATTGCACACAGCCTAACTACACTGCGTAGTGCTGACCTTATAGCCGTCCTACAGTTGGGAAATGTGGTAGAATTTGGTTCTCAGGACCACCTACTTCAGAATGAACACGGCGTGTACTTCAGAATGGTACAGCTTCAGCACTTATCTCTTAAAGGCAATGAACCTTCTGTAACAACAGAAAATAAATCCATGGAAGATATCACATCTGCTGCTCAAGTGTCAGTACATCAGCCAGAAAACTCACTTGAGAACAAGACTAGCAAACATCCAGAAGATAATGGTAGCAGTCCGTCTCTATGGTTTTTACTGCAAATGACAGCCCCCCATTGGAAAAATACTCTTCTCGGTTGTTCTGCTGCTTTTGGTTTTGGAGCCATTCAACCCATTCATTCATTCTATATGGGCGCCCTTCTTTCTGTCTACTTCATCAATGATCCAAGAGAGATCAAGAGACAGACTACAATATACAGCTTTGCCTTCTTAAGCAATGTCATCTTCATGTTCTTCGCGAGTGTTATTCAACACTACAACTTTGGAGTTACAGGGGAGCACCTAACAAAAATAGTGAGGGAGAAAATGCTGACAAAAATCATGACATTTGAGGTTGAGTGGTTTGAACAAGAAAACAACACAAGTGCTGCCCTTTGCTCTAGGCTAGCATCAGAAGCAAACATGCTTAAGTCTCTTGTAAGTGATAGGTTGTCCTTGTTGGCACAAGTACTCTCTGCAATGCTTTTGGCTGTTATTATTGGCTTGATATTGGCTTGGAGATTAGCCTTGATAATCATTATGTTTCAACCACTTATCATTGGCTCTTTCTATGCCAGAGGGATACTTATGAAGAGAATGTGGAAGAAAGTCTTGAAAGCTCATGACGAGATCAGTGGCATAGCAAGTGAGGCTATTAGAAATCACAAAACTGTTGCAGCTTTCGCAGCTGAGGAGAAGATACTGACACTTTTCATGGCTAGACTAAAGGATCCTAAAAGGGAAAGCAAAAGACAGGCTTGGTATGCTGGTCTAGGTTTATTTACTTCATTAGTCCTAACTGTTTCCAATACCGCAATGATTCTCTGGTTCGGAGGAAGATTGCTACACTCTAACAAGATAACGTACAAGCACCTTTTTCAGACTTTCTTCATATTGGTTACCACAGGAAGAGCTATAGCAGAGGCAGGATCCATGACATCAGATCTATCCAAGGGCATGGATGCTGTGAAATCAGTATTCGCGATATTGGATAGGAAAAGTAAAATAAATCCAGATGACCCTGATGGAATTAGGCCAGAAAAGATGAAAGGAGATCTAGAACTCGGCGACGTTTTCTTTTCTTATCCGTCAAGGCCTCATCAAATGATACTTCAAGGCTTAAGCCTCAAAGTTAAAGCTGGAGAAACTATTGCATTAGTTGGAAAAAGTGGATCTGGAAAATCAACAATCATTAGTATGATAGAAAGATTCCATGACCCGATAAAAGGAATGGTTCTGATAGATGGATTTAATGCAAGATCCTACAATCTAAAAGCTCTAAGATCTCACATTGCACTCGTTAGCCAAGAACCAACTCTTTTCTCTGGTACTATCTTTGATAACATTATATACGGAAAACAAAACGCCAATGAAGCAGAAGTCATCGAAGCAGCATCACTCGCGAATGCCCATGAATTCATAAGGTGACATATATATATATATATATATGTATGTATATGTATATATATAACCACTACTTCTGTTCCACAAGATTTTGATATATCACATAGTTTAGTATCAAGAATTTGCAGCTACACGTCCCATTTCTTGACTTGTAAACAAACTATAGATAACCTACCATTTTTTTATTACAGTGAATTGCATTGCATCACCTGTTGTTTGGCTTGATTTGCCTTGCAACACCAATGGTTTTAAGATATTAATAGATTATCACTTATTTGTCGCAAAAATACCTTATCTACAGTGGCATGAAGAATGGCTATGCAACCTACTGTGGGGACAGGGGAGCGCAGCTCTCAGGAGGCCAGAAGCAAAGGATAGCACTTGCTCGAGCCATATTGAAGAATCCTACAATGCTATTACTAGATGAGGCAACAAGTGCATTAGATAGCATATCAGAGAGATTTATACAAGAAACTCTAGAGAAGATGATGGTCAGTAGAACATGTGTTATTGTAGCTCATAGATTATCCACAATTCAGAACTCAGACTTGGTAGTTGTGATTGAAAATGGAAAGGCAGAAGAAAAGGGTAAGCATAGTGAGCTTGTTAAAGATGATAGCACCATATATAGCTCACTTGTTAGACTCCAACATGATCAGACAATGGATCAAAGAGTAATACATGGTTAAAAAAACAAAGATTTTAAAGTGGTGTTATGGGTGCCTAATTATTTGAGTATAACCGAGTTTTTAAGATTTTATTATTAAATTATAATGATGGAATAAGTGTCGACTGACTGCACGCGTCACGATGTCAACAATTAGGCTAATTATCTAGGCACATTGACGTTTTGGCACCAATATTTGTAGTGATGATGATATTTTCAATTAAATTTAATTTTTGAGTTGGGTATGTTAATGTATTATAAGAGCTAGACAAATTCTTGAACGTGCCACTTACCTAATAATTCTTCGTGCTCAGCTTAAGAATATGCTACAAGTTAGAAAATTAATTTTGAGGTGGATACAATATTTAACTTCAATACTATTTGGTTCCCATTTTAGATGATTTTAATTTTGATTTAAAATTGAAATATGAAAATCAATATAATTAAAATATATTTAATTATCAAAAATATTAAAACAATATACACCGAGAAACAAAGAATACAAGTTATATATGTATAACACGGATATATATATTTACATATGATAAAATAGTTACAACTAAAAAGAGTATTAAAATAATATATTATTATATATTAATTGACCATTGTTTTTTCAAGGGTAGGGTAGACTGTGGTGAGTCAAGTCAACTTAATGTTTTTTCTCTATTATTATTAACAATACACATTAAGAATTAATTAAAGGTAATTTGTCTTAAGGATGTATCACTAGTACAAAACTGATCATATGCGTCGGTTAATTAACACATTTTGCGTCGGTTATGAGGGGACGCATATGCAGGAGACGCAAAAACATACATATTTTGTCAGTTAAAGACACGACGCAAAAAATAATAATATGCGTCGGATATTTATAAACCCGACGCAAATAATAGTGTAATTTGCATCGGTTATTATCAAACAACCGACACAAATGATTGTTTAATAAAAATTATTTTTAAAAATAATTTCATCTATTTGCGTCGGGTATTTTAAAATAACCGACGCAAATGATTGTTTAATAAAAAAATTTTAAAAATAATTTCATCTATTTGCGTCGGTTGTTTTAAAATAACCGACGCAATTGATTATAATTTAATATATTTGCGTCGGTTATTTTAAAATAACCGACGCAAATTATTGTTTTA
>CM025786.1:30317177-30332244 GCA_014636745.2 Centella asiatica
ATATATATATATATATATATATATATATCATTAATATATATGCTATACTATAAACTATCGGAGACTAATAGTCTCTGATGAACAAAATGACTGTCGAAGACTAGTTAGTCTCTGATGAACAAAATGACCCCACTGACTAAAATCTACCAAAGTAAATCCTAAGTCATCCTTTCGAACACCACGACATATCAATCCACTTACAACGAAAGAGACCAACCTTGAATTCTCTGTACTCAAACTCCCAAATATCTTCAATCACCCCATAATATGACTTTTTCACATCTTTCGATCCTGAAGATTTGTCTCTGAAAAATTCTGTTGATGAAGCTTCCACGGTAACTCCACTGTTTTGCATACTGCTCTTTCCATCTTGACGCTGGGTGTAAAACGTATATCCATTAACATCATAACCTTCATAAGATTGAACAAGCGTGTTGGGGCCATATGCTAACCATTTTATCGTATTAGAAACGACATTTGGTGTATCTGACAACTGGCACATTACACGGTCTTTAAACCATCCAACAAATGAGCGATTATGTTCAGTTGTAACCCAAATGCCACTTTTTGAAGGATTCTGCCTCCTAATCAAACTGACATGACAATCTAAGTACGGATGAACTTCAGTCATGTGTTGCAGGACAAAGAGATGAGTTTTATCGCGCAGTTCACACCCAGGAGAGATCCATTTGGATCCCAATGTACCCTGCCCATGAAGTCTTCCCTCGTGACGAGATTTGGGAATTCCAATAGGATTGACAGCTGCTAAATACTCTGTGCAAAATTCAATAACCTCCTCAACTGAATATCCTTCAACTATACTAGCTTCCGACCGATATCGGTTCCTCACATATCCTTTCAATATACCCATGAATCTCTCAAAAGGATACATATACCGCAAATATACAGGGCCGCATAACTTAATCTCTCTAACCAAATGAATAACCAAATGTACCATAATGTCAAAAAATGAAGGTGGAAAATACATTTCAAATTAACATAGTGTGACGACAATATCAGCTTGTAATTTATCCAACGTGATGGGTTCAATCACCTTGCTGCAGATGGCATTGAAAAAAAAACAAAGCTTCATCACAACAAGTCTCATGTGATTCGGCAATATCCCTCAAATTACAATTGGAAGTAGCTGTTGCATTAACACATGACAATCGTGTGACTTCATACCCACGAGTTTCAATTCCTTCATCGACACAAACCTTTTGATGTTTGAAGAATATCCATATGGAACTTTCACACCAAACAAACACCGACAAAATGCAATTTTCTCTTTTTTACACAAAGTATAACAAGTTGGAGATAGATATGTACGCTTCTTCGATTCTTGCGGTGCTAACTCTAGTCGTATACCCATTTCTTTCATATCTTTTCTGACTTTGATCCCGTCCTTTGTCTTTCCCGGTATATTCAACAATGTCCCAACAATACTGTCACAAACATTTTTCTCAATATGCATAAAATCAAGACAATGTCTAACTTGTATGTGTTCCTAATATGGCAGATCCCAAAATATGGATCTCTTCTTCCACAGATTCTTCGGCTTCGGAGGTTGATACAACTTTCCAAATACAACATCAATATCCTTAACCCGCTCAAAGACTTCTTTCCCAATTAAAGGCAAACGGGCTTCTCGAGTCTCAATATGCCCATCAAAAGCCTTTTTCATCTTACGATAAGGGTGATCACGGGGAAGAAATGTTTGGTGACTCATAAAGACATTTTTGTTGCAATTATTTAGACGATGGTCAATAGTAGCATCTTCACAAATTGGACATGCTTTAGCTCCTTTAACAGTGTACCCTGACAAGTTTTCATAAGCTGGAAAATCATTTATGGTGCAAAATAACATCGCACGTAATGTGAAATCCATTTGAGTATTTGCATCAAACACCGTCACACCTTCATCCCACAAAAGTTTTAAATCTTCGACAAGCGGCTCAAGATAAACATCTATGTTATTCCCCGGTTGTTTAGGCCCTAAGATTAACAAGGACAACATAATATACTTGTGCTTCATACACAACCACGGAGGCAAATTATAAATCACCAAAAGAACTGGCCATGTGCTATGTTGACAGCTTAGAGTGCCATAAGGATTCATCCCATCTATACAAAGTCCAAGTCGTAGATTCCTAACTTCTCCACCAAATTCAGGAAACTTATAATCAATGATTCTCCATTGTGGAGAGTCACTCGGGTGTCTAAGCATCCCATCTGATTTTCTCCCTTCTTCATGTCATCTCAAATGTTTTGCATCTTTTGGATTTGCAAATAGGCGTTTGAATCGTTGCACTATGGGTAAATACTAAACCGCCTTGCTAGGAGCCCTTTTTTTATCATCCTTATAAGAATCATTATCCTCCCGCTTGTACCGAGATGCTCCACACTTAGGACATGTGTGTAAATGTTCATTCTCATTTCGAAACAACACAGAGTCATTTGGACATGCATGTATCTTCTTCACGTCCATACCTATAGGACACAACATCTTCTTTGCCTCGTACGTGGAAGTGGGAAGCTCGTTATTCACCGGAAGTATTTCTCCTAAAAGTTTTAACAATTCTGTAAAACTCTTGTCACTCCATCCATTCTTGACTTTCAACTTGCACAACTTCAAAGTTGTTGACAACCTTGTCAAGTCATCACTGCACCCGGGATACAAAAGTTTCTTAGAATCGCGGACCAAACTTTCAAATATATCCGGTTGTGGCATCATATTGTCTTGGAGATCTTGTATCATATCTTCCACCCTATCAATGTCCACATCATCTTCGTCATTATGGACCGAATTATCGCACTCGGTTGCATAATTCGACCTTGAGCTACCAGTCATATCAGACTCTATTCCCTCATCGTGCCAAATCCACTTCGTATAACCTTTCTTAAAACCCCGACGAAATAAATGTTCACGCACTGTCTCTGCGTTCGAATATTTTTTTAAATTACCACAAATGCGGCACGGGCACACAATCATGTCTTCTTTTCCATGTTCCTTTCTGATTTTTTGGTGTCGAACCGCACATATAATAAACTCATCAACCCCTCTCACATATGCGTCATCGTTACGCAATATATTGTACATCCATGTTTGACGATCCATGTTTAACTGAATAACCACAACGATTAACTAAGTAAGCACCGCAATTGTACAGTTATCACAAGTAAGATGCGGACAAACAATAGTTCAAGCAAACATACTGCTATTTTAAATAATGCATGTGATGAATGTATTTTTTTTAATCAACAATTACCTTACACAACAAAGCTGAGCTCTCAGACGAAGACACTAAAGAAAGAAACCTGCAAAATCTCAGCCAAGTTTCCCGCCAAAGACGATCTCGCTTTCCCTCCTCTCTTACGAACTAGGCCAAAATAGAAAAAGTTTTTTTTTAATATTATTAAAGCATATGCGTCGGCCAAAGAAGAAAACCGACGCAAATACTATAACCATTTGCGACGGATATTTAAATCAAGCGACGCAAATGTTTCAATAATTTATTTTTTAAAATTTTAAAGCATTTGCGTCAATTCTTTAACCGACGTGACACAAATTTGTTTATCTTTTTCAATTATTTCTCATCTTTGGCGTCGGTTGTAGTAAACAACCGACGCAAATGTCACAAATCATTTGCGTCGGTTCTTTAAATAAACGTCGCAAATTCTTTTTAATTTATTTAAACTTTTTTTGCGTCGGTTATTTAAAAAAACCGACGCAAATAATCAATACTATTTGTGTCGGTGTTTTATACTAAGCGACGCAAATGGTGAACTAATTTATTTTTTAAATATTTTCAGAGAATTTGCGTCGGTTATGTAAAAAAACCGACGCAAATAGTTTTTATATTTTTTACGACAATGCCACCGCACTACTATATGCGACAGTTCTATTAAAAAACCGACACAAATAAGGCGACGCATAGGACAGTTTTTGTAGTAGTGTATGTGTGTGTGTATATATATATGCATGTATGCATGAAAAATCATATGCATGGGCTTTATTCTTAGAAAACACCTTACAAATGAAATTAGAGTTCTTAACCGATATTCTTTTAAAATATATAGAGATTAGATTCGTAAATCAACATATACTAGCATTGAAGGTCGTGCACAACATAGATTTATTATTATTATTTTTTAATATTTTGATAATTTTTTATTTTTAATGTTAATATATCTTTTCTTTTATTAGAAACGTTTTCATGTTTTACAAATTATTTTTTATATATTATTATTGTATTGTTTTATAATTGAAATATAACAATAATATGAATTGATGTAATATTTTATTTAAATATTTATTTTTCGATTAACTAAAATAAACATTTTACGTTTTCTTCATTTTGTTATTATCATTGTTCAAACTAAAGTCGAGAAAGAATTAATAATAATTATTAAAATAAAAATAATTTATCAAAAGTTATATCTTATATATACAACTGTTGTTTCACACATTTATATTTTGTATTATTGTATAACAGAAAGTAAAATAAAATTTTATCACTTGGCTCATGTTTTGTGCATGATTTAATTTGTTTAATTTATACGGAGTATTATATAGAGTGATATTGTACATAACTATCACACAATTATTCTAACTTTTGCTTCTTTTATTTAATATCAAATATCGATAAAATTTATTATTCTATATTTCATTCAATTCAATAATTTGAACATTATTTTTCAAGTCGCTTTATCAGCTATTATTTATCTACACTGTGTACTCTATATTAAATTGACAAAATATTTTTTTCTAACCTATGCATATTACACATAATTTTGTATTAAGAAATTTGTATTACAATAATTTATTTTATTGTTGTAGATTTGTCAGATGACTAACTTCGTTATATAAATTGTAATCATTCACTTTTGATAGATTACATGATTATGTTTTATTATTAATTTGGTTATAATTGTTTTAATTAAATACGTTTAATTAATGATTAAGATTATAATTAATTTGATTTTAATTTTTCGTTATGATTATTTCTACCGGTTGCATAATTATTCTCTTTTTAAATTGATTTAATAAAAAAATATATTATTATTATTTGTAATATTTATTTGCTAAATTTGGAATTAGTCTTTGTTTATTAT
Organism: Centella asiatica; assembly: GCA_014636745.2. NCBI lineage: Eukaryota > Viridiplantae > Streptophyta > Magnoliopsida > Apiales > Apiaceae > Centella > Centella asiatica. The sequence continues at coordinate 30,322,293 of CM025786.1, forward strand.
TGTGGGAATAATTATTTTCAATTTAATTAAGAAGATTTAGATATAAAGAATGGAGTTCTTATTGTAATTAGGATTGAAAAATGAATACTAAAGAATCTAGTTAAGAGATGAATGTTAAAGAATTTTTTTAAATGTATTTTTTTATTACGAATTAATATATAATAATAGATAGATAGAGGGGTGGATTGCGATCCTTATAGTATCAATTAAATATATCCAAACTGCTTATCAAACTAAACTAAAACCAAATCACTCGAAGGCCCATGCGTTTTCTTGACGAACTTTCTCTTCTTCCTCAGGAGTAAAATCATTCTGGATATGGAAAATCTCACGAACTTATTGAGGGCTCTTGTCTTTGATAGCATCTGCTATCTTTTGGCAATTGATATCCAATAAATCCTTAATATCAAGATAATTAGCAGCTAAATTAAGTTGAAATATCGTCGGATTAAGGTCATCTTCCAATCCATTGATATAATCATGATTAAACTTTTTCTTGTCATCTTCCGATAAATTAGAATCTGCATGCTTCTTCAAAAACTCAATCACCTTCACAAGAATTGCGCTGTTCACTCTAGGAAGTGGAATAACACCTGATGCACGACTTGAGTCTCAGCATCCATCTTCAAATATAAACTACTTTGAAAGATACAAAAGCAAAAACTTGATTCTTGTCTTGTTTATGTAGGAGAATAAAGATAGATATGTCTCTGTCTTTGTCTTTTGTGCGTTGTGGGCTAGTCTTGATCTTCCTCTTCCTCTTATATAGGATTTGCAGGACCATACCCTAGTCCGACAAAGATTTAACTCCAATGTTGATTCGAAATTGGATTAATATAATTCTATTATTTCACATTAATAATAACCAGTTGTGCAGCAACATATTTTTTAAGTTGGGTTAGGAGAATCCCCTCTTTCTTAATTTCTTTTTTCTCTTCAGAAAATTATATTGAGGAAATTACGTAAACATATGTAAACAGCACAATACGGTATATATTTATGCGACCAACAGGGTAGTACGAGATTTGATTTGGCCGTTAACGGTCAGGAGTTAGGACCGTTGGAATCTTGATAAATCTTGAATCTTGAAGCTAAGTGACGATGATGATTGGATGACAGTTAAACTGTGTTTATGGCCGTTAAAAAATAAATATTTTAGTATCACAATCACAACTTCATATATATATATATATATACACACACACACAAATATATATATACAAACATATATATATATAGGGGCAGATCATAGCTAACATTAGTTGTGAAATCTTTCGTAGTTAACACATTTATAATCGTCGATTGGATAATCCAACGTTGGAGATCAAATTCAAAAAAAAAAAAAAATCCTTTCCGCCAGTGAGACCGGCGGAAGGGGGAAATTTTTTTTTTTTTTTTCTATCTTTCGGTCATCATAATCGAATTCATAGCCAATAGCCTGCAAGTAAGCCAAGTCGAGGAGAGGACAGAAAAAGGGCAACGCCAGATTTGAATGAGAAGCCTAGTGATAATGAAGACGAAGATGAAGATGTAATGGCGGCTGCTGCAAGGGGAAGGGAGATTTGAATGTTGCTCTAGAAGAATGCAATTTAGATCAAATTTTGTGAGGGAAGTGGGAAGTAGAATTCATGAATTTGAATGAACTGCTGAAAGAATTAGAGGATGAGGAGTTGAATGTTGCTGATGAGTAATCGGAACAAGACATGGAACTGCTACTTAGCTAAAGAAAAAAAAAATTATATACCTTCCGTCAGTCTTATTGGCGGAAAAAGTCTTTTTTTTTATTTTGCCTTCCGCCAGTCTTACTGGCGGAAATGATTTTTTTTTTTGGTTTGATCTACAGCGTTGAATTATCCGATCAACGATTATAAATTTGTTAACTACCAAAGACTCCACAGCTAATTAACGTTAGTTATGGATCAGCCCTTATATATATATATGTATAATAACAGTTGGAAGGTTAGCTATTGTTGGAAATAAAAAGGATCAAGCGCAACGGAAGGGAAAACACAATTTGAAGAAGAAGAAATTTTCTTGCTCACAAAGTAATTGATTACGAGAATACAATTCTCTAGCTCTCTCACTCTTGTATTATCTCTCAATTTCTCTTCACTTCTTGCTACTACAACCACAAATGACAATGCCTATTTATAGTAGTCTAGGGAAGGTTCTAGTCCATGAAAAAAATGTAGTGGAGAATTCTAGAATCTAGATATTTTGTAAGATCTTAGAAATAAGTAGAAAATTCTAGATCCTAGATATTTTGTGAGAGAGTTCTAGATTTTTGACATGTTTTCCACACCAAGAACGATCTAGAAACATACCTTAAATTATGGACTTATTTAGTATTTGAGCTTAATTAACTCTAGATGGATCAAGCCCTTAATTAACTCTAATTGGATCAAGCCCAAATCAAGTTTATTTTCTAACATCCCCCCTTAAACTTGATTTAGTAACTCCAAGTAAATCTCGCAGCTTGTAGAAGACGTCTTTCTTGAGTGGTTTACTAAGAATGTCTGCTACTTGATCTTGTGACTTCACGAACTTTAATTGGACTTCATTTCTTCTGACACACTCACAGATGAAATGATACTATGTGTCTATGTGCTTACTTCTTTCGTGAAAAATCGGATTCATTGCTAAAGCAAGTGCAGATTTGTTGTCCACATAAATCTCTATTGGTTCTTTTATTGGCATATTTAACTCCTTCATCAAACTCCTTAGCCAAATTGCATGACAAACACATGAAGTGGCAGCTACGTATTCTGCTTCGCATGTGGACAGTGTAACGATTGGTACGTTGCTTCTTTGAGCTCAACATAAATGTGGAATCACCCATGAAGAACAAGAATCCACTTGTACTCTTCCGGTCATCTATATCTCCACCCCAGTCACTATCACTGTATCCAACTAGTTTGAAATTTTCTATAGGAGTGTAGAAAATTCCATAGTCTAACGTACCTTTGATGTACCGGAGGATTCTTTTGGCGGTCTTCAAGTGAATGGATGTAGGAGATTCCATGAATCGACTTATGAGTCCAACACCGTAGAGTATATCTGGCTTTGTACATGTTAAATATCATAAACTTCTAATAAGACTCTTAAAAAATGTGGGATTTAACTTTTCTCCTTCGTCTTCCTTTGACAGTTTTGTACCACATTCTACAAGCATGTCTACGGGCTTGCAATTTGTCATATTGAATTTCTTGAGAATCTCCTTTGCATAGCCTTCTTGAAAGATGAAGATTCCTTCTTCGCTTTGCTTCACCTCAATCCCAAGATAATACGACATTAAGCCAATGTCAATCATTTCGAACTCTCTTGTCATTGCTTTCTTAAAATCTTCAAACATACTTGGATTGTAGACAGCATACTCATGTGAGCATTTAGAGAAATTATTTTCTTGAAAGTACTTATCAATAAGACTGTACCAGGCCCTCGGTGCTTGTTTCAGGCCATAAAGGGACTTCTTCAATCTCAGAACTTTATGCTCGCTTCCTTTTTCTGTGTAACCTGGTGGTTGTTCAACGTACACCTCTTTGTCAAGGTAGCCATTTAAGAATGCTGACTTGACATCCATTTGATAGATTTTCCATTTATTTTGTGCTGCCAAAGAAATGATTAGTCTATAGTTTCTAAGCGAGCAATAGGAGCACATACCTCGTCATAGTCGATACCAGGTCTTTGTTTGTATCCTTTTACCACGAGTCTTGCTTTGTATCTTTCGACTTCACCTTTGGCATTTTTCTTTATCTTGAATACCCATTTCACGCCAATTGTTCTATGCCCCTTCGGAAGTGATGTGAGCTCCCATGTATCATTTTTTATGATTGCTTTAATTTCTTCATCTATAGCTTGTCTCCACCTCTTATCTTGTGTCGCTTCGTGGAAATTAAGAGGCTCACAGTCTGCAAATAGGCAAATCAAATTGAGTTGATCATTTAAATTCTCAGTTACCTCATAGATATCTTCCAGACTTCTGTATCTTGGGATCTTCTCATTCTGACTTGAGCTTGATGAGGACGTAGTTGTTCTTTGAACTGGTGATTGCACTGGAGATGAAGGTGGAGTAGAAATTTCCTCAAGACCTTATCTGGTTGGTTCTTCATCTTGAAATATTGGGAAAAATCATAATCCTCATCTTCCTGAACATTCCAATTCCATGATGCTTCTTCGTCGAACTCCATATCTCTGCTCACAATGATATTTCCATTGATTGGATTATAGAGCTTGTAGCCTTTGGAGCATTTATCATAACCAATGAATAAAGCTTTTGACTTTTGTCGTCTAATTTGGTGCGGATTTCATCTGGTACGTGTGCATATGTTATGCTTCCAAAAACTCGAAGATGATTGACATTAGGCTTTCTCTCGTTTCAGGCCTCCAAAGGTGTCTTGTTTGGCAAACTCTTGGTGGCACTTCTATTTGACAAGTAGACTGCATAATCAACAGCTTCAGCCCAAAATTCTTTGGGCATTTTCTTACTCTTCAACATGCTTCGAGCAATGTCCAGGATTGTTCTGTTCTTTCTTTCTGTCACACCATTTTCTTGTGGCGACCTTGGCACCGTGAGAGGTCATCGGATTCCACTATCTTCACAGAATTTGTCAAACTCCTTTGATGTGAATTCGCCACCTCTGTCTGATCTCAAAGCTTTAATCTCATTGCCGCTTTCTTTTTCAACAAGAGCCTTGTACTTCTTGAACATGTTGAATGCCTCGGACTTCTCCTTTAAAAAGTACACCCAAGTCTTACAGCTATAGTCATCAATAAATGTGATGAAGTATTTATTTTTACCGTAAAAGCATGGATTAATTGGCCCGTAAAGATCCGTGTGGACAAGCTCCAATGGCTTTTTGGCTCGTGATGTTGCTTCTTTAGGAAAACTTTTCAGGAACTGTTTTCCAAGAAGACATCCTTCACATAATTGGTTAGGATGATTGATGGAAGGCAATCCTTTCACCATCTCCATTCGTGAGAGTATATTTAAAGTATCAAAATTTATATGTCCAAACCTCAAGTGCCAAAGCCAAGAGTTATCTTTTGTGCATGCCATAAGGCATTTTACAACATCATGTTGAATGTTTAGCAAAAATAATCTATTCTTGGTCATTGGCACTTTGGTTATCATATTTTTGCTCTCATCAAAAATCATGCAATGTTTATTTTTTAATTCAACTTCATAATTCTTTTCAAGAAGTTGGCCCAAACTTAAAATATTATTTTTCATGTCGGGCACATAGTAAACATCATATATAAATTTATGCCTTCCATCTTTTAAGCGTATAAGAATATTACCTTTTCCTTGAACCGGAATGCTCGAGCCATTTTCAAATTTCACAGCACCATTGATGCTTTCATCAAGTTGCACGAACATGCTTCTATTGCCACTCTTATGATTACTTGCTCCAGTGTCAAGATACCATGTGTTATCTTTCATGGTTTCTCCATCATGTTGTGCCATTAGCAGGGTGATTTCTTCTTCATTAGTTTCCACAAAATTTGCTTTCTCATCTACTTTATTTTTACTCCAGCAATAAAAAGCGTAGTGACCATACCTTTGACATTTGTAGCATTGAATTTGTGAATTGTGAGTCTTTCTTCTTGAGAAGTTGCCTTTTCCACGACCTCTTGTTAAATAACAAGTTTGACTTCTTTCTCCTTGATTAAATTTGTTGTTGCACCCCTGCTTATATAATCTTTGCTTACACATTTATTTATTGTTTAATATATAAGAATTGATGATGTAATATAGTCCTTGCTTAAGTATTGTAAAAGGACTTAGAAAAATATCCAACATGTTAGGTGGATATAACTTATAGTTAAGCAAGGAGTTTGATCACTATTGAAGTCTGCTGATTCGATAAAGTCTGCTATAATAAATTCGTTGATCAAGAAGGATTCTGAAGACATGAAGAATTTTCCAAGTAGTCCTGCTTAGAATGGAAATAAGCAAGGACTTAAGTAAAACAAGATCTTTTGCTTGATCAAAGTCAAGCTGTCAGAAAAGTTATCTTAACCCCTGCTTAGTCAAACTTCTAGGAGTCTCTTCAGAAAGGCACTAGAAGACAAAATAACAGCTAACTTTTTGAACTAAGTAAGGATTGCTGTAAAGGTACAAGATCACATCAAGAGCAGTACACTTCAACAGATCTATTTCAAAATTCCCAACGGATAGATTTTTTGGAGTATAAATAGGAGTCATAAATTTCATTTATGACTAACCTCCAACCAACTAAGAAAAGTCTGAACAACCTCTCTGACACATTAAAGACTTCAACAAGACATCATAAAGTTTGAACAAGTGCTATCAATCTGCTCAACTAAGGAGCAATCTACTTAAAGATAGCAAGCAAGATTTTCTCAAATCTGCTTAGAGTCTGTGTGACTAAGTTGGTCTAAGTGACCTATTGTAAATTGGACTAAGTGTCCTCCTGCTGATTGTTCTGTGTGAATAAGTTTTAGTGATAGCCTTCTCAAGTAAAAGAGAAGAAGAGTGGAGTAGGATTATTCCGAACCACTATAAAAATTTTCATCTCTTTTCCTGCTTATCTTTTATATTGTTTTCTTGCTTTGTTGTGCTTTGCTTAAGTCTTGCTGAACTCTTTCAGCAAAGACTTACTATCTATGCTACTTCTAGCCATTAACCTTTGCTACAAAACATAAGTGTTTTGAAATTCCGCTAAGGGGTACTTTGCTTAAACAAATTCCGCTGCTAAATTTTTTGAAAACATAAGAAACTCTTTTATAAGCAAAAAGTGTTTTAAATCAGTAAAGTTTTCTAAGCAAGACTTAATTTTTTGAAAAACACTATTCAACCCCCTTTCTAGTATTTTTACCCTTTGGGACCTAACAAAATTGAATATGACCTCCTCATCCATTATCGCCACGACCGCGACCTCGTCCGCGTCCTCGTTCACAGCCTCGATGACTTCTTTCGTAATTGTTATTTTCTTCATTCTTCAAAGTGAACTTACTTTGAAGAACTTACTCCAAAGCTTCATGATTCTTTCTTTTTTGTCTCTCTTCATGGGCTTGTAACGAGCCCATAAGTTCATCAACAGACATATTATCTAGATCTTTTGATTCTTCAATTGCAACAACAATATGTTCAAACTTTGGAAGTAAAGAACGAAGAATTTTTTCAATAATACTAGTATCATTTAAATCTTCTCTGTACCTTTTTAGTTGAATGGAGATGGATAAAACTCTAGAGATGTAGTCGGATATTGTCTTGGACTCATTCATATGCAAAAGTTCGAACTCGCCTCTTAATGTTTGAAGCCGGATCTTCTTCACTTTGTCGACACCTTGTTGAGACTTTTGAAGAATCTCCCATGCTTGCTTGGCGGTTGTTGCGGAAGAAACTTTCATAAACATGCTCTCATCCAAACATAGGTGGATGATTGAGAGCGCTTGTTGATCTTTCTTGCGCGCTTTATTGAGGACATCTTTCTCTGCCCCCGTCAAGGTAGCATCTTTGGCGGGTTCCTCATAGCCTTTCTCCACAATCTCCCAAGCATCTTGTGAGCCTAAGAGAGCTTTTAGCCGAATAGACCAACTATCATAGTTGTCCTTGGTGAGGCGAGGAAATTGGAAAGGAAGCATATCATTTGCCATCATTCTTGGAATTCTTTAACCAAGCTCTGATGCCAATTTGTTGGAAATAAAAAGGATCGAGCGCAACGGAAGGAAAAACACAATTTGAAGAAGAAGAAATTTTCTTGCTCACAAAGTAATTGATTACAAGAATACAATTCTCTAGCTCTCTCACTCTTGTATTATCTCTCAATTTCTCTTCACTTCTTGTTGCTACAACCACAAATGACAATGCCTATTTATAGTAGTTTAGGGAAGGTTCTAGTCCATGGAAAAAATCTAGTGGAGAATTATAGAATCTAGATATTTTGTAAGATCTTAGAAATAAGTAGAGAATTCTAGATCCTAGATATTTTGTGAAAGATTTCTAGATTTTTGACATGTTTTTCACACCAAGAATGATCTAGAAACATACCTTAAATTATGGACTTATTTAGTATTTGGGCTTAATTAACTCTAGTTGGATCAAGCCCTTAATTAACTCTAATTGGATCAAGCCCAAATCAAGTTTATTTTCTAACAGCTATATATATCTTTGCGTTGGCGTGTATATTTTGTATATTCAATATTAGTTGAGTTCATATAAAAAATAACAAAATCTGATCTAAATCATTAGACGTCAATTACTGGACTATATTTCTTTTGTTTTGAATATCATGCCATCAGATTCCAAGTTTACTATGTATATTTTAAAAGCATATATATTACATAAATTCTAAATCACATTCCAAGATGTTAGCTAAATTAGTCCGTGTACAAATTTTATTTATTCATTATTATAAATTATTTATTAATTCTTCAATCAAAATCTATTTTGAAATTTATTAAATTTGGCCTATGACTGGTTTAGCTTAGAATTGGCTTAACCTAAAATTCTCAATAGTCCTCGTCTATTGAAATAAGATTGCTCTGACTCGGTCTGGTCAACTCTAGTTTTTTCAAGGATTAGTCTGGCTTGGATAAGTCAATCTATTTGTTCATCCATATATTTTTGTATGGATTTTAAATATTTTACAAATTCAAATGTGATACATTTGGTTGTATTTTACATTTTTTGAAAAATATATATCTAAATAAATATTTTATGTGTCTTAAAATTTGTGTCACCCCCTAAAAAAGTATTGTAATTTTATGGGAAGGAGAGAGTATATGATTTTCAATACTGAGATGTGGAAGCTTATTATTCCCTCCATTTAAAAAAAATATTTGAAAATGAGATTTATTCCAATAAAATAGTTATATTTACATTAATATTTCTTAAGATGTTATATTTTAAAATTTTTGTTATTACAATTTTTTTTATATTATCATTAATTGAATATTTATGAAATATTCATGAAACCAAAAAAAAATGATTTTAACATGTAAAATTGTTAATCAAACATGCGATATTAATAATTAAATATTTATTAAAATTTAAATATTATTTTTTGTAGAACAAACGGAATATACAACTTTACTCGTTACTTGCACTCATATCTAATTGTTTAGTATTGGGTGGTTCCACAAATATCATTATCTTTAGCATTAAAAAGATGGTTAACAATAATAATAATAAAATTGCTAGCCTGCCCCAAATATAAAAATCATATAACTTTAGCATATTATATATATCTGTGATGTATCACCAGAGTAACACTAATGGAGATTGATTGTCAATGCCAGACACACAAGTTAATTTATTGAGTGCAATAAGCTTAAATTATTCGAAGCTTTACTCCCACTAAAGAGTAGACATGCAGTGCCATCAAACCTACCCTTTTACTTTATTTAGAACTCTTAAATTCAAAGACACTCAAAGTCCTTCCGATGATATATGGACTTTAAGGTTTATATATAAATAAATAAAAATAAAATAAAACAAAAGAACAAATAAGTTGACAATTGGAATTAATATTTCTAATTTTCTTCCCTATTTTTCCACTTCATGGCTAATGCAGAAAGGAATTTCATTGAAGATCCATCTTTGGTAAGAACTTGATGGGCAGCATCCTTTAGCTCAATCATTTTGTTGTGAATTTTTTGTCCTTATTTTCCCATGAGTTCATTGACAACCTTTCTTACTTCATTAATTTCTTACCACAACACCATGTTCATCAACATTTTGTTAGTGCAGAAAATTATAGACAACGAAGCGGAAGCATAAAAATAGCAATTTAAAATTTTTCTACAATTCCAGAAATCACCTTATACAATATTATTAATTGAGAAAGGATTAAAATCATACCGTTGTAAATTCGACGACGTTAATTTAGAATCTTTACGCACGAATTAACACCGCAATCTTTATCCTTCATGCTCCAGTCGATCCCCTTGATCCGTCTTGCAATTTATTCCACGTTCTTGATTGTTC
>CM025786.1:30332254-30368958 GCA_014636745.2 Centella asiatica
TATTAAATAATAATAATATAAGAATAATTCTTATTTATTTATAATTAATATTTCTAAAATACTAAATTATAAATATTAAGCCATTTAATTTATTCCACCATGGTATAAATTAAATTACTTAATTATTATTATTTCCCAATATCTTCATAATTTATTATTTCCCTTTTATGGTGTGACCCTTTAGGTTCAATATTAAGCCAGTTGTAGAAATAAATTAAATTAGAACTATTCTAATTTTATTTATACGAATTAAACACTTTAATTCATTAAATATAATTAATTATATTAATTATACTTATTCTACATCATGAGGGATACCTCTCAGCATATCATGACTATCCGGATAATATGAAATCAACGTTTAATCACAAAGAACCTATTCAGTGAATAGTTACCGTACAATTCAATCCTTCTACCACACAATGTCCCGATTAAATATAAGACATGGAATTACTGTCAAGTCTTATTTAATTTAATCATATGCATTCCGATTCATAGATTCACAACTCAATATAATGTCAATTAGAAACACATTCTAATTATCATTTCACTCTGGCCAAATATTCCCGAGTTGTCACTAATGGAATCGCATAGGACATTCTCTCCCTTTACTGGAAGCGGTAGATCCTTTGTTGATCATTCACTTATCTCTATGTACACTTTATTATACCCGAACATACACTTATATACACTGCTTGAGTTAAGATATATGACAATGTATAATTTAGTGTACACAAGATAACCGCAACGATCTCAAGTCTAAGGATCACTTGTACAATTATCACTAGATGAACTCCTATTGACAAGCAGGTAAAACTCCATTAGGTGTTCATTTAAGCGAGTCATGTTCAGTGAACTTATTCTCTAATAAGCACCTACATACTTGCTTTAATGTCGTCACACAAATGATTATGAGATCAATCATCCTCTTGTTAAGAGCAAGCACAGTATGTACTAATCTTTCCGGATTCACTAACACCCTTATTAGTGATCCTACGATTAGGAATATTTTTAGTTTCGAGTTAACATATTTTAGATCTCATTAGCATGATCTCATCATGATCCTAAAATATAACTCTAAACTATGGGTTAATATATTTAACAACTTAAACATATAAATAAACGCTTTTGAATAAATAATTCTTTTATTAATAAATGAATAAGATTACAAAATAAATGCTCCATCACGTCTAACGTGATTGGCTTGAGGGTATATTAATTTCACATTTGGCCTTAATGCTATAGCTAAACCTTTGGTTAGCATTACTGATGTCATCTTCTGCTCTGCATAGAGTGGCCAAGAAATCATAGGTATCCCGTGAACGACGCTCTCCAAAATTGAGTTCCAACCACAGTGAGTCAAGAAACCCCCAATTGAGTCGTGCCCTAAAATCTGTCTGTGGTGCCCACTAGACCTCTTTTTGTGTTCTTTGTAAGAATCCTTTTGGGAGAAAGTCGAAAGAATTGTTTTGACTTTGAACACTAAAATATGTAGCATTTGAACATTTATCGTTAGAATTTCTTACCGCCCATAAATTTTTGTTACTATTTTCTAACCCCAAGGCTAATTCATGAAGTTGTTCATACGAGAGAGTCCCACCGCTCTCAAACCAAACAAATAAAACAGAATGACTTGGCTGATTGTCCAACCATGGTAAACACTCGGATCTCGCTTCATCGTTACTTGAACCGGTTTGAACAAGTGGCCCAACCAGATAAATTGGCGGTCCACCCGGTTCTTTCTCCAGCAAAGCCTTAATAGCTCCATCTTCCAAATCCAAGAAGCTGTTTAGTACTATACCTTCAGCTAAATTAAACCGCTTCACACTTTCAAGAAACGACTTATAGGCATGGTGCGACCGGTCTTGAACCGGATCCAATAGTTCACTACCATGAACCGGTATACAACCCGGGATCATGACCGGTTCACCTTGATTTTTAAACTCACATGAAACCATTTTATCAAGTTTTGGCAAGTAAAGTCAAAGCATTAGAAGAAAAAAATAAGGAGAGATCTCAAACTCTCTAGCAACATCAAATAGATCCGTTCCAAAGGTATGAACCATCAAAGCAACAAGCGGGACTCTTGCAACCAAAGATGTTAAAGCATCACGAACGAGTGAAATCCAACGAGTAACTGTTATAAAAATTTGTGCGTCTAAGTTGATACGAGGGCCTAGATCCTCAAAACTAACGGGCGGAAGAAACACGTGATCGACGTTCCGGGGTAGGCCTTCAAGGACAGATGTTTGAGTTTTGAGAGGAGTTCCAGAGGTAGATATGATGATGGTGGTTGAGAAGTTGTGGTGAAGAACAAGTTTTTTAGCAAACTCAACAACTGGGATGAGCTGACCCATCCCTGGACTTGGTATAATAGCTATGTGCGGAGGTTGTTTCATGGTGGAAAATGGGCAAGTCTTTGTTAAATTGGTGGAGATTAATTGATCGATGTTCAACTAAGACATTATATATACATAAGATAATGCATGTCACTCACATGCATTATATTATATTATAATATATTATATTATGTTATATCATATTATATTATGTATGTATATTATGTATATATATACACACACACGCACACACAGAGAAATAAAAAACTAAAATAAAAATTGGTTGAGTTGTTCCATTTTTTTCTTGAATGATCAAATGATATGTTATGTAGTTTGTTTTAATTAAGAAACTAAATTTTAAGATGATACATATTAATTCTAGAAAAAATGAAACAGACGATAAAGTAGATAATGAAACAGTCAACCTTATTTCATATAAAATACATGTCACGGATATAAGAGAAATATATACTTCATATAGTTAGTAATATACTACATATGTCCCATAAAAGATAACTTAAGTACAATAAAATTTTGTCCTAAAAAAATAATTTAAATACATCAAAAATTTACATAATGATTAATTCACCATTTGACTTTAAAAGAATAATAAGTACAATTTTTATATTTAAAAAGTTAGGTTGACATATCTAAGTGATATAATCAAAATTTCACTTCAAAAACGTGATTTCCTTAAATTGTGCATAAAATTATACTCCGACCATTTTTTTTTTGGGACAGAATGAGTATATTATTGCAGCCTACATTATCTTAAGTCGGAAAATTTTCTAATTTAATATTTTCACTTTTGTATTCTATGTTGTACTCACTCCTCCATCTCAACTCATTTGTAATTTTAGACTTTTAACAATTATTAAAGATAAAAAATAAAATTTTAATTAAAATATTTATATTTTTAGTGAAAAAGCAAAAGAGTTGAAATTAAATTAATGTGACATAAAAAAGATATTGAAATTATATTTTGGATAAATTAGATGATAAATATTTTTTTGTAAAAGACAATATTACAAATAAATATGACATCTAAAAATAAAAAATATAGTCCAAGACGGAAGTAGTATTCATTTTATATGTTGTATATCGAAAATTTCCGACCCCAATAAAAAGTTTTATAGACAATTATATATAGAGAAAAGTATTATGTGGAGTATTGTTTCTAGTAGAGTGGGAAAATGTTGTCCAACCTTTGTTCCTCCTTTTATCAACGGGACTTCACTAATTGAAAGCTGGCAAAAACAAACACGTACCTACGCATTTCTTACGCCCAAATTTAATACTTCCTCCGTTCCGATTCGAATTTTTTTGTTTTGGATATTACATTTATTTATAACATTATTATCCTTTATAAGAAATTTTATTCTAGTTTGTTTAAATTATTCTTTCAATATGTACTTTATGTAACTCAATTACATTTTAATTTTCTTACTTTTTCATTATTTTTACTCAATCATTTTAAATTAATTTATTATCTACAATTATCCAATTTAAATTAATTTATTAACCACTATTTATTTCAAATGATAATATAATTAATTGAGAGTACAAGATGTCTGCAGTCATTTTTTTGCAGTCATTTTTTTGACTACCAAATATAAGAGGGGATTATTGATATATATGGGAGAGAGTTTTAATAGATATAGGATAGTGGTAGGTACCAACACAACTATTTGTTTGTAAAATTGAATTGTATGAGATTAATAATATTTTCAGACTAATGATACCTTAAAAGTAGATTAAGATTTACATATAATTAAAATATCAATCAAATCGGATTGAACTAAAAAACTCATGCTATGAATTGGACAAAAACACTCATGTTGCTCTTCCTCTTTATGTAATTCTTTATATAGGGTATTACTTTTTAAATTGAATTATTAGTCTAATCTCATATGTTAAAACAAATATAATATTATAAAACTAATATTAAACGACAATACTGACACATTACTATTTTTTAAATAAAATTAAATAATTCAATTTCATCCCTAATCCTGCTGACAAACAAACCCATAAGCTTTATCCAAGGAACCCATCATTTCCGAAGCTCTTCCATCTCTTCTTTTGTTTCAACTTTCAACCAAGATTCCGGCAAGTTTCGATACAGAGTATTTCCTTTCAACTTTTTATTCTAATTCCACCTATGAGATCTATTTTTGTACAACGATCTGAATAGAGGTGAAATATAATTGCACTCTATTAATCAATTTGATGAATCTTCAGCAAAAATAATTTTTTCCGGCGACTTTTTCTTGAAAAATATTCAATTGCAGGTGAGAAATTTACATATGCAAAACCGGTCCGATTTCCTAAAAATCACACGGTTTCCGGTTTTTCAAGAAAATCGTCCGATTTTAACAGTTTTGACCGGTATAACTGCATATCTGATCTTTTTACATAATCGCACTGGATAAGACATCGGTTCACGATAGATGATATATTGAATTCTCAAATTAGTATTAACTTAGTTGATTTTAATTAATATAATCTTATCATAAAAAAATTATATTTAAAAGGTTTATAAATAACATTAAATTTTAATTTTAATATAGTCTGAATTGACTAGAAAAATCTTAGCATCGAAGAGTATTCTGAAACCAAACAAAAGCACTAGTCCTACATTAATAACATTTTGGCATCATCCTCGAAATATCTAGCCGCCAAGAACATTAATTTACAATTAAAAAAATAAAAGGTGACTGCTCTTCGTTCAAGCTAAGGCCCACCTTCTCGCCTCAGTTGGCCCAAAACAAATTCACCAAGAAGGTGCATGTTAAGAAATACAATAAAATAACCCAATACGAACTGACTGTCACCTAATTACGCAACCACTTGGTACTGTTAATAGAATCCTAGTCCTCTTCGTCAAAGACCTAATAACACAATACAAACCCCCCTGCGACATTGCGAGTGGAGAGAACACGAAAAGGACTTGAAAGACTTTATCTCTCTCTCTCTCGATTTCTACTCGCCTTCGTAAATTTTCGAAAGGTAACATCTTGTACTCAAATTCTTCATCTTTCTGTTCACAGATCCTTTAATTTTACTCTATGTGTATGTTTTGTTTGTCTATTCTTTTTCTGTTTTTATGATTTGATTTGCTTAAATTTAGATTCCTCCTTATGGGTTTTCGTCCGCTGGGATGTTAAATCATGTTGATGTTCATAATGGGTTTGATTTTATTTGAAAAAAGAATTAATGAAAAAACCTGTTTTTTGTTTATTTTTATGAGATTCAACTTTTTCATTGTTCAGACTTGGGTTCTGTTTTATGTGCGGTTCAGCAGTTTAGGAGCTTATTGTTTGATCGTTGGGTTCAATAGATTACTTTCTTATATAAAAGATGCTATCTTTAGTTTTGCTAGTTGTAATATTTAATCCACTTTTAGGAGATGTAGTTGATTTCGTAGATTTATTGTCGATTTAGGTTTAAGAACTTGTGGGTTTCTGTCACAGGAATTTTTCTAAAAATCTTAAATTACACTTGATGTTTGATTTGCTATTGACAATGATGGGACTGGAAGAATAATTTATGAAATTGTAAGCATTTTTTGGGGCTGTTAAATTGTTATGAAGTTCTTTTTTGATAGAAAGGCGAACGTGCCCTTTATTACTGGTGTGTTTTGATGGAGTCAAAGTCTTGAGTTGATCTAGTTTCGCATAAGTTGGACGATTTTTGTGCTTCCAATCTTTAAAAACACAATGCTTGTTCGATCTCTCTGAATCTATCTCTTTCTTTGTATTGCTTGATCTATTTTATTGCTCACTATGTTATCTTTTACTTCATGGTTGATATGTGTGATTGCTTCTGTTGGTCGAGGTTATGGATAATATTTTGAACTTTCGTTGCTATATTATGCTAATGAAATTCGTTTTTAACCTAGTGTTAGTGAACTTTTCAATCTTCTGATAATCGTGTGTACTGTATCATAGATTAGTAGCTAAATCGCATTGGTTTTTGGTAAGGATTTTAATCTCTTCAGGAACCATGAATGAGGGTATATATGTTTTTATTTTGTATTATATTTTTTTGCTAGATGATATTAGGTGAAAATGCATTTTTAATGGTAAGGCTAGATGTTAATATATTCTGGAAATATGTCTTTGAGTCTAGGTTTGTAACATTTTTTATGGATAGGTTCTGAAGCAGGAATTCTGATTGTGGAATATTTATGTATTATAAATTATATTGTCTAGTAGGCATTACTACAGCTTATTGATTGTGTATGCTGTTATTTTCAGCAGCAATTTAATTAGCTCACCATGTTTGGTCGTGTTCCAAAGAAGAGTAATAACACCAAGTATTATGAAATTCTTGGTGTTCCAAAAAGTGCAAGTCAGGATGAGCTTAAAAAGGCATATAGAAAAGCTGCTATAAAGAATCACCCCGACAAAGGTGGAGACCCTGAAAAGGTGAAATCTCTTCATGTCAATATGGTTATCGGCTTGAAAGTTCACCATTTCATATGTAAAATATGGTATTGTAATGATGCTCAAGACATCAACATTTCTTAATCTGCTAGTCATACTTAACTACTTATGCTGTTAATATCAGTTCAAGGAGCTGGCTCAAGCATATGAAGTTCTAAGTGATCCAGAAAAGAGAGAACTTTATGATGAATATGGTGAAGATGCCCTTAAAGAGGGAATGGGTGGGGGAGGTGCCTCTGCTCATAATCCATTTGATATATTTGAATCATTTTTTGGAGGAGGATTCGGGGGTAAGTTTGCTATTTACTTTTCTAATACGGAGTGTGTTATGCTTCCTCTGTCTGCACAAAAAAGTATATAGTGAGGTTTTATCTATGTATATGTATAATTGAATCTTATCTCTTATGGAGTTATCTTTTTATATTTGTATAATTGTATTTACTATATGATAATATGATGCATATCACAGTTGACAATATTCATATTATCTTTGAAAACTTAATAGAATACAACAATTTTGTAAGATAAAACATGTCATCTCAACCTCAAGCATTATTGAAATTCAAAAGCTTCATTATATTTGATGTAGTAGAGGACTTATTTCGTCTAACTAATGGTCTAGGGGTGCAACATATGAAAGTAGTAGTTGATCATCTAGGAGTCTATTGAGGAGCTAAAAGGACTTCTGAAAATTGTTCTGTCAGAGTTTTAAGACGAAAGTATGAAACACAATTTATGCAATTATGTGTATTTTTTAATTTATTTTACATCCACGATGCATTCTTGTAATACTCATTTTATAGATGAGTTATCATATGTACCAATAAGCACAATGCTAGAAAATAGTCAATTCTGGATTCAGAAATTGTACTGGTTTATATTTACTTTTATCTTGTTTTATGTAATGGTCTTTAATTTATTGAAATTTCAATTTTATAGGCGGTGGAAGTTCAAGAAGTAGGAAAAAGCATGGTGAAGACGTTATGCAAACTATAAAGGTTTCATTGGAGGAGGTGTATAATGGCACGACTAAGAAACTCTCGCTTTCCAGAAATATCTTGTGTAAAAAATGCAAAGGGTATATTTCTATCTCAACTTATTTGCATTAGCTTGTAACCTTGCTATAGATACCAAATTTTACAAATTTCTATTGCTTTTATTTAAATTTTGATTTAAAAAACCCAGGTGCAACACTGTTATTTGTGTTGTTTATTGGACCTGATATAAAGTTGATTGTTACTATCGCGCCATAAATGCTTCATACTCGTATATTCTGAAGCACTTTTTAGTTGTACATAACAAAAAATGTGATATTTACAGTAATCAAGTGCTAACTTGATTATATGGATGTTAACTGAGTAGGAAACATCAACATTCCCTTTATCCTGAACTAGTTCGGATTTGCGGTGTTAACCCATGATATTAACTGAGCAGGAAAGCACTCGATAATTATCTCCGTTATTACTATGAATTTAATTGTTTGTTGCTTGGTGCTGAGAAAATGCACTTTTTTTAATCTAAAATGACTGGAGATACTGCTAATATGCTGTTGCCTCAGAAGACAATGGTTATCGAAAGATGTTAATTTGAATAATCTCTTATAAAATTTAAGGCATATGAAGATTGTTACAAGTATGTTGTAATCCACCTGGAAAGTGTATCAAGTTTTAATAGTTTTAAGACTAATTGTTTGTAACTTTTTCTTTTGCATTGCCTTGATAAATTGGTGATAGTATTCACAGTAATAATTGGTAGGTGAACCTCCCTGTTCGTTCTTTTGTCATTCATTTGTGTTTTCATATTCAATTACTTCTCAACTTGATGACCAAATTTGTTTGCTAACTTGTTTGATAGATGTGTAAATGTGCTCCTTAATGTTTTCGTCATTCCAAACCATTTGATTTTTCATGTTTCCATATTATTTAGGCCTGGTAAATTTGATCAATCGGCTTTCCTGAAGTTCTCTTCCCCGTTTTCTGTCTCCCTAATTTCTGTGCATTTAAATTTTTGAGAAAGACATGGACTGGTCAAATTTTGTGTTAATATTTGAATTTAAGATGGAGAGTTGTGTTACTTTTACGAGCAGTGGGAGTGCTGGATGTTGAAGAGGCGGCAGGAGGGTGGATGTAGAATATACCAAGATGGAACACCGGTTGGATACTTTTGTGTTTTTTTATCAATATAGGATGATGTCCGTCCCTGAGTTAAGACTAGTTGGTAGATTGTGCAATAGGAACCTCAAAGTCACATTCTCTTAAAGTTCTTATGAACTGCTGCAATGCTTAAGATTCATAAAAAGTTCTTACTGCATGTTAGAGATTTGGTATGCTCAAATTATATGAGTTGTTATCACTGTACAAGTTGAGAAGTAATGACTTGTATCAAGAGGGGAATGACTACTTAAACTAGCAACTATGTGTCCAACAATGAAGTTCTGAAGTTTGCATTCCTCTCTCCTTTGAGTAATAATTTGCAAGGGATTGAGGGATAGTGGGCTACACTTCTCTTTTCCCATATTTCGTTATATTGACTTGCTGCCAAAGTTCTGCAAGACAATGTTGTAACTGAATTTCATATGCTTTCTGTATGCACCAGGAAGGGTTCAAAGAGCGGGAATTCTGGAAGATGTTATGGATGCCAAGGTACTGGAATGAGGGTCACAACCCGACAGATTGGCCCAGGCATGATCCAACAGATGCAACATGCTTGTTCTGAATGTAGAGGCTCCGGTATGAGATACCAAGTTTCTTGTAACATTATTTCTGTTTCAACATTGTAGCCGTTGCTTTTAGATATTTACATTCGTCTCATTGCTACAGGAGAGGTCATCAATGAGAGAGATCGATGTGCACAGTGCAAAGGGAGCAAGGTTACTCAAGAAAAAAAAGTATTGGAAGTGCAAGTGGAGAAAGGCATGCAACATGGTCAGAAGATTGTATTTGAGGGAGAAGCTGATGAAGCGGTAAGTTGGGTTTCTATACTATTATGTTTGGATTAAATATTACTCCACACTATTCTGGTACTCTTGAGTTGATAAAACCTATGATACATATATATAATCATGCCAGAGTTGAAGCATTTATTTCTCTTTCCTTTTGTCCGCAAAATAAACCTACTTATCATGATAACACAAGTTAAAACAAATCTAGGAAAAGTACCTCATAAGCTGAGTAAAATACCTCTGGCGACTTTGCCGTATATTTCGGCCATTTGACAAGATATGTTTACAATGTTAATATTAGGTGTAGAAATTGTGCTAAGAACTTGTCCATCTCATCCTGGCTCATAATAAAGGCAAGATCAGGCAGCATTCTGGGATAGTCTTTCAAATATAAAGTATCAAGGCTACTTTATTTGTTAATTAGTTGCATTTTGCCCGAACCTGTGGTGGCAATCTAGCATCATGGTGAAGGCATGAAAACAAGTGTCTTGAATTTAACTTTTAGCTGTTACTGTTGGCAAGTTGCATTTAAGGAAGCAGTATTTCTGTTCCTTAACTTTAGTTGACATAAAAATCGTCGTAGTAAAGAATTAATTATTGCTATTGAGACAAGTAATGGCACCACTTGATATTGTTGTTATGTTCTTGTTTGCAGCCAGACACCATTACTGGGGACATTGTAGTCGTACTTCAACTGAAGGAGCACCCCAAATTCAAGCGGAAGTTTGATGATCTCTACGTGGAACATACCATCACTTTAACTGAAGCTCTCTGCGGATTTCAGTTTTCCATAACTCATCTTGATGGCAGGCAGCTGCTTATAAAAACAAACCCTGGCGAGGTCATTAAGCCTGGTAACACAGCTTAATCATGGTTCGTTTTGCTTCAGTTTTGTTGACATACTTTCTTCTCTGCTCATTCATCTTTTCAAACTGCAGATCAGTATAAGGCAATAAATGATGAGGGAATGCCAAATTACCAAAGGCCATTCATCAAGGGCCGGCTGTATATCCATTTTAGCATAGATTTTCCAGAATCCGGCTTTCTTTCCCCCGAGAAATGCAAGAGTTTGGAGACCATATTACCTGTAAACCCAAGCAAGAACTCCTCAAATGTGGCGCTGGATGACTGCGAGGAGACCACTTTGCATGATGTGAACATGGAGGATGAGATGAAGCGTAAGGAACATCAAAGACATCAAGAAGCTTACGATGAAGATGATGACGAGCCAAATATGCCACGAATGGGATGTAACCAGCAATAGACTTGTTTTTCTATCCCAGCACTGCTGTTGCTGTTTCATTCATGTTAGCGATACAATGAAATCACCAAGCTTATCTTTCAGAGGTGGTTGTCCAGCTCAAATTCCCACCCACCCCACCCTCCCAGGGAAAATTTTTAGTTTTTTATATATTCTTTCACCTGATCATTGTATTTGCTATTTTGTAGTCTTAAGCTATGGACCTTCTGTGCTCATTTAAGAATTCTTATGTATTTTTTCTTATTTTATTTAAGAATATTTCTATTATTTTATTCCAATCCCTTAATAGCATGTTTGTCCGACGAAATAGAATAGGAGATTGGACTATTAATCTTATTTTTAAGTAGTCCACTTCTATGCCATTGCCATTATATATATCGAACTAATCAGTCCTCCAGATAATCATGTATTTATTATGACACTTGAAAATAAACTAATAATTTCATTTAAAATTTAAAAATAAGATACTGTATGGTTGAAGTTCTTATGTTGACTTGAAGTGGTAGCTAATAATGTAATTTAACATTGTTATAGTAAAAATATAAGGATTTTGTGCAAACAAAACTCATCTCCATTTTCCAAACTTTTATTTTTTAAAAGTTTGGTACAAGAAATCATTTTATTTTTCCTAATGGTTCAAATAAGAGAGGTACCTATGTGTTAATGAATGGGCATTCCCAATGGCCACGATATGGACAGGATGGGTACATCATTAAATTTGGAGACCTACAAATGTGCTAGAAACTGTACGAATCATTGTTACCCTTGATGTGAGTCCTTGGGCACTATAAACTTCAGATTATTGCATGTTTTTACTGGTTACATAAAAAATATTTCAGAATTTAAATTATTATGTATGAATATTAAGCTATGAGCTCCCGAAGAATATCACTAGTTGCATAGTTATTTATATTTTTATATTTTCGAGAAAAATGTTCACGTCTAAAGGTTTCCAAGACATCATATAATATTATTCTGTATATATAACGTTACTGGTTTACCCTTTAAACTTAATTTACATGAACTACACTTTTGATTAGTGAACTTTTTAGATCCATATATAATACAGATGTCGGAGAATTTAGGGATTCTAGTGGGGAATTATTGGAAATAGTTCTTTTGTTTGTAAGATTTCTTTAGATAATTGTTTGCGTTTTGGTTATAATTTTTTTATATAATGTGTATTTTTGACTCATAATATAACGATTGAAAATTCTTGAAAAAGTCTATAGGACCTAATGGGCAAAGAGTCAATATTTTCGTTAAAAAATTAATGCGAAAATAGAGTTTTGGGATTTTAAAGTTTATAATTGACATTTTATGACGATTTAATGGTTAGTTTTTATCATTAAACTCGTGTCATTTACTTAGGTTAATAGTCAATTGAATGACTAATCAATTTCAACACAAAACTGATATATATTAGACTTTTTTCATAAAATAACAATACACAACATAACTAATAGTCACTCTTTCCACCAAAAACCTCTTTCAATATTTTCACGATTTGTATTTATTCGAAATTTACCGTGAATTGCTATAAGCTAAATTTAGCTTAAAAGTTTTACATATATCATAGAAGTGGTAATGTTCTTGAGCGATTTAGAAAACCTTTTAATTTTAATAATGAACAGGGACGACCTATCAGTATATAATTATAATGTATTCATAATTAATTAAATTTATAAAATCCCAAGAACCACTCCAATTTCTAATACTAAAAAAAAAACCTTAAGAAATAAAACAAATAAAAATAGCAACCCCAAGGCTGCACGACGATCTTCTTCATCCCGTCGATCTTCCCCACCATCAGTACGACGACCACCGACAGCTTCTTGTTGGTTAGGCTTGTTGCAAATTTAATTGTCCGGTCGTCATAATTATCATAATTTATAAAATATAATGGTATATAAAATTTTAAAATTAAATATAATTTATAAAAACTTTAAATGTAAATTATATTTTGAACAAAAGTTTATAATATATTAATGGTATTAACTAAAATCAATCATTAACATTAATTTAACGTTTAATGTCGTTATTTGACTTAAAACGTCAACTTTATCTCTAATTATAGAACAAATGACAGTATTTATTGATTATTGAATACTTTTTTCATTCCGCAAGTAGAGATACATTTTTCTTTTAATTTATAATCATTTGTAAATTTTATGATTTCATATGTGATATAAAATTTTTGAAAATATAAAAATATAAAAATTTATATTTAAGAATATTTTTCTTATATTTAGGTATGATAAAACGATAACAAGAAAAATATTATTAATGTATTTCTTTTATATCACTTTGATTACAATTAATAGTTTACTACTTATACAAAACTAATCATGTGATCGGTTATAAATATGTATGGTTAGTAACAACATAATAATTACAAAGACTTCAAAATTCTTATGGTAACTACTCTAATTATCAGCTTGGTCTATCAAAATATAATTCACTTTAAAAATTTAAAGAGAAAAGTTCCACTTCAGTATTAAATTACGAAATTCTGCAAACATATAAGTTGTTATAAGATATATGAACTCAAATATTTCTAATTTAGAAATATCTATTATAAATTTATATCTTTCTATATATATATTCTGACATGTACCTATAATTAGTATCTGTGTTGCATCAGTTGTCTACATCGCTAGCAACAAAGCTCACGTGCCTTCACGTGCCTCGTTTATTTATCAACCAGTATCTTCTGGAGTCAATTTAGTCAAATATGAATATTAAACTTGCAACTTGTATGCTGGGATCTCCTTTTGAACCCCATGCACAGTCCCCAACCATAAAATATAACACCAAATTCGCGTAAAATTTTATAAAATAGGGGAAAAGGAACTACCCGAGCCTCGCATAAGAAAAGTGAGTGACCGTTAATTTTACTATGTCAAACAAATCAATTTGAGTGCATATAAACACATGAATATATATATATATATATATATATATATAAACAACAAAAGTGTTAAAAATAAATATAATCCCTCAAATAAATATTAAAATTAGTAACAATAAATTAAGCTCAAATTGGAAATTAATAATCATTTTACTATCTATCTAATAGACTAATACAAATAACAAAATTGATATGATAACTTTAGTGGATAATTATATAATATTTCATCCGTTACATAAAAAGAGTAATATTTTGATTTTTGAGAAAGTTTTAATTTCGTATATTTAACTAAGAATTACTTGTACATATAATAAAATTTTCTTATAAAATTTGTTATGAATATCCAATTAAAGATAAGATGAGAAGATTGCAATAATAAATTTTAAAAAATATAGTATTATAATAAAAAAAATATATACAAATATTACTATTTTTTTAAAACAAAATTTATTTTCAAATTTTTTTTTTTTTTAAACAAAGAGAGTTAAGATTAAAAAACAACCGAAACAGTCCATATAATTTCGATATACCGTGGGGGGCTCGCAATCTTTACAAGTTTTCCAACAAAATTGATCTTCCTGGCTATCATTCATAATTTCATATCATATCAAAGAAATTCCGAAACAATACGACAAGGTTCATGTTTAAACAAAAAAATTAATTGATTTACAATCAGTATTATAATGTTTGAACTCATGGCCGCGACATAATAATGTTAATATTGTCAATAGGAGTATCTGATAAAAAAATTATTAGCATGCATTAATTTAATTCTCAATGGTGTGACAAATACTTAATCATCTACATTAATCATGAATTAGGTAAGATATATCATACAATTTTAAATCCTTAATTACCGGTCGAAAAAATGAAATTTGTGTCATCTATCTATTCTTATATATTATTACAGACCTTTAGATAATTTAAGAAAGTACAAAAAAGACTCACTGAATTAATTACTGAGTCAACTCATTAAGTCACAAATCCAAATCAAAACACTAATTACACTTCTTATATACCAAGGTTCATTTCAAAAAGAATTATAATTACTGTTTCACATTACAAATCTTGAACAAATTTATCAATGATATTGTATCAATTATATAATTTCATATAAAATTTAAAAGCGAACCGAAAAAACAAAATAATTAAACACAAGTTTATTTTGAAATAGGAAAAAAGATTACAAATAAAATATAATTTATTTGAAGTTTAGTGTATATTTATCATTAATTTAATTATTTCTCTAATCATTTAATGAATTCTTTGTGTTAAATAAATTTTTTAAATTTCAAAAACTTTTAACTAGTCAAAATACATATACTAATTGTATCACAATTATTAAATAATAAATAGAAAATACTTCAAAAATATTTTAAAATATTTATCTGTATTGTGCACGGATTTTGAAGTTAGTAATAATAAAATATGTCAAGACCATAATTATCAACTAACATAAAATATTTTATATATACAAATATATATGTATTATGTATTACAGAACGATCTAAGACTGAGGGATAACCTAGGGAAATCAAATCATCCTTAATATTAATAGAGGCCGTAATGTTTACTTGGTGGCTTCGCAGAATTCTATATTAATTTCTAAAATGGATTATTAAAATCTTTTAGCCATATAAACTTGATTCATCCTCCTATATTATTATGGATCTGTTTTACAGCTCAAATGGTTACCAAAAACAAAAAGAAAAAAGAAAGAGAAGCATGCATATGATAACACAAAAGTTGGGAAACAGACATATACTGTTGTACACACAACAAAGAATATATATAGTCTGATGAGAGATATTAAACACATTAAAAATTAGTTGAGGAATTATCTTTTTGATAAATCAAATTTTAAAAACGTGGCAAGTAATTTCTTTAGTAGTTGGAGGACTTAATTAGATTTTAGATTGATTAATTAACCACGAGGGGCCTAAAAAGCCTATAGTTTACTTTCAGAGAAGGCAAGAAGCATCAAGAAACCTACAAGGGTCCTAGCCAGCAAACATGTGAAACATAAATGGTTTCAAATTCAAATGACCACAAGTTTTATGGCCTACCACTTTAAATTCAAAGTGATGCCAAAATATTCATGTAAATCGGTACCTATATACAGTAACGTCTACATGTATT
This sequence comes from Centella asiatica, assembly GCA_014636745.2. Lineage (NCBI taxonomy): Eukaryota > Viridiplantae > Streptophyta > Magnoliopsida > Apiales > Apiaceae > Centella > Centella asiatica. The sequence continues at coordinate 30,348,294 of CM025786.1, forward strand.
AGACATTGCCCTGGTGTAGTTTATTGTGAATATTACATCATCTTAGTCCTGAATTAGTTATAAAATATTTTTCACTAATACTGTATATTAATACTGATTTGAGATATTTGTGAATTAAAATCATACCGATCGGTACACCGATTCAAACCACACCTTATCGAAACCCACAAAGTAAAATAATATAATATATATTTAACGTATATACTTTCTAGAAAATGATATATAAATAAATTATAATAAACAAAATTTGTTGATACTAAAATCAATATAAAGTATTTATAAGGTATAAAATCAAAATCAAAATAATAGAAACTATTATTTAATAAAAGCTATTATTTAAATTAAAATATCGGTTTAGTACAGCTTGGTGCACTAAGGGTTCGATAGTAAAAAATAAAATTATATTGAATAGATACCGATTCAAGAATATTTGAACCAAAGCTGCACTAATTGTACCACTGATTCAATTAGAAACACACGGATTTAAAATAATTTAATCGATTTTGATTTGGTTAGGACTTGAATCGACATCCTTAACATGTATCCACTGCGAGATTATTAACAGAGTGCAAGTGTTTTTATTTGCAAACGATAAACTCAAAGTTCTCACACATGCCTATCAGGTGTTTTTTTAATGATTAAAGTGGATGTCTTTATAACTCATTCGATATCGATAATAGTTCAGATTTAATCTCTTTTTCTCCTTATTGTAGAATATACTCTTTTTGTTTGTGAAGAATATATATTATTGAAATATTAAGAATATAATGTGTAATTTATTTAGCATGCAATTAATATATATTCTCCAATGCGATTAAAGCTCTCATAAATAATATGTACTTATAGCCATATATTGTTCTTTCTCACCAATTATAATATGATAATAACCACAAGGGGTTAAATAACTACATGAATACAAACCATATGGCCCAAACTCTTGCTTTCTTGGTTGTCCCTTCTCTTTATGTAAAGAAAGTTTAATAATTCACCAAGAACCAATCCCATCTATTTTCATGTGTGCGCGTTTCACATATATTGTTAATATTACGACATGGAAAAAACAGAAACTTTGATAGCGTAGATCAATAATTATTCCCCTCATCTTCCACCACAGCATCCTCCTCTTCCTCCTCCACTTTGTCGGTAAAAGGTCGAATCATTTGTTCAATCTCGTCGTCCATTTGCGCCGTCGCTACTTCGTATGCCGCTTCTTTGATGACAAATTTAACAAAAGGTATGCCTAAGAGAAGCTCAAAGAGAGAATTTTCATATTCAAAATATGAAAATCACAATAGTACGAGAGAAAAGTGTGATCGAGTTAGTGACGGCAGTGTCAGTGGTAGTGGCGGTGGCAATGATAATGTTGTGCATTCCACGTACCGTGGGGTGCGAATGCGCACTTGGGGAAAATGGGTATCCGAAATTCGAGAGCCCAGAAAAAAATCAAGAATTTGGCTAGGTACATTTTCGACGGCTGAAATGGCAGCTCGAGCTCATGATGCAGCTGCTTTAGCTATTAAAGGCGACTCCGCTTATCTCAACTTTCCTGAATTGGCTAATGAACTCCCCCGACCGGCAACCAAGTCCGCTAAGGACATACAAGCGGCCGCAGCCAAGGCCGCCGTGGGTATATTCTCCGATGAAAATTTCGGTGGAGTTGATCAAGCCGAGGCAAGCAAAACCGAGCTTCACAATTCACGTTCATCAACAAATTTGTCATTGCTTAACTCGCAAGAAACAATGAATTCTCCGTCATGTGATGATGATGCAGTATTTGACTTACCAGATCTTTCAATAGATAGCATGGATCGAAGCCATGGCAACTTTTATTATGCTTTATCATGGCAGCTGGCTGGAGCCGAGCCGGAATTCCGGCTTGAAGAGCCATTTATGTGGGAGGAATACTAGATAAGTTTGTAACCCTGTTACTAGAGTATTATTTATTATTTTGGTAAAGTATATAGCATCAAGATTAACTAATTTTTTTTATAAAATAAAATGTGTACAAAAAATTAATTTGTACACAAAGTATCGAAAATATATCCTTTATTATGTAGATTCATGTGAGAGCTCATACACGAGCTTCACACCAAAAATGCTAAAAATTATTTTCTTTACTTATTTTATAATTGATTTCATATAAATCTAGCATTAGCTTTTTACATATTTACCATAATAATTTCACTTCAAACTATCTAAAAAGGATAATCAGGAACATTAGTTCTATTGAAAAAGTTCATATTTTCCGAATCCCCCCTCCTTCAACGGTAATATAGATAGGAAATCTTAGTAGTACCTTAAAAAAAAAAAAAGAAGAAGAAGGATAATCAAATGTGGAAAGTCATGTTCATAAAAATATTACATTCATCGGTGTAATTTAAGTGCTACTTTCCTTTTTCTTTTCTTTTAGATTTCTGTTGTACGGAGTATTGGTTTTTAAGATTCACATGAAGATCTTTCTTGTTCCCCATTATTTATATTAATTAATTCATTGGAACGAGTACATGCACGTACTTGAGTTGAATAATACTCATAAGTCATCTATCTATATATAAAGCACTAACAAACAAAAAATTAAACTCAATTAAAAAAGTATTTGCCATATGTTATAGACAATGTTTGAGTTCTCAATATTATATATATATATATATATATATATATATATATATATATATATATATATATATATATATTCTAATTACAATAACACCAAATGCAAAACTTAATTGTTGTTAAACATAAGAGAATTATAACTTTAAAACAAAATAAAAGAGAGTACCACATTTATATACGAATTCACAATTATTTTAAAAATATATACATACATGTATACACACACACATATATATAAAATTTCAGTAAAACAATATTATAGCTTGAATTTATTATTAGATAAAAGACCAAAGTAAAATTAATCTTACATTTTATAAATATTACAAATAGTATCGATTCAAATAGTTTTTAGTAAATATTAAAATGTTAATTTAATTCATTTATTTGATATAAAAAAGACAGAATTTTCTTTAGTTTCACATAGCTAAAAGCATGCACGTGTTTATTTTAAAGAATCTAAAAATACTCTCTTTTTCTTATGCGATGTTCATTAAATATTTTTAGAAATATTGTTAATAATGTGAGAACTCGAGAATTCAAATAAATTGTATGAACATTAAATTTATGTTAGTCATGAAATTTTCGTTTTATTTCAATAACCGATAAATTTTACGATTAAGTATACATACAAATCACGCAAATCAATACGCACACGCCCACTAATGATAAATTGTAACAAACATGACATTATAAAAGTCATGAGACGTTAATCGTGATAAAAATTTCATAATCATATTTTTGTCTCACTAGTGCCTGTAAACTTTTCGGTTTGTGCAAGAAATCAATGCAAAATCATTAAAATTCAATTAGTGGCTAAACAAATCAAGTTAAACACTAATTAAATTCAAAATTTTAGCACTTCCCTAAATGGAAAAAATAAGAAAAAAAATTTACCAATCTAAATAAAAAATTTTAAAAACTAATCAAATTGTCAAGAATGAATTACAAGTTATTTAGATATACCATTACAACCAAACCCTATCCTCCACATCAGTACATTTTCTCCAACAAATTCACCAACCAAAATCTTAAATTTCATTTAAAAGTATTTATTGAAGATTTAACATTTTTCTCATTAAAGTTTTAAAGATGTAACACATTGTCTTTTTATTTCAGCATTTATTATTATTTATGTTATTACCATTGTGTAGAATAAATTTTTCACTATCAGATTCATGTATAACACGTGTCCAAAGTATCAGTAGTTTGTGAGATATTGAATTTTAAAATTTAATCAAAATCAAAATAAAAATTTAAGAAAAAAATGAAGAACACTCAAGAACCCTAACTTTTCTTCGTTCGATTCGACCTAGATAATGTGTCGAAAACGAAATCAAATGTTAGAACCTTATTCCTGTTGTTCATGGCTTCATTTTGCCTTAAAGAATTTTTAAAAATGGTCAAGTATTGCATGAGTTCTTGTTTTGGCCGACGGGTTATAGACCCGAACTAAAATTTCCATTTTTCTCGTGATTATGTTATTAAAACTTGAAATAGATTGCATGAATGTGTTCCTGGGCTCTCCCTCTTTCAAATCCATACTTGTTTCATCAAAAATGGTGGACAAACGAAGAGTTGAAACCTGATAGCGAGCTTCATCGCCGTTCAAGGCGAGCTCATCGACGGCAAGCACATATTAGCTTTTAACTCATTTTTCGGCCATAGTATGAAGGGTAGGGGCACATTCGCCTATGGCAAAGCCCATGGCGGTGCCTTCACCGTCGAACGAGCACAGCGAATGGTGGTTTCGGAGGTGGCAGCCTCGACTCCAATGGCTGCCCCCATCTGGAACCCTAATCTGTTGAAAATGATGACGTGGGGTCGAGCCAAACCGACCCGAACCTAATAAAGTTTTGATAAATGATAAATGATTAATAAATTATTTAAGTAAAATTAATTAATTAATCTAAGGCTCCCAACAAATAAATAAATTTATTGGGAGCCTACGAACGACGTATTATCAGTCCAAAAATCTCTCGGACTCTGATTCGGTTCCAACTGAATCCCAATTCAGCGAACGACGATTCAATTAGTCAATCACAGACTTGAGAATTTTACAAACACTTCGCATATGCATGCTTATGTGTAATTAAGTTGAGATTACTCATATTATTGAATGTACATGTTTTAAAGAGTTTTTCTCTACGCAAGTTGTTAAATTTAAGATTCACTAAGAACTCAACACAAGTATATACTCAGTTTACCTTCTTTTAATTAATATGTATGAACATTCTTTCGATATACGTAATGTACCCAAGATATTATTATGTCAATATTCACGCTTCAATTTTTTCAAAGTTAAGTAACGTATGATCCCTCGATCCAATGTATGTGAAAAATATTGTACTAGAATCAAGTATTCCTTGGGCAACTGTTAGTTATTCAAATTTGTTAACACGCCAAAGTAAATCATATACGAATGTAGAAAACTTATTTTTCACCTCGTACTTGTAAAGTATATCCGTGTGGCTAATTAAAGACTAGTGGAATGCATCAGTCTAGCACCCCAAGCCTAGGATTTATAGGAGACAGAAACTGAGGAATCAATAACTAAACCCTCACAGATAAAAGAATTTTGCTCAGTCGGACGACGGTCGAGCGAAGCCGAGATGGAGGGTAAGTCGTCATGGTCGACAGAAATGCTCCACCAAACGACAATTAAGCGAAGTCGAGGGAAGGGGTAGGTTGTCATGGTCGGCAGAAATGCTCGACCGATAGACAATTGAGTGAAGCGTGGGGAAGGGGTAAGTCATCATGGTCGACATAGATGCTCAGTTGATAGTGTGCAATTTATGTAAAGAGTTACATTACATTAGCATTCATTTTGTTTGTGTTTTATTTATTAATGAGGTGTTTTCAAGTTACTTTTGTAAGAATAGGTGAAAAAGGTGCAAATGATGAAAACAAGGAAGAATGGATTGAAAAGAGCGAGAAGAATCAAAGCAGGAAATTGAAAGAAAATTGAAGTAACAATACGACATGGGCATGTCGTATCCTGGACGGGACTTGCAGAAACAAAAGCAGCAGTTTATTCAAAACAGACGAGCTGTACCCACACTGCAGAGCTGGAAACACGTGACAAAGGAAATAAAAGGCTGGAGCAAGAGATTAAAGAAGTTACCAAATTGAAAAAGGGTCTTCTAGGAAACCAATTACAATTAGAATTCTTTGTAGGGCAGCAAAGAGAGTTTACATAAATAGATTAGGGCTGCAGCAGTTTTTTTCCAGCTATCTTTTTAACACAGCAACCGCCCCTTTTCTTTTCTATCTGAAGTTCTGCAGATTTTTATACAGTTTTTATTTATTTCAGCATTATGTCTTCAAAGGTTATGAACAACTAAATCCTTCTAGTCGAGGTACTTTGATTTCTAGCCAACAATACATCATGAGACTTTTGTTTTAAATAGTTTTATTCAAGTTCAAGTATTTATTTGATTTATGCGCTATAAACCGTTTATGTTATTATTTAATTTATTATGCAATGTGTACAGTTGTGTGATTTATTGAATGGTATCTTGCTGATTAGAATATGAAGGTCGTTTGGCACTGTTCTAACAAAGTAGCAAATTGATCTTAACTGATAAAGGTTTCGGGTAAGATTGGTGGAATCAAATAATCTAGTTTAAATAATCTACGGGTGTCCGATTTTATTAACTAGGATAGGGGTCTTTTTCATTCAAAAAGCAGCCATTAGATTGAATCCTTTCAGGGTGTCCGAGGGTTACCGATAAAATAAAAAAGGATTGGTTAAGTAGAGCGTTTGCCCTTAGCTATAACTCTATCTATTTGAATGAATAAAATTTATCTTTCGTGTCGATGATCGACATATTTGGCTAGATTGAAAAGTACCTTGGCTAGACTTGTCTCCATTAGATTTTTCGTATTTAATTATTCTGCAATCTTTTTTATTTACAAATCTTGTTTTAATTGCTATTTAATATTTTTCATATAAAATTCAAAATCCTCTTTTCTGAGCAAATAATTAACCGCATTAATCCTTGTGGAATTGACCCTATTCACCATTATACTGCGTAAGTGTAAGAGGATATGAATAATTATTTTTGGTGGGTTGACACCCTATCATCGGCCGAACGACAATTGAGCAAAGCCAACGGAAGGGGAGGTCATTATGATCGGCAGAGATGCTCAACCAAACGATGATCGAGCGAAGCCAAGGGAAGGGGCAGGTCATCATGATCAACAGAGATGCTTGGCCAAATGACGACCGAGCGAAGCCGAGGTGATGGGTAAGCCACCAGTGTCAGCAGAGACTCGACCGAGGAAGAAATTGGATAGTAGCTTGATAACGACAACCAAAGGGTGAGGCAACAAGAAACCGAGAAGAAGAGATGAGCCACAATGGTGTACCGACGTTGTTGCAACCGTTGTCGCCACTACGGTTGTTGATGGTTACTCATTCTATTAAGATTAATTAAAGATTAATTAAGGGACGACATATCAAAGTTTCGATTGAGGTAAATAGTAAACAATAGTCCATAAAAGTAAATGATCTGTCACACCTGACCCTTACACATGACTTGATGCTTAGAGTCTGTAACCTAAGATAGTCTTGAACGAATTAATGGACGATCAATTACCATAGATCGTATCGAGGAAGGGAAGTTAACCTCGGTAAGTTGTAAAAGGGATCCGTATCCGACCCTAAAGACTACTTTAAGTCTAAGATGACCTCATTTAGACTAATGTACACATCTTAAGCACAACATGAACATGATATGCACTCACATGATGACATAGTTCAATCAAGACATTCATGTTGCATTTGACAGAAGTATTCCCACTAAAGGGGAGAGTTAACTGTCAGTAGAAGCACTATATTTAGCTACAAAATGAGGTAAGTATATATTCATTCCTCTTTATTCATTTAGGCGCATGATCTTTTACTTCGATATGTGTGCAATGTGATGACATACTTATTTTATTTTCTTTTATGAAAGACTATGTGATATTTCAGTTTGCGCTAGCATAATATGAATAAATATGCACAGATATAATTGAGATTTGATTCATCAATTATTCTTTAATGTTATATATGTGCAATGAATGAGAATGGCATGTCCTTTACTGGGTTATGTCATATGGTTGGCTAGATGAAAGGAAGGGTGTTGATGTGTTTTGTCGCCTGACCTAGAGGTTTTATAGTGACTATGTATATTCACACTCTGATGGACCATGTTGTTATAGCTCGGTTAGCTGTACACAGTATGGTGGTTAGGAGGTTCAATGGGTTTAGCCTCTGCTGGATACTATCCGAGAAAGATGTGCACAGGCCCGGAACTTGTATTTCTTCAAGAAGAGTCACACGTTGTTTATCATCATTGATCCTCGGAGTTCTTCGAAAATTCTGAGGCATCAGATTATTTCACCGCCTAATAAATAGAATTGAATATTTCTTAACACTTCAGAACTACCCTTTGTGTTTATTTATTTGTTGAGCGTAAATCGCTCATTCTTATTATGTTTAATGTTTACAAGGTATGATGCAAAAACTGAACTCTCAAACAAGGGGAAGACAAAGATGATCGGATACTAAACTCCACGTCGACCTTGTGGGTAGCCTTTTAAGGGAAGATGAGCTTTAGAGATTTTACAACATTTTGGTCTGTAGCCTAAAGACACTATAGCTTCTGTTGAAATTTTAATATTTTGGGTTTATAATAACTCATTATTGATAATTTATCTTCAATTATGTTATGAATGAATGTAATGTTATATGTTTCTCAGTTATTGACTGTGTCTTTTCCCGTTATGGGATTGTGGGGTCGTCACAGTTGGTATCAGAACAAAAGCTCAGGCAAAAAATGCCGGTAAACATTACTCTTTTTTTGGAACGAAAAGAACATATATAATAAATGAATATTTGATAATGTCTTCAACATAGTATATCTATATATATGTGTGTGTGTGTGTGTGTGTGTGTGTGTATTAGCATTGTAGTCCATATATTATATATGTAGTTGTTTTGTATGAACTTTTATTAAAATTTAAGATATTTTAGTATTCATATTTATTTGTAATTTACTTAAACATATTTGTATGGTTGACTTTGTATGTGTTTTTTAGCTTTGTTTTGAAATTTAAGAATATTTTAAATTAAATTGTTTTAATAACATACTCTTGATTTTTTACTCAATGACGCATTTCAAATAAGAATAAAACATACAAAACTCAACTAAATATCATTGTTCTAAGAGGTGCTATGCTGAACAATTCGGATGACCAACTTTAGAGTGCCTATACAATGCAGATATGACGACTAGGCGGTTACTATGCGGAGATTCTAGATGGCATATATATATATATATATATATATATATATATATCTTGATGTAATAGAAAACCATTTTATTAAGAAAATTGAAAACAACATCATAAATACATTAATATAATAAAAGTAACATCTACACACAATTCCTATTAAGTATAACAACAATACATATTATAACATCCAATTTAGCAACATATTTTGAAAAAGATGGGACTTCATTGTTCTTTCAAGTGATTAAAAAAAATAATTGGACGGACCGCCTAACTAGCCGCCTAATCAATTCAACGCATAATTGGGTGCCTAATGAAATTTTATGCAAAGGGGACGTCGCCGCCTAGACATCTGGTTAGGCCGCTTTTTAGAACACTGCTAAATACATGATTGATTATCCTTGTCTTATATAATATAAGCTCAGCTGGGAAAAATGTATGCTTGGTTACTGAACTCGATCCCGTTTTCAATTTTGTTATCAAACTGAATATTTTTTTCAATCGAGTTAGTAAACCAATATTTTTATTTTCAATCGAATTTACACTATTTATTTCGTCCAAATTAATAACGGGAATTGTTTATGTGGCAAATATAAGTTACGTGGCAATGGGTACGCGGTCCTAGATCACTTGGAAGGGAAAAATGTATCTTTGATTACTGTACTCAATTACCATTTTCAATTTGGTTATCAAATTGAATTTTTTTTGGCATTGATTACCAAGGAATATAGACTTTACAAATAAAACATCAAATTTAAATTTTGCCTATTTCTTTTCTTCTAGAATGGAAGTTTCACGAGTTAAATATAGATTTTTGGTTTTTATTCATCATTCGGTTTGTTGAACTAAAACAAATAGTTATATGAGTGAAAAAAAACGACTTCTAAATTTGCAGTAAAAAATTGAGTTTCATTTCCTATGTACAAGAGTTAAGTGAAAGTAAACATAAGTATTAGAAGATTGTTTTCCCCAAGATTGAATGATTAGTCATCATGATTTGAAGCAAGTTAAAAAAAAAAAAACTACATGACGGTTTTACTATGTATTACCATATATTTATCACCCCAACGTGAGATTTTTGACCAAAAAGAGTGGATAGTTAGGAAGATCAAGATACACAAAAAATTCATAATAAAAATATATTATGTAAGTTATTCAACAAGATTTTTCTGTGCATACTATATAAAAGAGATTCTAATTTGGACTTTGAGTTGGTAGAAATGATGAAAGAGTACTCCCCAAGAATCCAATCTAAAGTATGTTCATATCACCAATTAAGTAAATAACTATCAAGAACGAAGTAATCATTTACTTTATTTAAAGTTCTCTTTTTCTAAGAAAGGAAAATATGAACGAAAAAATAAAAAAGAATTTAATTACACTATAAAAAGAGATCCTTTTTAGAGAAATAGAATCCCTTTTAGTTATTCGTGAACTAATGCAATGTATAATTTTTTTTTTGTAATCAAAACTGCTATGTTGAAATATTTACTCATATTGCTACAAGAAATTTTTTAATTCAAAAATTGAGTTATTACTCAACAAAGAAAATTTTCAAATCAAATCATTAAAAGATAAAATTAATTCAGAAGCATTTTCTTTTAAATATTTAAAATAACTCTTGGGCGGAATAATCAATGTAAACTGGATTGAAAAAAAATATTGGTTCAGTAACTCAATTGATAAAAAATTCAGTTTGATAATCAAATTGAAAATGGGGATTGAGTACATTAACCAAACATATATTTTTCCCGTCCAGGTAATCGAGGACTCATTATACGTAAATTATATTTGAAATTTTTTTTTGTTATTTTGCAATAAATTTTTTAAAAAAAAAATTGGTTACAAGCTTATAAATCTATTCATAACTTAAAGATTCATAACAAATTTCATTAAAAAAATATATAATTTGTACATTTAATTTTTGGTTAAAGATACAAAATTAAATAGACGTCAAAAATTTAAATGTTAAAACGGATGAAGTATAAATTAAACCCTAATAGTATTAAGTAACGATATTTTTGCAGATAAAATCTCCAACCTAGGTAAAGGCCCTAAAATATTATGTATAGAGTTCATATAGGGCCAATACTTCGCAAGTTAAGGACAGAATTTGAGTCTAGAAGCTCAAATTTCCAAATCAAAATAGGTAAGAATTTCTTCACGGCATTCTCTCTCTTGAGAATTATCGTTTACTTTCACATAGAGGATTTTGTTCCAAAGGTTGCAATATATCCAAGGGGTAGATTTATTATTATTATTATTATTATTATTATTATTATTATTATTAGGCAGATAATATTGTCAGCGCAATAAATTTTTTATTTACTAAAATGTCCTCCTTCGGGCATCACCAACAAGTACATATCAAATTCACCATTTTCTCTTTAAAATTTAATCAGAACTCTAGATGTTCTGTGGTTTGTATCATGTCGCATATGCAAAATTAATCCATCATCATTATTGCAGAGATCATGGCATGCCCCTTTAAATCAATTGCACATTTTAGGACAAATTCTAGCAAAAAATTTGCAAGACCTAGAAATCATCGTCATCTTCTATTAATAAAAACGAATATTATAAAAACTCTTCCGTTTTAAGTTCAATCTCTACATATCCAAATTCCAACTCTCCACAGGATTTCATGGCCTCAGGTGTTTTTCATATAAATATTTAATTTACAGCAACTATAATATTTTAATAATTCTGATATCATCTCACAACAAAGGCCTAAGGTTAATTTATAAAATGATTTTTCATCAACTGCAATTGATTATGTTGTGTGGTGCGAGTTGAGAAAATTATTTGAAAACTTAGATGAGAGAGAGAGAGAGAGAGAGAGAGAGAACATATCGATATGTATAATATTTGATTGATTGAACGAGAAGATGATTGTTTTGAGTCGTATATTGTTGGTGCCAACGGAAGATAATGACAGGAGGAGGACAAAGGAGTCAAATGTGAGAATAAGAAAAGACTCAAGTGAGTTTTTTATGGAGGCTATTTTTGTCAATAAAGTTTTTACTACTCTGGTATCATATAAATTGCTCTGGAATTGCCTATTATTATTATTATTTGTGAATTTCCATGTCTCTCAGATTCTTGGCCATCCTTCTGCGCGACAAGCATTGTCCGAATTTTAATTTAGAAGTGACTATTATTTTTCTTGATCCATCATAAATCGTTTATATATATATATATATAGCCCAACATGAATTGAAATCAAAATAATACTTGAAAAGAAATCAACTTTGTTGGTGATAAGTGACCTCACCAGTCACCATCACTATCAGAAGGACATAACCTGTTTCTCTATTGGCCAAGGGAAGGAGAAAATGTATAATCTCTTGGTTCCCAACTAAATCTTCATAATGTAATTAGTGTAATCAATAGGTTTGGGTCCCTTATCGTAGCAAATATTTGTGTGTGTGTGTGTGTGTGTGTGGTGTGGGGTGGGGGGTGGCGTTGTTTAAATGTTTAATTGGTTGGGGGGAAGGAGGGGGAGGGGCAGGGGACACTTAAGAAATGAAAATACTAATCAACTTTGGTCCAGTCTAATATAATATGGTACATAATGATGCAATGAAAATAATAAGAGGGTACAAGTGTAAAGAACATGGAATCTCGAGTCTAGCATCTGTGGTGGATCTTTCTATGAATTTCAATTTAAGGGTCCATGGTCCCATGCATTTAGCAACTATACATGGATTAAAAGATTCAAAGAGTATTTAAAAATAAAAAAATATATAATTTTTTTGTTTTATGTATCTTTAAAAATAAAGAAATATATAATTTTTTTGTTTTATTATGATACATAACATAATTTTTATAGTTACGTAAAATAAGTACATTTTTAAGGGTTATGATATATTAATTCTTACGTAATTATAAAATTACATAAATGAGTTTAAAGAATTCAAATATGTTTTACGTAGTATTGTTTTTGCATATTTTTTGAAACCATACGGTTATAGCTAATATTTTGAAAACTGAAGTACAGTACAAGTAAAATTACAAGATAAGTCAATAACAAGAAGGGAACCAGAAGAAGAAGAAGAAAAAGAGCTTTAAACTTCTGTAAGATATACTCTTCCACCCACAAAAAAAATTATATTTGAAAATGAGAATTATTCTATAAAAAGAGTTAATTTTCATAAATTTTTTATTATAACATTATGTTGTCTAAGATTATTATCATTAACTGAACATTTATAATAAATTTCATTAAAAAGAAAAAACTTGTTATCTAAATATGTACTCTCACCGTTCCAAAATTAGAGATACATATTTATTTATTTTCATTCTAAAATTAAATATACATTTATGTTTTGGGACTAAAAAAGCCATAAAGTTCCTTAATTTTCATTTCACTGCTCAAAGTAGTTCAACTATCTCTGGTACTTAAATAACATAATGATAAGATATTGTTGTGTTTGAAAATTATCGTTTAAAAATATATTTTTAATTTTAAAGCAAAAAGAACAATTATTTTTGTTAGAAATAATGGAGTACATGGTTTCAAGAAGACCCTAAAATCTAGGTTCTAGGCAGGTCCATCGATGTTTACGGTTTTTCCTGTTTTATTTTGTCCTTTTTTTCTGGGTTTTTCTCCTTACCCAGAAAAAGAAGAAAAATGCATACATCATATTCATATACATAACTCTCTATGATTGTTACGATCAATTTAATCAATGATATAGTGACAATATTGTATACGAAATAGTACTTCAAGAAAAACAAAATGGCAGAATTAACAAAATAATCCTTGTAGTATGAGTTTGTTTTCATTTTAGTCCATGTACTTTTTAATTATCATAATAGTCCCTCTATTTATTTTTTAGATTTCAAATTCATGCATCTGGGCCAACTCATATTTTGAGGATGACATGGATTTAAAAAATCTATTTAATGATGTTGATTTGAGAATATTTATTTAATTAAATGGACCCTCATTTTTTTTCTTTTTTAATTCTAATTTATTTACCAAAGGTAAAAATAATGCTATAAAAATGTATAATTATCTCAGCACTCACTTATTCACATATATTAAAAGCTTAAAAAATAATAATAATAATATAAGGAACGCTATTATTTTGTTCTAAAATAATTCTTCTAATGGAAGTATTAAAAAGTACCCAACTCTAGTTTAAATTATTATTTAAGTTAAATTAAATTGATTTATATTACTTTTAAATAAAATTCAACTTAAAAATGAAATGCTAGAAAATACTTGTATAATAAAAACTACAAAACTTGGCCAAAAAAACAAAAGTTAGAATTATTGCAGAAATAGTCAATAGCCAATTGGAATATTAAAATATTCGTGTCTTCCAACATTGTTCAAAGTTATCAAGATTCCAAAAAAATTAAATAGGTCGATTATTTTTTAAGAGATGCTCCAAAATGTGCACATAACATGTATTTAATCTTAAAATCTAATTATTTTCATATATTTTAAAGCATTATTTTATCAGACTATTTAGAGAAAGTTGAACATCTAAAAAGTGACGTGGAAGGAACTAAATATGTATTAAAAATTTCAAATTAACAAACTCAATACTTTAGTATGAGTTTTATAAAATTAACTACAATCTGGATAGAAAAGAAAAAACTTGAAAATTCATAAATGTCAAATCATTATTATTAAATAGTTTTTTTAAATCTATGTCAACATCAAATATGAGTACACTAAATAGATGGATAAATTTGAAACTAAAAATAAGTGAAGGGACTATTTTGATAATTACAAAGTACATTAACCAAAATGAAATCAAACATATAACCGTCATCTGTCAACAAACTCGTGCATTTTCATATTGATAATTGTGGTAAGGAAACAAAATAGGGGAAAGGTATCTAAAACACGTAGGAGTTGTGTATATCTTGGACATATATTCTTTTATGTCGGATTATATTTATATGTGTATAAAATGGATTCACCTGTTTTAAACATATAATACGAAGACTATTTTATTAGTTTTGTCAAAACAAAATAATTAAAATTATTTTGAATTTGTACCGTCATCTGTCAACAAACTCATGCATTTTCATATTGATAATTGTGGTAAGGAAACAAAATAGGGGAAAGGTATCTAAAATATGTAGGAGTTGTGTATATCTTGGACATATATTCTTTTATGTCGTATTATATTTATATGTGTATAAAATGGATTCACCTGTTTTAAATAGTAAAGCAACTTGCCGCCGACATAAAAAAAAGTTAGGATATTTCTTCATTGTGGTGATGTGTCGATTATTGGTGGTCAATTGAAACTTTAATTAACAGGTCATCTTTTTTTATAAATTATGACAGAAGAGATGTGTAAGTTTTTAATTCTCCTTTTTTTTTTATTACATAAAATCTCATTGTTTAAGTATTCACGCATACATTCGTACACTCATCAACTATCTTACAAAAGATTTTATTAACTTAAAATAATTACGATAATGTTCACAACAATAAGTTTAAATTCATTTGATTAGTAATGTCATTTAGTAATAATAAATAGACAACAAATATAATCAGATTCGTAACTGATGATAAATAAAAATGTATTAGGTTGAGAATTTTAATAGAGTGTTAATGGTGATGATCAAAAGAAAGAACGCAATCATAAATATAATTCGTTGATTGCAACTCCTAAATATCTTTACGTCAAAAAAATTGAAATTTTTGTTTATTAGTGGATGAGAATTAATGATAATTAATGTAATGGACGATAAATAAGGTGCTATATATATATCTTTTAATGTTGTTTTATTCGTGCATTTTACAATTTAATTTGTGAATGGATTTATTAAAAAAAATAAAAGTTAATAGTTTGTAATTAGGAGTAATTTTCATGTTTCGCATGATATTGTATTTAAAAATTTATTAAAAGTAAATAAAAATTTTCATGTTTGTGTATTTATTCATAACATTTCTCAAAAAAAAAAAAAGGGAAGAATCCAAAGTTTAAAAAAAAAAGATAAAGATAAAATAAAATATGAAAAACTATTCCTTTCCTAGATTATGGTACCTCTGTCTAAAAAGTATTGCACAAAGTCATTGCGTACTGTAGTGATATGTAGTTTTATATGAAATTTAAATATATATTAGGTATTTTAGGTTATTTTAACTTTTTATTTATTATATAGTTTTTATTAAATTTATTAACATATCTAATATGTATTAAAAGTTAGCTAAGTTATCATTTCCGAAAGGGAGTATAAAAATAAGTTGCCTAAACACTATTAGAGCATACTACAACATAGCATTATGTCATTGTTAACAAGCATTAGTGAAAAAATTTTGTGCAGTTAATTTAAATAGCCACATAATTAACAAAAACTTAAATGCTGGTGTTGTTATGATTAGATTAATATGTACACGTAATTAAATTCTTAATAATGCAAATAACAAATCGATTTGTATATTAACATTCTTATATCACTGCTTGCATCTATTAGCAACTTGATTTAAAAATTATTTATTCAAACAATGAGCTTTTATTTTTTTTAATTTATTTTGTGGAACTGACTAGACTGTTGATCGAACACATAATAAATATTGTAAAAAAAAAAAAATGATCTAGCCCTCCAACATATTTGAGTGTGGACATGCTAATATTTGTGTAGCGACATTCAACAACTATATGGCTTGTTCTGCAAGGCACCATTTATTAATATTTGTCCAACAATATTTATTCGCATTAATTTGAGTACATGATCTTATCAACACACTCTTTCTCTACAATCAAAATTTCAAGAACACTTAAAATGTTGAGTAATTGTAAGAGTGCTTAACGAATTTTCATTAGTTTTTATTATTTTTCTATAAATAAAACGTGATTTCTTACTAATAATAGTAATTATTAGACTTATTCTTCAAAAAGATGTCAAAAGATACAAAGGCAGATTATGTAAAACTTTTTGCAACTAATTTTTCTTGAAATCTGTAAGAAAATCATTATCACCATCTGTGATTGCTTTGCATCTGATCACAAAATCTGGGCCATTAATCTCATGATATCACATTTGTGATGGTTATTTGCGACAGATTGGTCACATTATAGAATGGCGCACACTGAATTTCGTCACTCTTACTACTAGAAAATGCTGATTCAGTGACGGATTTTTTGTGACGGAAAATTTTCATTCGTCAATCACGGAAAGTTCCTTCACAATTTTTCTTGTCGTATTATTTCTGTACTTCAAATTAAAGACGGGCCCGTCCGTGACGGTTACTAACAGGCCCATCTCAGTTTTCATGACATATCTGTCATTGTTGTAATTATTGTTGTAATTGTTGACAAATTATTAATTGTGAAATTTTGCAAATTTGGTCATGAACTTCAAAGTGAATTTTTTAATAAAATAAAAACTAAAAATTAAATATATGACTCACATTAGTGTATTTTATGTCAGATTTAATGAGATATTGACAAAATTTACCAATTGCGCATGTTTTAAAAAGTTTATGTATCAAACAAGTTGCGAAAAAAATTTGGGGATCAAATGCGCAAAATTAATATAATTCGAGAATCGTTGAATAAGTTTTCACTTTAAACTTTTAACCAAGATCCTACATTGAATTACTTTCATATATAAGTGAGTTTAAAATGATAATTAAGGTTTATCTACAACTATGTGTTATCTCATCGTTTCCAATAAATTAATTTTTTGGTTTCCTATTTACCATTTAAACCTCATGAAAAAAGAAAGTGAAATAATTAAATTCAGAATATTTTTGTTATAATACAATTATTTTTAAATGTTACTTATACCAACTTTAATATGTGTGTAAAATAGAAACATCACAGCTATTTATGGAATGGAAGAGGAAATATAATATATTGTATAGGAAATAGAAGAATAGAAAATACCTGTTATTAATTAACATTGGTTATTGTCATTTCTTGTTTTATCGGTTCAAATTTTTTATCTCAAATGTTGTCTCATCTTATATTCCACTCTCTTTTATATATGATTAACACGTGTTTTATATTTTTAACTTTTTTTCTTTAAAAATACCTAAAATTCTAAGGATAAAATAGCAACTCTAGAGAGAAAGTGGACACACGATCGAAATATCGAATGCAATAATAAATTTCAAATCACTTATTACTACTTCAATGACGCCATCCAAGAGCGTTCAAGTCTTATCGACTGTGTTTATGATGGTTTATCACAGTATATACATTGAGAGTTCGGTTCTTTATTAATTTTTTTTTTTTTTTTTTGAATAATCGGTCCGTAAGCCTCCAATAAGAATCCTGACCCTAAACTAGATCAGTGAGCCTCACACAACCCAAATTTTTTGTAATGAAAAAAAAATAATAAGAACTTTAATGAATGACTATTTTTACTCTTTTTCACTTTGTTATTCTTTCGCTGTTGACTTTTTTAATATCCAAAAAAAAAAGGCAATTTCTCTAAAGCTATATTACAAATACGCCTACGGGAATCACGTTTGGGACCACGGCACTGACCAGTGCGTTCGGAGAATTTTAACAATTTAAGTCCATAGCACAGTGATGATATTTCTTCGTCAAAATAAATCTGTCACCGACAGCAATTAGTGCAGAATTTTATGTTGAAGTTTTGTATACAACGATTTATATTCATACCATATAAAGTTTCCTCATCATCACAGTCCATTTATAATACTTCTTTTAAATGTCTCATTTTTTTGTAATATTATTCTTTATAAAAAAATAATAACTTTTTTATATATTATTCAAATTAATGGTTAATAAGAAGGATGAGTCACATAATGAAGGTAAAAAAAGATGAGTCGTATGATGAGTGTAAATAAGTAACTGTTGATACAAACAGTCACGTATTAACTTTTTTCTATTTATTTCATGTTACAATACCTTATTTTTAAACTTTTTACTTTCCGATTAAGAACAAAATAGATATCTTGTTTAAAAAGAAAACTTAATAGATATGCAAAGTCAATGATCACTATAGAAGAGGGGGTAAAATGAAATGAAATCTGCTCCACTTTACCTTCAATTGTTTAAAGGAACTAAAATAATAACTGTCCCATTAAAATTTATGAATTCGTCCCCGAGTAATTTATTCTATTCGTTAACATTTAATTAGTGTCACACGCAAGAATCCTCAACCGAACAATAGCGCTATTATAAATCTATGGGTTAGCACCAACATACAGCATAACAATTACTCAAAAAGTGGAAATATATTGATATAGCCAAAAAATTAAATAAATTAGAAGCTCTTTCTTCTTTCTCTAAATATAATACAAAACAGAGGAACTGATTACAAACATCCAAGATTACTCCAAAGCATTTAGCCTAATGCACATTAAAGTAAATTCATTCATCTTTTTCTTTGGAAAATTCATGTTGCTTCTTCTCTGCAACTTCTACTAGCAAAGCCATAAGAGCCTCGCACACTTGAGCAGCATTTGCTTCTGATAAGTCATCATTCAATGACGAATAAACCATCCAAGCATGGTCCAATTTACGCTTCGGACGAACAACTACAGAGCCTGGAACCTCTGCATCACTACAAGTAACAAGCCCGTCGCTCTTCTCCCCATATTTGGTTAGAAGCAGTTGCGCGCATGCAGCCATTACAGCACCAAGAGGCATCACCACCGGTAGTGTTGTTGTTTGTCCAGATGATAGGGGCGTAAGCATTGGTAGCTCTGCATGTGCAACACGGGATAGTGTGCCTAAAACTGCTGGTGAAATACTGGCTTCCGTATGCAAGGAAACCACAGGGAGCTCCCTTGGTAAATGATGTTTCCTCAGGAATTCTTTTCTCTTTTCATAAGTCAAATCTTCTAGAGCTTGCATATCACCCTTCAAAACAACTCCAGTGATTAATACTTAAATTTTCTTAGAGTAACTAAGTCGGTCAGACATTTACATAATCCGACTATAAACTATCTATAAAGAAAAAGAAGAAATAATCATGAATAAATAAATAAATAATACACACAACACACATACACACCCCAAAAGCAATTATGTGACCATACAGATAAAAAATATAGATGAGGAGAATAGATGAATCTAAAAATATCAACCATAAATTTTAAAAAAGGAAATACCTTTATAACTTTACAAATCAGGATCTCTAAGAGTTTTCGCATGTTCACATAATCGCCAAGCTGCCCCTCTCTCAGAATATCCGAAGCAATTGGGCTACCACCGTATGGACTCTGTGCTAATGCCAACCCAGCAACTTTATCTTTCAAATCGCTCCAGTACATGGATAAAGCAGCTGCAGCATCTACTCCCCCTTTGCTGTGTCCAAGAAGTAATACACGCTTGCCAGAACCCCAATAGAGTTCCTCAATATACTCCTTTATCTCTCTCGCATTTTTCTCAACTGAAGCCTGAATATCAGAATTTTAGGCTCGATATGCCGAATGTAACATTGAAAAGAAATTTAGAATTAAATGTACCTCACTATGAATCTTCGCAATGTGACATGTTAGACCTATCTTGGAAAAACTTGTTTTTGTACTAACAAAGTAAAGTGGTCCATGATTGCTGAAAAGACCTGCCATTAATGTGTATAGAAAATAAATACATGGATTTTAAATGCTTGATAAAACTGGTTAATATTTATTCTTGCCCAGACTTGCATAAACTCGCAAATTAAATTGTAAAATAAGCACTCCGGTCAGTACTATCTGTTGTTCTTGTACCATACAGATGGCACAAGGCAAGGATAGCATTGCTAACAATGAAAAAGCTTACTTATCAGTTCATGGATGAATCATAGGACAGGAGAACGGTGAAACTCTTCTGCA
>CM025786.1:30368968-30380966 GCA_014636745.2 Centella asiatica
GTTCATGGATGAATCATAGGACAGGAGAACGGTGAAACTCTTCTGCAGAGTTTGATTATGATTAAGGCAATACTTCCAAAAACTATATGGAGTCCCAAGATCTAGTAACGCTCTTTTCAATTTCATTCTCTACTACTTGGAGAACTTGGAGGGAGGGAGAGAGAGAGAGACTAAAATGAGTAATAACAAATTACCTGGAACCAGCAAGTAAACAATTGAGTTAGGCAACCTATGTACACCATGCCTGACAGAAGGAGAGGCAACTTAGTAGAAGTCATACTACAAAGGTGTAAAGTAGTGAACTACCAAGAAAAAGACGTGCTACCTGATTTCATCAAGAATTTCCATAAACCTTTCGGTTCCATGTACGACAGGAGGCATCTCAGGAGCACGTTTCAGCCATCCGATGTCATCTGCTGAACCACGAACAGTTCTTTGTACTCGTTCAATAAGGCTGAAGTAAAATGACTAATTAGCAGGCTTGCAATGTACATACGAGAGCTATTAACCATCAATCATCAGTATCAGTAGGTGCATTACATATGCAGTATGGCCAACAAATCCAAGGAGCAAATAGCAGTTATAGATATGATACAGCAGAAACAAATTATTAATACCTGGTGACAAAACTTGGAGTATAATCTAAAGACAAGATAATTGATCTTAATATGCGGGTCTCCATTCCGATAGTCCCTACAAGGCATATCAATTCCTGATGTTTTTAGTCATATTCATCATATGAAATGCCCTCATTCAGGCCTTTATATTAACTTGATTTCCTATCCTACTACAAACTATGTTTGATTGTCCGAATGGGACTAAAGTAATACTTTGGTGGCAGCTCTGTAAAATTCTGGTTACACTTGAAATCTAACACCTGCTTACATTATCAACTATGTACATTAGTAAATCCTGTAGAATCAAGTTCTAAAGGTTCAAATCATAAAATTGGTAGACAGGTTTTTAATTCTTGGGTCAAATATTTGCATTTATTATAATAAGATCCATGGTCTGAGTTAGGTTGATAAAGTACCCTTGAAACATGGAAATGCCATTTGAAGATGGCTGCACAAGTGCAGTAGTATCTTCCGACGAATTTCCAGCTGAGCCCCTTGTTGTGCCGTCTTGAATATTTGGTGCATCAGTTGCCAGGTGCGAAGATCCAGGAACTTCTGTAAGGCTTCTACTTGAGGTAGAAGCAGCATCATGGCTAGCTAAAGATCGCCTGGCATTCCAAGAAGCAAAGGATGACATTTCAAGCCCATTGGGGTCTCTAGACAGCTGTGCTGCAACAGAAGAAATGATTAACTCATTATCAAGTTTCCTTCTATACACAATTCTTAACTTGAAGAGGCCATAACCATGTACACGGAAGCAAGAGCAGAATATACCATATCTTTACAGGAATAAAAACAGGGGACACTATTTAAAATAAGGGCACATAAGATTGATGCAATGAATTACAAACTTGATTCTACTTTTCCTTAACTATAATATGCACTTGTATATTAAAGACAAATAATGCTGAACCCGATAATTTAAAAGCTGTAATCTGCATTTGTTAACCCCAAGGATAGATATATGATTATGTCCACCTTCCCAGGGCAGGTGGGGGTGGAAGAGATTTTTATCATCCCTAGTGTCTAATCTAACTATTCAATTGCTATCAGTATGCATGCACCGAAACCAGTACTCATCTCAAATGTAAGAACTTTTTCAAGAAATTGAGTAGATTCATAACCCAACTATGGCCTCACATAGGATGCACTCCCAGAAACGACTAGTCAGAGGTAAACCCTTCTTTGGTATACTACATACAAGCTTTATTAACATTTAGTTATCTTGACTTGGTTGGACTTCCATCAATTGTAATGTTTGCAATGTTAATAAATCTGCCGAAAGCTAACTAAGAACTCTAATTATTTAGCGGAGAAGTCTAAAAAGAAAATAAGGGAACCCATTGCCATCTGCCATTTTTCACCCTTACCAAGAATCATTCAGTGACAACGTATAATCTTTTTTCTTCAAGATTTGATCAGAAGAGAATACACAAGCAGCCAGAAACCAAGGACTGTTCGTCTTCTTCTTTCAGAATGGCCCGAAAATTGATGGAAAGCATAAGAGTTAAACATGGTTTATATGGCCTCTTTCACCAAGTAATGCTACCAAGTTGCTAGTTTCAGCTGGGCAATGTTAAATACTGAAAGAATCTAAACTGCTCAGATCAATAAATTATGCTCCCTCCATCACAAATTGTTTGCAACGATTTCCTTTTTGGGCAAGTCCACATTATTTCTTATATTCCTCATTAAAAGGATTTCATGAGTATTGACCTTTCTCTTTCTTACTTTTTCCTCATGGTTCCGCTCTCTAACTCTCTGCTTTCAAATTTTCTCTTACTTTTTTCTCCTCCCGAAATTTATTTTGAATGAGACTCCATATAAGGACAATCCACACAAAGTCAATCAAATTCTTAATCAGTTAAAAGTCAAGGGCCAAATTGGTTGGACTGACATTGCAAGTTTAAAATCTTTCAAGGCCAACATTGGTTAAAAATTTGGTTAGGGAACTAAACATAAGAATCCCAGTCTTACGGGGACAAACACATCAATCTAATAAATTATGTAATTAGCTACAAGATAAAAAATATATTCTTTTCTTGACCATTTGATTAAATAAGGTTTTGGTATCACTAAGTAATTTACTTCCAAGAGTCAGACTTTAATAGTTAAATTTATAAGGATGAACAAAATACTTGATGAAGCTGCAGTGATTAAATTTTCATATTTATATTTTCATTATCCAAACTTTCAATCAACATATAAATCCCAGCATCGCCAACCCGTCTAGACATAATTCATAATTAGAAAACTAGAAGGGAAACGGAAAAGATACATTAGATCAATCATAAAACAAAGAGAGCCAAAAGATGCAGCTTACATGAAAAATCAGGTAAACATTGAGTTAGATAGGAAGTTGTTTCCGCAAGAAGAGAAGCGGCTTCACTAAAAGACGGTACAGAGGTAAATCGCAGGCGCACAGAACTGTCATCATCATTGTTCACCTGTTAAGAAGGCAGCTTTAAAACGATTCTGGATGAACATGGCGGTTCATCAATACATGCATATAACTTAAGACAGAGAGAATTGAAAGTATGAGAAATTTATCGGCATAAGATTTATATATGATTAATAACTTCTAGGTACTTCAAAAATGGTTTCCTATATACTTATTGAAGAATTAGTTTAAAATAGCCTGATTTAAAACGCTTATTGACAAAGAATCCCCCATACACTTACGATGAATTACCTTCATATAGTAAAAGAATTTTCAAGTCCACTAACAAGTTCAAAAAATTTTACAAGACATTGCATCCAAAATTGATGCAAATAATTCCACTAGTTAACATCAACTTGAACATATGTATACCGATGAAATTACAGTAATTAGTATAAGTCAAAGTACATTTCTCAAACTGAAATATGGTATCTCTAATTATCACTTCCAACAAATATCACAAATACTAAAAAACAAAGAAATTTTCAAATTTGGTTTAAAAATAACTATCACCATATCATTACAAGATGAGAAGCGTTACCAAAAAGGGTCTTGATTCGTCCCCATTTGAATTATCAGAATCCATAATCAAAGCATCTGTTAACAAAAATAGAACAAAACAAACAAATCAAATGTATAAAAAACGTTAAACATTAGAGAGTACTTTAAATCACTCGGAACTATCTGCTCCTCAACTAAAAGAAATCCTCAATTAAGAGAAATCCTCAATTTCCGAGGATTCAACAAAATCATAAGCTTAGGGCAACAAACTGATTCATATAAACAATCCAAAAGAAACACCTAAAATTGTAATTATTGTCAATTAGCACCTGCAAATGATTGCAAATTCAAAGTATGAGAAATCTCAAAAGTCTGATTTGATTCCTGAAGAATTGCTCAAGAAATGTAGAGAGATTCGGAGAAAGGAGTATTTTTTTGACAAGAAACTACGGTGGAAGACGACGTCGTTCTTGTGATTTCGAAAGGGCAGCAAATTTTGACAAACTCCACAACATTCCACCACCAAATGGAAAATTGGAAAAAGTCATAATTAAATTAACAGACAATGCTTCTTTAATAATTTTTGTTGTTTTTCTTTTTTTTTTCTTTTTTCTTGGCAAAAATGTTTAGTTTTAGGGGCAATTTCAAGCTTTGCAACCAACTCCCATTAATTGCTTGTTAAAATTATTTTGATTAACGATTAGGAATCATGAAAATGAATTTTATTGATCCGAGTAATAAATTTTTAATTTTGATTTGTATAATTTAGTCACCTTGACCAGAATTTAACCTAAGAAAACAGTTATTTTCATCAGAAGTTCTCGATGCAAAATTTTTAGATTTGTCACAAATTATTAATAATAAAAGTCATATAACCCATTGAAGTTTGAACCCTTACATGCTATTGATAGTATTGACTTAAATTTTAAAAATTATAAATTTCGACAATATAAATTACACTCTCAAAATTTATAATTAATTAAATCAAAATCTATAATTTCAAAAAATTTAGTGTGAAACAAACTGTACATATCACCTCAATCTAAATACAAGTAACAAATACTCTTATTCTACATTCATTTTTATAGGGTATTGCTACTATAACTGGACATAAACTAGGCAACTAGCACCATAATTTTTTCAAATTTTTTATATCTATCTATCATATCAAATATGTAGACCACTTAATAACTACTCATGATCATTTTAAGTAAGCATTAAGAAAAAAAAAATTAATATGTAGTTGACAAATTTAAGGGAGAAACTATGAGGCAGTGTATAGGCTTTTTTATGGTTATTATCTTCTATTTATAATATTTACTAAGTTGAAAAGTTTATTGTTATTTTACACTAGAAATTTTGTCTATAAAAGAAAATTAATATATATATATATATATATATATATATTACACCCGCATTGCGTGTGCCTCTTCGCCTAATAACTTCGACATATATAGTCCTAATAGCAACTCCAGCGCGGTACCGTTTGCCGCTTCCGGAAGTGTGAAAGGGAACTGGTCACATCATTTGCCCATTGGAGCAAATCAAAAAAAAAAAAAGTGGTGCGTCAAAAAAAGTTTGTGTTTTAGTAATGTTTTTTATTTATAGAGTATTTGTCGCATTTTTTAAAATTATTTAAAGTTAAAACTTTAATATTATATTATAAAAAATATTATGTAAAATTAAAAATAATATACAAATGGACTTACTTTTAAATGAAAACGATCTCTTCCATTGGAATAAAGTGACCGCTTCTCTTGAAAAGACCATTTAATACTTAGTTGACATGTAAGTGAGTCCATAAAAAAGGAAAGTGATCATTGGGCTAGAGTTGCTATAAGGGAGTGCAAATAAATCTTATACGTAACTTCAAATTCATTATGGATCATCATAAAAATCTAGAAGACAAGAAATTCCAGAAATCTCATTTCATTACAAACTCATATGGATCATCATATTTTTGCATCAATTTCTTTGTTAAGACAAATGGATGTGCTTCAACAACTTTCTTTAGTGGAGTTTAAATTAATTTTTAGCAACTTTGTGTAACCACGTCAACAAATATTATCATTAGAGGCTACGAATAAGAATGCCTTCAAAAGTAATCCCCGGTCCAAAAGCCAAAGCAAGCCCCCATTCTTCTCCGTTCTCTCTTTTCAACTCCTCCCTCATGTACTCCATCACATAAAAGATTGTATTGCTGCTAACATTTCCAAAGTCCATCAATGCCCTTCTGCTACATTCCAATTTCCCACTCTTTAAACCGAGATGGCTCTCTAACCGGTTCAATATAGCCGGTCCACCCGGGTGAACCGCCCAAAACAGATCATTGAACTCCTCCAACCCTGCCTTTGCCATGAGCTTCTTGCAAAATTCCTCAATGTTGTCTTCTATCTTTTGTGGAAGGTCTCTCCCAAGTTTGAAATTGATCCCCTCCTCCGATATCCGTCCGTCGATCACATGTTGTGTCCCGGGCAAGAATTGTTGGACTGCATACTTCAGTTCCATGAATGGTGACTCCTCCGGCAGTATGGGGTCCGTGCCAATGATCACTGCTGCAGCCCCATCACCAAATAGAGCAGCCCCAACAAGGTCATATGGACGATCCTATAAGATAACCAACACATTATTGCCATAAGCGGTATATGTCGTAATGACCCCGTTTGTTTGAACTTAAATTATAGATATTCTAGATTCTACGTATAAGAATTGAGAATCTGCTACTTAGTTTTTACTTGTTCTGATCAAACTTCTGCTTTTAGAATTGACTTATGCAGCTTCTTTTAATAAAACGGATATGTGTTATGAGCATAACTAAGAAACTACACAAATATACTACTAGTTCTAGTTTTAGTAATCACAAAACTGTGTTTGTCCAATCTAATAAAAATCGATAAATTTCATTGGAAAAAGTAAAATGTAACTAAGCTAGCTAGACATTGAGAATGACATGTTAGCAAATGAAAAATGTTTAACTTAAAAGTGGCATTCAAGTACCTTGTTTGGGGGACGGAAACCTAGTATGGTAGTTTCCGAGGTTGTTAACAGAACACGGCTTCCCGGATTGTTTTCTGCAATGTCCTTGGCAACTCTAAGGCCAGTAACACCACCATAACAGCCGAGGAAGTAAAGCATTACGCGCCCAACGTCACTTCTTAGGCCGAGCTCACTGGCAAGGTAAAGATCACCACCAGGTAAGCGAATCTCACTTGAGGAGACGTATACGACATGAGTGATATCTTCAACTGGCCTGCCCCATTCCTTAATGCAGGCAAGGCTTGCTTCTTTAGCCATCTCTATGACTGCTGGATTTGCTATTTCGAGCCGTTGTTTGATTGTTGGTAAGCCCTCAATTGCCAGCTCAGGGTACTTGTCTAAGATCTCTTTGCACATCACTGTGTATCTTGTTTTCACAGTAGTTGTTTTACCTACCAAAATTTGTATACATATAGAGAGAGAGAGAGAGAGAGCAGATTATTGGTAAGATAAAAAGATATGGCAATGTTATTATCGTGCAATAGCAGCAATCTTGAGAAGATGGTGTAGATTTTAATATTTACAGTGTAGCAGAAGGTCGCTAGCAACTAGTGGTAGTCGTAGATATTTTTCTCGGGGTTCTAAAAATTGTAAGAAATTTGAATGGAACATTTTTGTTTCATTACATTGTCTTTAAAACATCAAGATGTTAGTTCAAAAATTTTCAATCAAAATAACTTGATCAGGTGAACTTAAACAAGAATCAGAGGCTAGTAACAGTCATTAACAACTTACACAAGCGTTCTAATTTCTCTTTAATAGCCAAATCTTCACATTTCGTATCGCGACAAAATCCCTCAACCAAGAGCTCTTGTGGAATAAGCTGGCTGGGAAATGACTTTCCCATTGCTAGTATTGTGGCCGTTCCTGGAGTAGAAGCACGTCGAGGAGCCACGGTGCCATTGCCATTGGACTGAAACATGGCTAAGCAGCAAACAAGCTAGCAATATCTAATGAAGTTACTAGCTAGATATTGTTGCTATGCTATGTTGTTGCAGCTACTTGGTGGAAAAGAGAATGATGAGGAGGGATATATATGGACAGCACATGTTGATCTTGGAGAGAAACTGGTGTTGAGGAAAAGTAGCATGAATGATTTGTAAATGCAATATTTAGTAGTTCTTGTTTTGGGGTTGGAAAGGTGTGAGAATGCAACAATCTTTTCCACTTCTATTTTAAATCAAGAACCAAGAATTAGTACTTAGTTGTGAGACCTAACTCTAACTAATCACATCCTTTCCTCAGGTTGTACTGTAGTATGTCTTTTTATTTTTTGTCAAAATAGAATGTGGTACATGTTACCCTGTCCCAAAGCATGAGTAGAATGGACTAAATGTGATAATTAATCACTGTAGTAATTAATTATGGGACAATATTGCTTAATGTACGATATGTATTTTCTCCACATGATACTCCCTCAATTCTACAAAACAAGTTTCATTTGTAAGTCGAAAAGATAAAGAAACAAATTAATTTGACTTACTTTGTTCCCAAAATAAGGTAGTGATCGATAGCAATTAGAAACATAAAATTTGCTCAAGATCAATATTTTGATGGTATGCATCTACTCAACCAAACACTCATTGATTTTAAGAATTATTACCAAAGAACATATCCAAAAAAAATTAATATAATAATTTGTGGGACTGAATGAGTATATTTCTTCCTTTCTTTGGTTACGTATATAGTTTGAACAATAAAATTCCCTATAGTATTTATGTGTAATCAACATTGTTGTTGCATCCCTGCTTATATAATCATTGCTTAAACATTTATTGTTTAATATATAAGAATTGATGATGTAATATAGTCCTTACTTATATATTGTAAAAGAACTTAAAAAAAATATCCAACTTGTTAGGTGGATATAGTATGTAGTTAAGCAAGGAGTTTGATCACCATTGAAGTCTACTGATACGAAGAAATCATTGAAGCCTGCTAGTATGGAGGATCCATTGAAGTCTGCTGATATGATGAATTCATTAATCAAGAAGGATTCTGAAGATATGAAGAATTTTTCAAGTATAGTCTTGCTTAGAATGGAAATAAGCAAGGACTTAAGTAAGCAAAATCATTTGCTTGATCAAAGTCAAGTTGTCAGAAAAGTTATCTTTACCCCTGCTTAGTCAACCTCTAGGAGACTCTTCAGAAAGGCACTATTTACCCCTGCTTAGTCAACCTCTAGGAGTCTCTTCAGAAAGGCACTAGAAGACAGAATAACGGCTAACTTTTTGAACTAAGAAAGGAATGTTGTAAAGGTACAAGTCACATCAAAAACAAGACACTCCAACAAATCTATTTGATAGGCTTCTTTATTTACCTTGAAGTTCCGACATGAATAGGAGCAATAGAATTGTATCACAATCGGAATATGTTCAATAGGCATAATACGTCTGCCAGCTATTGGAATACCCACTTTTGAAAGAGCTTCACTTGAATTGGTAGTCTGGAAAGCATTCATAATGTATGAACTCAACCTCTGTTCAAGGAACAAGCGTAAAGCGAATCAAGGTAGCGAAGCTGTGAACAAGCAGCTGTTGCGAAGCCAAAGCTTATGCCCTTATAAATTTCATTTATGACTACTGACTAAACTGAACAACCAAAAACAATCTAACACTCTGACATATTAAAGACTTCAGCAAGGCATCATAAATCTTGAACAAGTGTTATCAATCTGCTCAACTAAGGAGCACTCTACTTGAAGATAACAAGCAAGATTTACTCAATCTGCTTAGAGTCTGTGCAACTAATCTGGTATAAGTGACCTAGTGTAAATTAGATTAAGTGTCTTCCTGCTAATTGTTCTGTGTGAACACGCCTGCTGATTGTTTTGTGTGAACAAGTTTTAGTGATAGTCTTCTCAAGTAAAAGAGAAGAAGAGTGGAGTAGGTTTAATCTGAACTACTATAAAAATTCTCATCTCTATTCTTGCTTATCTTTCTTATTGCTTAATTGCTTTGTTTTGTGCTTTGTTTAAGTCCTGCTGAAGCAAAGATACAAATTCCGCTGCTAAACTTTTTCAAAATATAAAAAACTCTTTTAATAAGCAAGAAGTGTTTAAATCAGTAAAATTTTCTAAGCAATGCTTAATTTTTGAAAAACACTATTTAACACCTCGTTCTAATATTTTTACCCTTTAGGACCTAGCAAACATATATTTAGTGTTTCATCAAGAATTATTACACTCTTAGCAAAAGTTTATGAGCAGTTTAGGCTTTGATAATTTATTATTGTTTTATTTGTGAGCCACCAGAACTTTCGGTTTTTATTGTTTTTTATTTTTTTAGTTTTATATAATATTGAGGTCCAAATTGATCACTGTTTTGCCTCGTTTCTTCATGTTGTTTCTGTCTTTTGTTTTATACCGAGGTCCGTCTTAATTGCTGTTGAAACAGGTTGCATTAGTTAATGGCTCCATTCTTTCTATTGATCGATGAAACAAAATTGTTGGCGCTTATTGAGAAAATGAATAAATAGAATTGCCCATTAATTGCTTTCATGTAAGTTTGAGTTAAGAATTATAGTACTTGATTACGATGTAATACTTAAAATTGTTAGATTTTATAATTATATTAAAGCTGAAAGTGCAGTTAATTCTGTCTAAATATTATCTCCTGACAGCATAAACTATTCATCGGTAGATAATAGACAAACCAGTGAAAAGTATCTTCTGATAATGTAAAATACACATAAAAAGATAGTTCAGAGAATATTTAATCACAACATCCATAAGAAAATATTTTGCAGCAGCTAATGAACAAAGATTGAAAATTGATAAATTCGAATGTAATTTGACTATCATCAAAATCATTTTGACTATCGTTAAAGTCGTCGGGTAAATCAACAGTAGCACTAAACTTAAATGACTATCGCCAAAGTCGTCGGAAAGTCTCTCAATCGCTGAAATCAAATAAAACCAAGTTTATTCATCTCTAAAGTCGTCGAGGAAAAATCTTTATAACCGTCAAAATCCAAAATAGAGTTGTGATGCACCAAAATATGTCATCAGGAGATAGGCAACTCAGCGCCGAAGTTTGTTCATTAGTGGATAACTTGTTCATGAGGGGATAAAATCTTTCATTGAAGGATAATTCTTTCATCAGTGAATAATTCATTAGAGGATAAAATTCTCCATCATGGGATAATTCCTTCATCATTGGATAAATCATTCACCAAGGGATAAATGATTATCATCGGAGACTGAAGATGACATATGTCTGACTACAACAGTCCACTAACTCAGTTTGAGGCTATAAAATTAAAGTAAAGATGGTGGTCTAATTCAAGAGAAATAAGTTATACATACACACATGTGTATAAAGCTAGAAGTGTGAAAACTGCAGAGATAACTTATAAAGCAAAATAATTAAATAAGTTACACATATA
This sequence comes from Centella asiatica, assembly GCA_014636745.2. Taxonomy (NCBI): domain Eukaryota; kingdom Viridiplantae; phylum Streptophyta; class Magnoliopsida; order Apiales; family Apiaceae; genus Centella; species Centella asiatica. The sequence goes on from CM025786.1 coordinate 30,379,949, forward strand.
CACAACATGTGTATAAAGTTGTTGGTGTGAAAACTGTAGAGATAACTTATGCAAACTTGAAAAGAAAAATACAGAAGATGGTCTAATAAGAATCAAAGAAACTCAAAAAGATAAGTTATACAAATTCAGATGCGATAGAGATAACTTATCCGGAGAACTCCAACAATAAATTAAGGAAACTAGTGCAATAAGAAGAAAAAGTGTACCAGATAAGTTGCATGACAAATTGGCGTGTTAGAAAAGTTATACAAAAGAGAAGTTATGCGACAGAGTTGTAATTACCAAATAACATCAGAGATATTTTTGGAAGGAGCTCAAAAAAGAAGTTTAGAGAACAAGGAAGTTGTGTCTATAAATAGAGACACAGAGCAGTTCAGGTAAACACAGAACTCAGAGCATTAAATACATCTCTGAGACATATCTAAGAACACATCTAAGATCATATAGCAGCTATAATCAATTTACAAAAAGTGAGAACCTCTAATTCATTTACAGAAAAAGAATGTATCAAAAAGAAACAGAGAGTTAAAATATTGAGTGAGATATACAAAGAACAGCAAATTTTTAGAATTTAAAAAGTTAGAAATTACTTTCGAGGCAGCAACTGGTGATCACTAACAAAAAAAATCGTAAATATTCAAATTGATTGACAATAAAATTCTTTATTGTTAATTACCATTTATATCTTACTATTTGTTTTACTGTTTCAATTATTTTATTATATCAGTAAGGTAATATAACTATTCATGAATTTTAGATTGTTCATAATAATTTAATTCAAGAAACATTAGTAATTGTATTCAATCTTTTTTACAATTACTGTACGAAATAAACAATTTAAAAGAATCAATAAAAAATAAAAGCGGTAACCATAATATTTTTACAACCCTCTCATATGACATTTACTTTTATCATCGAAACATTCGCAGAAATATTAGTACAGCAAAGTAATCCTTTAGCAGAGGAAAGAAATTATATATATATAGATATATATATATATATATATATATATATATAT